>JARQOD010000001.1:355576254-355646239 GCA_033576555.1 Oophaga sylvatica | reverse complement strand
CAGGTACTTTTGGGGAGTTTGTTCACCAACAAAGCCTGGCTCATACCCAGGCGTGCGGTTTTTCCAAAGCTTCCCTAAACACGGAACCTGCGATCTTTTTTGATCGCAGTGTTCCCCGGGGAAAAGTGCCAGGAAGGGGCCCCTGACCGTTGGGGGAAAAATTTCCGGTGTCAGCTGTGAAAATCCCCGGTCGCTGAGACGTACCCCCCCTACAGGGGCAAAAACCCCCCAGGTCCCCTTTGGGGGGGAATACGCCCGATGGAAAAAAGGGGGGGTTTTTTTTTATATGTGGGTGAGAAAAGTAAGTTTTTTTTTTACCCTATGGGGGTGTTGTGTGTTCATTTTTCCCCTTCCTTTTTTAAGGGGTGTCTGTGGGGGTAAACCCAAAAGGGTGGACCCGAAAAAGGGCAACTTCTTTTTTCCTACTCGGGGACAAAAAAGCACTTCTCCTTCATTTTAATGGGTTTTTTCCCCTTTGGCAAAAGGGGTTTAAAACATCATTTGGGAAAAAACCCCGTGCCACGCGACCGGTTTTTAAACCCCCCTTATAATTTGGGCCCGATGGAAAAAAATTTTTTTAAACACTTTTTTTGCTGCAGGGGGTAATGGGGGGAGAGGAATTTTTTAGAAGGGGTTGGGTGAGTTTTTATACGTTTTTTTGGGTTTTATGAGGGAAATTTTTTCCCCAACCTTCCACACTTTTCCAAAAATTTTTATCAAAAAGAAAATTTTTTTTCTGATTTTCCTAAGGGGTTTTGGTGCAAAAGGGCAGTCACAAAAAAATCACACCCTTAGATATACATCAAAAAAATTTTTTTTGAAAAACCCCCTTTAAAAGTAAAATCTCCAAAAAAGGGGAAAAAAACCCCAAAAAAGCACGTTCAAATTATTTGGCACGGGAAAATTTTTTTGAACATTTGCTCTGTTTTTAAAAAAACTGAAAATTCATTTGGGGTTTTTCAGTTGAATCCTTCACTGAACAAAAAGCATTTTAAATCCAAAACATCCTAACGGGGCCCAATTTAAATTTTAAAAAAGGATCCCTTCTTTTATATAAAACCTTTCCCAAATTTTTTCATCCATTAACTTTTGGTTTTTTTTGGGGGTTTTTTTCTTTTATTTTTTGATGAAGCCCCCCAACTCTGTTTTGAAGTGAAATGGGCCCCCCCCCCTCATAATATTTTTCTTGATAATTCCCCAAAGGGTTTTCTAAGGGTTGAGGTAGGGGAAAATCTGGCCAAAAACCCCTGGTTTATCCCCCCTTTTTTCCCCTAGCAAACCAAAAACTCAAAGGGGTTTTTTTCAGCAGGGATGGGGGCTTGGGCATTCAGAAAAATTTTTCTCCTTAAGGCAAAGTTTTTTGCTTTTTATTACCCTGGAAAAAATTTTTTTCGAAAATTTCATACTTTGCAGGGCATTTTTACACCCCCTTTTTGGGAAACCCTTTAAAAGGGGCCCCAAACACTGTTTCCCCAAAATTCCGGCCCCAAAAAGACCCCTTTCCCCAAACCCCCTTTATTACGCGCAGCCTTGTTGGGACATGGGGGCCCCCACCCAAAACCCCCCCTACTCCCTCCCCCCTGGGGTATCCGGGTTTCTCAACATCATCAAAAACAAACTGTTTTTTAAAAATTTCTTTTTATTCGGGCCCCCTGCAACCCTTTTGCTTTTAGCCTTTTTAGGGGGGCCCAATCAAAGGGTTTAAACCCACAGCAAAACCTTTTAAGGGTCCCCCCCAAAACCTTTTGGTTCGAGGGGGGACCTTTTTTTGGTTTGAAAGGGTTTTTTGCAGCGGGCCCTTAATCCCCAAAAATTTTTTGGGAGAAAAACCTTTCCCCAAATTTTTCCTTTATCAGCACGAAAGTCGGCTCCCAAAACAGCCACAAAACTCTTTAAAAAAACGATTACAGCTTAATTTTGGGGAAAATCCAAAGTTTTTACCCCCTTTGACCAATCCAGAAACCCTTTTAAATTTAAAAAAAACCCACAAAACAAAATTAAATAAAACTAACAGAAAATAATAAAATAAAATTGGGAGGATTATAAAGGACCCCGGTGAGGGATAATCCAAAAATTGGGGAAAAAAAATGAAAAAAAAAAAACTGGGAAAAAAATTTCCCAAAAAAAAATTAAATATAAAAAAAAATTTTAAAATTTGGGGCTATGCCAGGAATAGGAAAACTGGGGAGAGTAGAGGAAAATGATGCATAAAAAAAAGGGAAGGGAAAAAGTTTTTAATAAAAATCATATAACAAATAATCCCCCTTTAAAACAAAATCCCCTAGGGGAAAAATTTAAAGGATCAAAAACATTAAAAAAGTTTGAAAGCTAATGCCGCATACCATATGATTTCAATTAAAAAAAGATCAAAAGCATTAACTGGTTTAAAATGGCAAGAAAAAAACCCGGGGAAAATACAGCCCATAAGAGTTAAAAGCTAAAGCTATTTTTTTTAACATTTTGACTCTGTACGACCCGGGGGCCCCTCCCCCCAAAGCGCGTTTTTGGGGATTGCCTTTTTTAAAGGGGGGGGGGGAAAAAAAGGGGTGTGATTTATAAAAAAAAGGGGGGCCACCAAGAAAAGCATAACAAGGCCCCCTTTTATAATGAAATTAAAATTCCCGCATTGAAAAAGCTGTGTTGACGAATTGCCTGCAAAGAAAAAATAGTAATCTAGTAACATGCTATCTTTTTTTTTACTAACATGAAGCGGGAACACACTTTTTCAAACTGCGGGCAATTAAATTTTTTAAACACGGGGCCTTGTTAGCGTTTTAAAAAGGGTTTACCTCTTTTTTTCTCACATTTACTCTTCCCATCACCCCGGGGGAAAGGGCCCCAAACTGCCGAAACGGCCGGGGGGGGGGGGCACCTCGACAGAGTCCACTTTTTTTGGGGAAAAATGCGTTAAATTTTCAACCTTTTTTGGGGGGGGTTTTCCCCGGGGGTTTTTCCCTTTTTCTATTTCATTTTTCCCTTAAAGCAAATGCGCCCTTTAAATTTTAATCACTAGGGAGCAATGTCAATTTGCGTTTCCCACTTATTTTTTTGGACTCCCTGTATATTTACCCCAGGGATTTATGAAATTAAACGGGAAAAAATTTTATATAATTTTTTGGTTTTTCATTTTCTGTCCCTTTGGGTTTTAATTTTTTTTATTTTACCCTTGGGTTTTCTTCCTGTCATGCATGGTTTTTTGGCCCCGTAAGGGCAGGGAAAAACCCCAAAAAAGGGGGGTGACAAAAGGGAATCGCAAAGCTTGATATGCATTCACTACACCACCCTTTTTTGACACACCCCCCCAAAAAGGGGGGAAAAAAAGGGGGGACACCCGGGGAAGTTGGGTTTTTTCCCCCCCGTCCCCAAAAACAGGGGGAAGGGAGGGTCAGTGTTCAGTTTTGTTGCTTCCCCCCCTAGTAAAACCTTTATCCCCATTTCCCCTCTGGACTTTTTGGGGGTACTGGGGTGTTCCGTTACTCTAAAAAAAAAGCGGGGGCCCTTTCCCCGAAAGTACCCTTTTTATGTTAAGAAAAAGGGAAAACCCCGGGGAAGGGGGGAGTGGAGAAGACCCTGAGAAAAAGCCCCTTTTTTTAAAGGGAAAAAAACCCGCATAATTTTCCCGGGGCCCCCGGGGGGGGGAAAACCCCCGCTAAGTTTTAAACAAAAAAAAAAGAAAACCGGAGGGACTGGAATACAGGGCGCAGAGGCAGCCCCCCAAACGTCAATACTAACCGGGGCCCGGGGGAACCCAAGGGGGTTTGACTTTGGGGCCCCAACAAAAATAAGGAAAAAAGTTTTTTTAAAAATCTGCAGTCAAGACAAAGAAGGCTCCACCACAAGTTGGGGGAACCCCCCCTATTGAAAAGCGGAGAGTTCAGAGGGGTTAAAAAACGCTTCCCCCCAAGTTTGGGCTTTTTAAAAATATTTAAAAAAGGGGGCCCCCAACCTTTTTTTATTGGGGTTAAAACCCCCCTGTGCCTTTTTCCACCCCAACCACTCCCCCGGGGGGTTGCTGGGAAAAACCTTTTTGTAAAAGGTATGAAAAAAAAGTTGCCCTTGTGTTTTTACCTTAAAATTTTTAAATACAAACCCCCGGGGGCACCCCCATAACTTTCCGGGACCAGCTCACCTTTGGGAAAAAAACCACCCCCCGGGGCCCCCTAAAATCCCCCGTGAAAATCCCCAAAACAGCGTTTGGGCCCCAAATTTTTCCCGAAAACCCCAGGTGGGGTCACGAACTACCTATCCTTTTTTCCCCGGAAATATCTTTCCCCCTTTTCATATCGCCCAGGCCCCCCGGGCCCAGTTTTCCCTGCCAAAAAAACATTTCCCCTAGAAAAAAGATGGGCTCGGGTCCGAGTACCCCAAACCCCGGGGGAAACCCCCCCCGCCGGGGTTGCGACCCCCCCTTTTTTGGGGGCAAAAAGGGGCGAAACTTCAATTTTTAGTCCTGTGTGCCTATAAAATTTTTCTGTTTGGGAAAAAGACTGTTTTCTGCTTTTTGGGGGCCCAAAAAACCGCCCTTTTTAAAACCCCCCTATTTTTGGGGCCCCGAGGCGCGGAAAAAGGGTGGGGGTGATTCTTGGGGGTGCCCCCCCTTGGCCAAAAAATAGGGGCCCCCTCCCCAAAAAAATACTATAATTTTCGGTTTCCCGCCCCACTGCAAAAGGGAAAACCGCCTCCTCTTCATCTTGCGAAGAGGAGGAGACCAAAACCCCCCCTCCCCGGAAGGACCGATTGTTCCGAGGAAACTACAGTCGGGCCCGGGGGCGAGAGGGGGAAGCGGTGCTGGAAGATTTGGCCCGCCACCGCAAAAAAGTGGAGGAGGGGGGAGAAAAGCTGGCGTGCCCTGGGAAAAAGCGGTTTTTCTTTTGGGGCCAATGCTCCTCCCCCAAGAACGAAGAAAACCTGTACCCCCCCGTGCCCCCACTGCAAAAGGGGTTTATGAAGAACCCCCGGGGGCCGGCTCCAAAAGTTGCCCCCACCCACCGATGAAGCGCGGGAGAAAAGGAGGCTGAGGGCCCGTTTCCCGGGGAGTGCCAGCCGGCCAGGACCCGCAGCGGGCACCCCCCCCGGGGGGGGGACCCCCGGAGGGGACCCAGCCGTCATGAGGAGATCGGGGGGGAAGGGAGATGGAGCACGACGGCAGAGGGCGGGGGGAAGTGCACAGTTCCGTCAGCGGTACCGGGAGGAAACCTCGCTAAAAAGGGAAAACATCAGGCGGGGAAAAAGGGTACGCTCCGGGAACCTTGGCGCCGGGGGAGGGGTTTGTGCCTCGGGGGGCCCCCGGGGGTTTTTTGGGGTTACTTTAAGTAAAGCCCTTTTTCCCTTTTCCCAAAGACCCTATGTTCACGTGCGAGGGGGGGTTCCCCTTTTAAAAGGGGGGGGGAACCGCACCAAAACCCCGGGCATTTTGGGCAGGGGGGTTTTTGTTTGCCTTGAATGTCTCCCGTTCTCATGCCCCAAAACCCCATCAGAAAGGGCCCCCGGGCCCCAGCATTGCCCCTGCTTTTTCCCCTTTTTCCCCCGATCTTCCCTAAAACGCAAACTTTGGGTCACCGCCTCGCCCCGCAATAAATCCGCCCAAAAATCCCCCCCCGATCGCAATCTGCGACCCACCTGCCGAACCTTTATTATTTTTTGGCATCCCCCCCCCGGCCTACACCTCAGCAACGAAACCCCGCCCCTTTTTCCCAGCATCACAATCTGCATACCCAGAAACCCGCAATCGCGTTCTACAGAAAAAAATACCTTTGGGGGCCCAAACCGTTAAATGGAATTGGCCACTAAAAACGGATAGCAGGCCATGACTTGTTTGTTATGCGATCAAAAAACACCGCGTCGTTCCCCCGGGGGGTGGAAGCCCTTTTTAAAGTTTACAAAAAAAATAAAAAGCCAGTAGGCCCCAGCAGGGGTTTACTGAAAAAAAGGGTTTTAAAAAGTTAAAAAGGGTTTGGGCCCAAGAATTGCATTTTTATTGTCTTTTCGATATGTAGAAAATGTTACATATTTACATTTTTAAAAGTAAAAAACCCGGCGGGGTAAAGATTTAGAAATTTAAAAAAAAAATTTTAAAAGTTGTTTGGGCATAAGTTGCATAGAATACCCGGTTGGGAAAATTTGAAAAACTTGAAATATATAATCTAGGTTTTTTTTCCCATCCCAAAGGGGACGGGGGGTTTTGTGGACTGAGCCAGCCAAGAATTTGCTTTGAAAATAGTTGCCTTCGGGGCATTTTTTGGGTTTTTTACTAACCCCCCTTGCTACCCTACCTTAAAAAAAAAACCCGTAGGGGGGGCCTAGAGGAGGTCTGCGTCAGAAGCCCGGCACCCCCCCCGGGGGACCCACGTGGAGGTTTTTGCTGGGGGGCCCCAAAATTTTTTTAAAATCTGTAAAATAAGAATGTTTGATATTTTTTTTTATTTTTTGTAATTTTCAATGCCCAAATTGAAACTTTCAAAAGTCCCCCCCCCCGGGGTTGGGAAATTTAAAAATTTTGTTTTTTAAAAAAAAACAAAATGTTTTTTTTTCTCTTTTACACCCGGGAGTGCTGTTTTTAACCAAGGTGGATGTTTGGCTCCAGCATGTCATGTCACCATAAATCCAGGAGATGTGCACAGGAAGGTAATCGCAACGCTTGAATATGCATTCACTACACTCACTCTTTTAGACACACCCATCATGGGTACAAAGGGAGTGACACGTAGCAGTATTTGGATAGTCCAAGTCATAAGGCTCAGGAGGAGAGGAGAGGAGTCAGTGTTCAATCATTTCAGTCTGCTTCCTGTTCTGAGTACAGAGCATTTCAGCATCTCAGTCCAAGTCAGGACTTGGAGGATACTGGGAGCAGTGCAGTGAGCTCTAAAGAAAGTCTGACACTTCATCGAAAGCTACCATTGCTTTATGTTAAAGCTTTAATGCAGGGCGAAGGGCGCATTGGAGAAGACATAGAGAATTGCTTTAGTATTGTGATTTCCAGCACTAATTAGCCGGACACCCGGGGTCCGAATCGTTGCTAGAGTTCAAGCTTAGTAAACAATAAAACCGAGCATCTGGACTACAGGTCGCAGAGTGCAGCCCAAAGCGTCAATACGTAACCGGAGTCATGGAGAACAAGGACTTTGAGCTAGGCCAACAAAAGTAAGACTTAGTTCTCGTCAACATCTGCTAGTCAGAGAATAGAAGGCTCCAACCACAATGTTGGCGCGGGCACCACAGCTAATTGAGAAAGCAGGAAGTTCAGAGTTAACTCGGCTCAGGCATAGTTGGACTCACATACATAATGAAGGTAAAGAGGCCTCTAACCTGGCTCATCTTTACCCAATGTGCATTCTCCACCCAAACCAGCACACTCCCCGGGAATTCTTGCTGAAAACCCATTCAAGTAAAAGGAAATGAAAAGAAGTTGCATTGTGTGTGACTGAATATTAACTACAACCGCTCATCACCACCATAGACTTCATGGACCCGTCTCACCTTGGGAGACATACACCCCCAGCTGCCCCATAACATCCCCTGTGAAGATCCTTATAGCACGCTGGTCAATTGACCAATACCACAGTTGGCCGTCACGAACTACCTATCCTTTATTCCCCCTGTAAAAATCTCCCCCCATTGCTTGATCCCAGGCCCACGGACCGAGTTCCTTCTGCCAGTGACATCTCCCATAAAATCGGATGGTCTTCGGCTCCGATACCCCCATAGCCCTGGAACCCACCAACCCGTGCCTGGTTGTTGCGACTCACATGTAAAAGCAGACAATTGTCCTCTATCTCTCTCCAGTTTTCCTCATTCCTGGCATATATGTACCCAAAAGTAAAATTGTATTTTTTTATACTTTAATTTGTTTTTTGGAAATTTTTTTCGCGTTTTTTTCTTTCATATTTATCCGCGTGACCAAGGCATAGCACATTGAACTTTTCAGCACAGAAGACCTTTTTCTTTCCATGTTACTTGAAAACTAGGCCTGCTTAATAGTGTGTTTAAGCATCCAGATTTCCTTTTATTGGGCTCACATGGCAAACAAATTATCACAGTATCGAGATTGATTTCATGTGATCCAAAGAACCCTGAGACACAATACCATCATGTTTTCATTTACAAAAAAAAACAAAAAACGCTAATGACACTTAAAACGCAATTTGCATAATAATTATGGAACAAAGTGTATTATGACTTTTTCACTCAATCTTCACTCACCGGTCATTCCTCTGTAAAATGTAGTAATATTTTGTATGCCTGAGTTTTCTGTTAACCTTTGGTTTTGTGTTTGTCCAATTAATCAAAGAACATAGAATAGTAGCGTTGGAAGGGACCTCCCTGGGCCATCTGGTCCAACCCCCTGCTCAAGCAGGTGATTCTCTAAATCATCCTGACAGACAGATGTCTGTCCATCCTGTTTGAAGACTTCCATTGAAGGAGAACACACCACCATCACGTTGCAGCCTGTTCCACTCATTGATCACCCTAACTGTCCGAAAAAGTATTTTTTCTAATATCTAATCTGTGTCCTCCTCCCATTCAGTTTTCCAATCCCATTGCTTTCTAGTCTTATCCTTGTGCAAATGAGAAAAAAGATTAGTCCGTTCTACAATGTGACAGCCCTTGAGATATTTGTAGACAGCTATTACTTCCACCTCTCAGTCTCTTTTTGCAAGCAAAACATTCCCAAATCATGCATACCGTTCCTCGATAGGACATGGATTGCAGACCGGTCACCAATCTGGTGTTGGCACTTCTATTGAAAAAATGACAAATATGGAATAGACAAGGCAACTGTTAGGTGGATTCATAACTGGCTTAGTGATCGGACCCAAAGAGTGGTCGTAAATGGCTGCACATCCAGTTTGGAAGAATGTATCAAGTGGGGTACCATAATGCTCTGTTTTGGGCCCTGTATTGTTCAACATCTTTATCAATGATTTAGATGATGGAATTGAGGGTAAACTGATCAAATTTGCTGATGACACAAAGCTACGAGGGGTAGCTAATACTAGAGAAGAGAGAGAGAGGATTCAAAAAGATATAAATAAACTGGAGCAGTGGGCAGCAACTAACAGAATGGATTTTAACAGGGAAAAATGCAAAGTACTACATCTGGGCAATAAAAATGA
The DNA here is from genome assembly GCA_033576555.1 of Oophaga sylvatica. Taxonomy (NCBI): domain Eukaryota; kingdom Metazoa; phylum Chordata; class Amphibia; order Anura; family Dendrobatidae; genus Oophaga; species Oophaga sylvatica. The sequence continues at coordinate 355,637,126 of JARQOD010000001.1, read as the reverse complement.
AAAAAAATATACAAAATGGGAGAATAGGGCTAAGTAACAGCACATGTGAAAAAGACTTGGTATACTAATTGATCACAGACTGAACATGAGTCAACAGTGTGATGCAGCAGCAAAAAAGGCAAATGCAATTCTAGGATGTATCAACAGAAGCATACAGTCTAGATCACGTGAGGTCATTATTGCCCTCTACTCCTCTTTGGTCAGACCTCATCTGGAATACTGTGTCCAGTTTTGGGCACCACATTTAAAAAGACATCAACAAACTGGAGCAAGTTCAGAGAAGAGCCACCAGAATGGTGACCGTCTGCAAACCATGTCCTATGAGGAACGGTTGCATGATTTGGGAATGTTTAGCTTGCAAAAAAGAAGACTGAGAGGTGACTTAATAGCTGTCTACAAATATCTCAAGGGCTGTCACATTGTAGAAGGATCATCTTATATCTCATTTGCACAAGGAAAGACTAGAAGCAATGGGATGAAACTGAATGGGAGGAGACACAGATTAGATATTAGAAAAAACTTTTTGACAGTTAGGGTGATCAATGAGTGGAACAGGCTGCCACGAGAGGTGGTGAGTTCTCCTTCAATGGAAGTCTTCAAACAGAGGCTGGACATGACATCTGTCTGGGATGATTTAGAGAATCCTGCTTTGAGCAGGGGGTTGGACCAGATGGCCCAGGAGGTCCCTTCCAACGCTACTATTCTATGATTCTATGATTAACTTGACAAACACAAACAAAGGTTAACAGAAAACTCCAGGCATACAAAATATTCACTCACATTTACAGAGGAATGCACCGGTGAGTGAAGATTGAGGGAAAAGTCATAATACACTATGTTCCAAATTATTATGCAAATTGGTTTTAAGTGTCATAGCGTTTTTTGTTTTTTTTTGTAAATGAAACCCATTGATGGTATTGTGTCTCAGGGTTCTTTGGATCACTGAAATCAATCTCAGATACCTGTGATAATTAGTTTGCCATGTGAGCCCAATAAAAGGAAATCTGGATGTTTCCACACTATTAAGCAGGCCAGAGTTTTCAAGTAACATGGAAAGAAAAAGGATCTCTCTGCTGCTGAAAAGTCTCAAATAGTGCTATGCCTTGGTCAAGGGATAAATATGAAAAGAAAAAAACGCGAAAAAATTCCCAAAAACAAATTAAAGTATAAAAATATACAATTTTATTTGGGTACATATGCCAGGAATGAGGAAAACTGGAGAGAGATAGAGGACAAATGACTGCATAACACATGTGAGTCGCACACACCAGGCGGTGTGGGTTCCAGGCTATGGGGTACTCGAGCCGAGCCCATCGATTTCTATGGGAGATGTCACTGGCAGCGGAACTCGGTCCGTGGCCCTGGGCGATCATGCAATGGGGGGAGATATTTACAGGGGAATAAAGGATAGGTAGTTCGTGACGCCACCTGTGGTATCTGGTCAATTGGACCAGCGCTGCTATAAGGATCTTCACAGGGGATGTTATGGGCAGCTGGGTGGTAAGTCTCCCACAGGTGAGACTGGTCCCTGGAAGTCTATGGTGGTGATGCAGGGTGTAGTTATAATATCAGTCACACACAATGCAACTTCTTTTCATTCCTTTTACTTGAAGGTGTTTCAGCAAGATCCCGGGAGCTGGTTGGGTGGAGAATGCACATTCGGGTAACCGCTGAGCAGGTTAGAGGCCTCCTTTACTTCAATATGTATGTGAGTCCAACTTGCCTGAAGCGAAGTTAACTCTGAACTCTCCAGCTTTCTCAATAGCTGTGGTGCCCGGCCAACATTGTGGTGGAGCCTTCTATGTCTCTGACTAGCAGATGTTGAGAGAACTAAGTCCTTACTTTTGCTTGGCCTAGCTCAAAGTCCTTGTTCTCCCTGACTCCGGTTACGTATTGACGCTTTGGGCTGCACTCTGCGACCTGTAGTCCAGATGCCTCCGGTTTCTTGTTACTAAGCTTGAAACTCTAGCAACGCTTCGGACCCCGGTGTCCGGCAAATTAGTGCAGGCAATCCAATACCTAAAGCACTTCTCTATGTCTTCTCCACTGCGCCCTTCGCCCTGCTTCCCGCTCTTAACATAAGCACTTGTAGCTTTCGATGGAAGTGTCAGCTTTCTTCTAGAGCTCACTGCACAGCTCCCAGTATCCTCCAAGTCCAGACTGGACTGAGACTGAACTGCTCTGTACTCAGACAGGAAGCAGACTGAACTGAACACTGACTCCTCTCCTCTCCTCCTGAGCTTAACTGACTGACTAACCAACTCTGCTACGTGTCACTCCCTTTTGTACCCCTGATGGGTGTGTCTAAAAGAGTGAGTGTAGTGAATGCATATCAAGCGTTGCGATTACCTTCCTGTGCACTCTCCTGGATTTATGTGTGCCTGACATAGCTGGGCCACACATCCCCCCTTGGTTAAACACAGCACTCCCGGGCTGTAAAAGAGAAAAAGAAAACATTTTTGTTTTGCATTAAACAACAACATTTTAACTCTTCCCATCCGGGAGGTAAGACTTCTTGAACGTTACAATTTGTACATTAGAAAAAATACAAAAGTATCAAAGTATCAAACATTCTTATTATACAAGATAATATTCTTGTGGAGGACCCGCAGCAAAAACCTCCCACGTGGGTCCTGGGTGGGCTGCAGGACTTCTGACTGCAGACCTCACTCTAGGCCACACCATACGGGTTTTTCTTCAGAGGTAGATAGCAATGGTTTCATGTAAAACCAAGATAATGCACCGAAGCGCAACTATTTACAAAGCAAGTTCTTGGGCTGGCTCAGTCCACAGCCACACAGTCCTTTGGCATGGAAAAAGACACATAGATATATATATTTCAAGTATTCACTTTACCCAACCGGGGTATTCTATGCATACTTATGCAATCAACATTACATTTATTCTTTAACTTTCTAAACTCTTTACCCAGCCGGGTATTCTACTTTAAATATGTAAGCTATGTAACATTTTCATACATATCAGTAAAAGACAATAAAGTGCAATTCTGCCAAACTTCTTCCAACTTTTTACATTCTTTAGTTGCAGTAAACCCCTGTCTGGGTCCTACTGGCTTTCATTTTTCTTGTAAACTTCAATAACGTCTTCCACTCCTGGGGCTGGAACGACGCGGTGTTCTTTTGATCGCATAACAAACAAGTCATGGCCTGCTATCAGCGTTTGAGTGGCCACAGTTCTCATTCTAACGGTGGACCCAACGGGTACTTCTTTTCTGTAGAACGCCGATTGCGTTGCTGAGGTAGTCGCAGATTGTGATGCTGAAATGGTCGCAGGTTGCGTTGCTGAGGTGTAGGCAGGGGGCGATGCCGAAGTAATCACAGGTTGCGATGCAGAGTGGGTCGCAGATTGCGATGCAGGGGGCGACGTAGGTCGAGATGAGTATGCAGGGTGCGAGGCCGATGTGATCACAGATTGCGATTCAGGGCAAGATCTGGGTACAGAGGAATACGCAGGGGGCAATGCTGGGGCACGGCCTGGTGCTGATGGGGCTTTGGACACTGAGACACGGGAGACATTCAAGGCAAACCACCCCCGCTGACTACAGTGCCGGGTGTAGGTGACGGTATCCCCTTTTAACAGGTGGAACCCCGCATCGCAGCAGTGAACATAGATCTTTGAAAGAAACCCGGGCTCACATATGTAACCCCAAACTCCTCGGGCCTTAGAGGCACACACCGTCCCCTGGCGCCAAGGTTCCCGGAGCGTACCTTTGCCTCGCCTGATGTTTTCCTTTTCAGCGAGAGTCTCCTCCTGGTACCGCTGACGGAACTGCTGCACTTCCCTCTGCTCCTGCTGCCGTCGCTGCTCCATCTCTTCCCAGTCGATCTCCATCACTGACGGCTGGGTCCCCTCCGGTGTCCCTACCGGGGGACTGTGCTCCGCTGCGGCCTCCTGGCCTGGCTGGCACTCCGGAACGAGCAGGGCCTCCTCAGCCTCCTTCTCTCCCGCCGCTTCATCGGTGGAGTCGGGATCAGCACTTTTGGAGCCGGCCTCCGGTTCTTCATCAGCCGTTTGCAGTGGTGGCACAGGGAGTACAGGTAATGGCTTCGTTCTTGGGGGAGAGAGCATTGCGTCCCACAGCAGCCGCTGTTTCAGGGCACGCCAGCTTTTCTCCATCTCCTCCACTTCTTTGCGGTGGCGGGCCACATCTTCCAGCACCGCTTCCGCCATCTCGTCCCAGGCCAGACTGTAGTTTCCATCAGGAACAATCTGGTCTCTTCCGTGGAGGCGGGATTTGCGTCTCCTCCTCTTCGCATAGAGGATGAAGAGGAGGCGGATTTCTTTAGCAGTGGGGCAGGACCGCACATTATAGTAGCATTTGGAGAGGGCGGCCATATCTTTTGCGCCACAGGGGGGGTACACGCCCACGAATGCACGCCCACCTTCTTCTCCAGCGCCTCAGGGCGCCAATATGGCGGTAAAATGGCGGTATTTGGCGCCAAAAGCAGCAAACAGTCTTTTTCACCAAACAGTTCAATATAGGCACACAGGACTCACAATTGCAAGTTTCGCATCCTGTTCGTGACGCCAAAGAATGAGTCGCACACACCAGGCGGTGTGGGTTCCAGGGCTATGGGGTACTCGGAGCCGAGCCCATCGATTTCTATGGGAGATGTCACTGGCAGCGGAACTCGGTCCGTGGCCCTGGGCGATCATGCAATGGGGGGAGATATTTACAGGGGAATAAAGGATAGGTAGTTCGTGACGCCACCTGTGGTATCTGGTCAATTGGACCAGCGCTGCTATAGGGATCTTCACAGGGGATGTTATGGGGCAGCTGGGTGGTAAGTCTCCCACAGGTGAGACTGGTCCCTGGAAGTCTATGGTGGTGATGCAGGGTGTAGTTAATAATTCAGTCACACACAATGCAACTTCTTTTCATACCTTTTACTTGAAGGTGTTTCAGCAAGATCCCGGGGAGCTGGTTGGGGTGGAGAATGCACATTCGGGTAACCACTGAGCAGGTTAGAGGCCTCCTTTACTTCAATATGTATGTGAGTCCAACTTGCCTGAAGCGAAGTTAACTCTGAACTCTCCAGCTTTCTCAATAGCTGTGGTGCCCGGCCAACATTGTGGTGGAGCCTTCTATGTCTCTGACTAGCAGATGTTGAGAGAACTAAGTCCTTACTTTTGCTTGGCCTAGCTCAAAGTCCTTGTTCTCCCTGACTCCGGTTACGTATTGACGCTTTGGGCTGCACTCTGCGACCTGTAGTCCAGATGCCTCCGGTTTTCTTGTTACTAAGCTTGAAACTCTAGCAACGCTTCGGACCCCGGTGTCCGGCAAATTAGTGCAGGCAATCCAATACCTAAAGCACTTCTCTATGTCTTCTCCACTGCGCCCTTCGCCCTGCTTCCCGCTCTTAACATAAGCACTTGTAGCTTTCGATGGAAGTGTCAGCTTTCTTCTAGAGCTCACTGCACAGCTCCCAGTATCCTCCAAGTCCAGACTGGACTGAGACTGAACTGCTCTGTACTCAGACAGGAAGCAGACTGAACTGAACACTGACTCCTCTCCTCTCCTCCTGAGCTTGACTGACTGACTAACCAACTCTGCTACGTGTCACTCCCTTTTGTACCCCTGATGGGTGTGTCTAAAAGAGTGAGTGTAGTGAATGCATATCAAGCGTTGCGATTACCTTCCTGTGCACTCTCCTGGATTTATGTGTGCCTGACATAGCTGGGCCACACACATGCATGACAGGAAGCAACCAAGGTCAAATAACAAAAAGTATATATCCAAGGGACAGTAAATGTTGACAATATATATCATATATCAAATTATCCGATTAATACATAAATCCCATAGGGTAAATATACAGAGGAGTCACACATGAAATAAGTGTGAAACGCTAATGCACATTGCATGCCATAGTGATTACAATTAAGACAGCATCATAGCATTAACTGGTAAAGTGACATAGTGCAAGGAACACCAGGGCATATACAGCCCATAAGTAGTCTGAAAAGCTAACGCATATTACCTCAACACGTGTGACTCTGTAGCGACCTGGTGCGCCCTCCCCGATGCGCGTTTCGGCAGATTGCCTTCCTCAAGGGTGATGGGAAAGAGTGAATGTGATGTATAAAAAGAGGTGATCCACCAATGAAAACGCATAACAAGGCCCACGTGTTATAATGAAATAATTGCCCGCAGCTTGAAAAAGCTGTGTTGCCGACTTGCATCGCATAGTAAACATAAGACTAGCATGATTACTATGATTACTATGTTTACTATGCGATGCAAGTCGTCAACACAGCTTTTTCAAGCTGCGGGCAATTATTTCATTATAACACGTGGGCCTTGTTATGCGTTTTCATTGGTGGATCACCTCTTTTTATACATCACATTCACTCTTTCCCATCACCCCTTGAGAAAGGCAATCTGCCGAAACGCGCGTCGGGGAGGGCGCACCAGGTCGCTACAGAGTCACACGTGTTGAGATAATATGCGTTAGCTTTTCAGACTACTTATGGGCTGTATATGCCCTGGTGTTTCTTGCCACTTTACCAGTTAATGCTATGATGCTATCTTAATTGTAATCACTATGGTATGCAATGTGCATTAGCGTTTCACACTTATTTCATGTGTGACTCCTCTGTATATTTACCCTATGGGATTTATGTATTAATGGGATTATTTGATATATGATATATACTGTCAACATTTACTGTCCCTTGTGTTATGCAGTCATTTGTCCTCTATCTCTCTCCAGTTTTCCTCATTCCTGGCATATGTACCCAAATAAAATTATATATTTTTATACTTTAATTTGTTTTTGGGAATTTTTTCACGTTTTTTTCTTTTCATGTTTATTCCAATTGTTGCGATTATCCCTCACCATAGAGTCCATATAACTCACTCCAATTATGATATTATTTTCTGTTAGATTGATTTAATTGTGTTTTGTGGGTTTATTTACATTCATGAAGTGGTTTCATGGACTTGGTCAAGGGATGAAAACATTACGTATTTCCCGAAAACTTAAGCATGATCATCGTACTGTTAAGAGATTTGTGGCTGATTCTGAGCACAGACGTGTTCGTGCTGATAAAGGCAGAATGAGGAAGGTTTCTGCCAGGCAAGTTCATCGGATTAAGAGAGCAGCTGCTAAAAAGCCATTACAAACCAGCAAACAGATATTTGAAGCTGCTGGTGCTTCTGGAGTCCCTCGAACCACAAGGTGTGGGATCCTTCAAAGGCTTGCTGTGGTGCATAAACCTATGATTCGGCCACCCCTAAACAATGCTCACAAGCAGAAACGGTTGCAGTGGGCCCAGACATACATGAAGACTAATTTTCAAACAGTCTTGTTTACTGATGAGTGTTGAGCAACCCTGGATAGTCCAGATGGATGGAGTAGTGGATGGTTGGTGGATGGCCACCATGTCCCAACAAGGCTGCGACGTAATCAAGGAGGTGAAGGAGTCATGTTTTGGGCCGGAATCATAGGGAAACAGCTGATAGGGCCCTTTAAGGTTCCTGAAGGTGTGAAAATGACCTCTGCAAAGTATGTAGAGTTTCTGACTGATAACTTTCTTCCATGGTATAAAAAGCAGAAACGTGCCTTCAGGAGCAAAATCATCTTCATGCATGACAATGCACCATCTCATGCTGCAAAGAATACCTTTGAGTCATTGGCTGCTATGGGCATAAAAGGAGATAAACTCATGGTGTGGCCAGCATCTTCCCCTGACCTCAACCCTATAGAGAACCTTTGGAGTATCATCAAGCAAAATATCTATGAGGGTGGGAGGCAGTTCACTTCAAAACAGCAGCTCTGGGAGGCTTCATGCAAAGAAATACAAGAAGAAACTCTCCAAAAACTCACAAGTTCAATGGATGAAAGAATTGTGAAGGTGATATCAAAGAAGGGATCCTATGTTAACATGTAACTTGGCCTGTTAGGATGTTTTGGAGTTAAGTAGCTTTTTTGTTCAGTGAATGTGATCTCCTAATGCTGCAAATTCCACAAATGAGCATTTTCAGTTCTTTAAAACAGAGCAAATGTTCAGAAATTCTACTGTGCCTAATAATTTAGAACAGTGCATTTTGAGTTTTTTTCCATTTTGGAGATTATACTGTTATCATTGGGAGGTTTCTTCAATAAAATTTGATGTATACTCTAACGGGTGATGACTTTTATTAGACTGACTGTCATTTGCACCGACCACTTAGGAAAATCAGAGAAAAATATCATTTGCATAATAATTTGGAACACAGTGTAGAGAAGGATAGGGAATTACCATGCATACAAGCCAAGCAACAGTCACTAATAACTCATCCAACTCTCCTTCTCATAAGAACTCCTCTCCCTCCATTAGCCATGCAGCAATAAAGCTAGCTCTGACAAAGATTTGCATCAGCCCAAATTATAAGGAGTGGTTAACCGAGCTCAGCAGTGAGCACAGGGATTTCCAACATGACTGATTAAACCCTATTCTGCCAGAAGGAATAAACACCATTAAAATGAAGGAGAAGTGCTTCTTCTCAGTGCCAGAGTAGGAACAATCAGAAGTTGTCATCTTCTGGCTCCACACTGTCATGGTAGCCCCATGACAGACAGCCTTAGGCACAGCGTATAGGAGAATCGAACACACAACACCGGCCATAGGGATAAAACATAACATTACTTTTCTCACACACATATAAACAATAACCCCTTTCTGCCATCGGACGTACTATCCCGTCCAGGTGACCTGGGCCGATCTGACCATGTACGGGATAGTACGTCTCAGCGACATCGGGCACTTATCACAGCTGACACCAGGCACTATGTGCCAGGAGCGGTCACGGACCGCTCCTGGCACATTAACCCCTGGCACACTGCGATCAAACATGATCGCAGTGTTCCAGCTGTATAGGGAAGCTGTCAGGGACACCGCACTGCCTTGCTCACTGAGCCAGTGCGTGTCCTGAGTGAACAAACAGTGCCCAAAGATACCTGTATAGCAGAGCCGCAGCAGGGAATACGTGTGTTTCTGAGGAACAGGACCTTCAACATGTGACTGCCAAGGGGCGGAGCCGGCCACACGTCTCTCAGAGGCAGCAGTAGCAGATAGAGAATGCTTCAGGCCGGAGGACCTGCAGCACCTGACTGCCTAGGGGCGTGGCCTAAGCTCCAGAGATCTAGGAAGGTAAAGGAAAACTCCTAGAAGGGTAACTACAAAATAAAGTTACCAAGGGCATAGACAGAATGGATAGTCAGGATAGCCAGGTCATACACAGAGGGAGCAACGCAGTACAAAAGGAGCAGGCAGAGAATAATCAGAACACAGCCAAGGGATCATACACAGAGGGAGCAACGCAGTACAAAAGGAGCAGGCAGAGAATAATCAGAACACAGCCAAGGAATCATACACAGAGGGAGCAACGCAGTACAAAAGGGACAGGCAAAACTCGTAACAGGGACACAGCCAAATCAGAACCAGACAGACAAAACGTAGCACAGGCGCAACGCACTGGCACAAGCACAGGGTCAGACACACTCAGCCAAAGGTCACAGTATAAACGACAAAGATTGGCCTCACAGTGAGGCTATAAAAAGCCTCCCAGGACTCAGAAAGAGGCCAACCAAGTTAACCCCGCGACTACCTGATCCAAGAACCCAGTAAACCATGACAGAAGCATCGCGCAGGGAGGGGCCTCCCTGCATGCTTTTCTGAGACTCAGAACAGAGCGATGTATCGCGCTATTCCGAGGGACCCTCCTCCCTGCAGGACCCCGGATCCAAGATTGCCGCGGGGTACTGCAGGGTCCTGCAGGGAGGCGGCTTCCTCAGTGCCTGCTGAGAGCAGGCGCTGAGAAAGCCTGCAGCAGTGCCAGTGAGATCGCTGGTCTGACAGAATGCTGTGCACACTATCAGACCAGCGATCTGATGTTATACAGTGATGTCCCACCGTGGGACAAAGTAAAAATGTAAAAAAATAAAAATAAGCATGTGTAAAAAAAATTCCTAAATAATGAAAAAAAAAATTCCCCAATAAATTTTTCTGTATGTAAATAATAAAAAAACACAGTAAAAGTACACATATTTGGTATCGCCGCGTCCGTAACGACCCGCCCTATAAAACTGTCCCACTAGTTAACTCCTTTAGTGAACCCATTAAAAAAACAAAGCAAAAAACAATGCTTTATCATCATACCGCCGAACAAAAAGTGAAATAACACGCGATCAAAAAGACGGATATAAATACGCATGGTACCGCTGAAAACGTCATCTTGTTCCTCAAAAAATGAGCATCATCAGCGAAAAAATAAAAAAGTTATAGCTCGCAGAATAAAGCGATGCAAAAATAATTATTTTTTATATAAAATTGTTTTTATCGTATAAAAGCGCCAAAACATAAAGAAATTATATAAATGAGGTATCGCCGTAATCGTACTAACCCGAAGAATGAAACGGCTTTATCAATTTTACCACACGTGGAATGGTTTAAACGCCCCCCCCAAAAGAAATTCATGAATTGCTGGTTTTTGTTCATTCTAACCTCCCAAAAATTGTAGTAAAAGCAATCAAAAAATGTCACGTGCCCAAAAATTGTACCAATAAAAACGACAACTCGTCCTGCAAAAAATAAGACCTCACATGACTCTGTGGGCCAAAATATGCAAAAATTATAGCTCTCAAAATGTGGTGATGCAAAAACTATTTTTTGCAATAAAAAGCGTCTTTTAGCGTGTGACAGCTGCCAATCATAAAAACGCGCTTTAAATAGTATAATTAAATCCCCCTTTACCACCCCCTTAGTTAGGGAAAAATAATAAAATTTAAAAATTTATTTCCATTTTCCCATTAGGGTTAGTGTTGAGGCTAAAGTTAGGGTTAGGATTGGGGCTAAAGTTAGAATTAGGGTTAGGGTTGGGATTAGGGTTAGGGCTGTGTTAAGGTTAGGTTTGTGGTTAGGGTTATGGTTAGGGTTGGGACTAGGGTAAGGGGTGTGTTGGGGGTTAGGGTTGGAGTTAGAATTGGGGCGTTTCCACTGTTTAGGCACATCAGGGGCTCTCCAAATGTGACATGGCGTCTGATCTCAATTCCAGCCAATTCTGCGTTGAAAAAGTCAAACGGCGCTCCTTCCCTTCCGAGCTCTGCCATGCATCCAAACAGTTGTTTACCCCCACATATGGGGTATCAGCATACTCAGGAAAAATTTCACAATAACTTTTGAGGTCTTGTTACCCTTAGGAAAATAAAAATTGGGGTGAAAAGATCATTTTTGTGTAAAAAATATAATTTTTTTTAATTTTATGGGTCTACGTTCTAAACTTGTGTGAAGCACTTGGCGGTTCAAATTGCTCACCACAGATCTAGATAAGTTCCTTAGGGGGTCTAGTTTAGAAAAATGGGGTCACTTGTGGGGGGTTTCCACTGTTAAGGCACATTTGGGGCTCTCCAAATGCAACATGGCGTCCAATCTCAATTCCAGCCAAGTTTGGTTGGAAAAAGTCAAACGGCGCTCCTTTCATTCCGAGCTCTGCCGTGTGCCCAAACAGTGGTTCCCCCCACATATGGGTTATCAGCGTACTCCGGACAAATTGGACAACAACTTTTATGGTCCAATTTCTCCTGTTACCCTTGGGAAAATAAAAAATTGGTGACTAAAAGATCATTTTTGTGGGAAAAAATAGGATTTTTTATTTTCATGCCCGGGCATTATAAACTTGTGTGAAGCACTTGGGGGTTCAAAGTGCTCACCACAGACCTAAATAAGTTCCTTAGGGGGTCTACTTTCCAAAATAAAATAAATAAATAAATAAACAAAATGGGTCACTTGTGTTGGGTTTCCACTGTTTAGGCACATCTCGGGCTCTGCAAATGGAACATGACACCCATCAATGTCTGCATTCCAAAATGTTATTATTTCTTTTCCAAGCCCTGCCGTGCGCCCAGTTTCCCCCCCCACATATGGGGTGTCAGCGTACTCAGGACAAATTGGGCAACAACTTTTGGGGTCCAATTTCCTTGGGAAAAATCAAAAATTGGGGACTAAAAATCATTTTTGTGGAATTTTTTTTTTTTTCACACCCAGGCATTATAAACTTTTGTGAAACACTTGGGGGTTCAAAGTGCTCACAACAGATCTAGATAAGTTCCATAAGGGGGTCTAGTTTCCAAAATGTTGTCACTTGTGGGGGGTTTCCACTGTATAGACTCATCAGGGGCTCTCCAAACGTGACATGGCGTCCAATCTCAATTCCAGCCAATTTTGGTTTGAAAAAGTCAAACGGCGCTCCTTCCCTTACTAGCTCTGCCATGCGCCCAAACAGTGGTTTTCCCTCACATATGGGGTATTGGCGTACTCAGGAGAAATTGCAATACAAATTTATCTGTCCATTTTCTCCTTTTACCCTTGTGAAAATAAAAAAATGTTTGTAAAAGATCATTTTTGTGACTAAAATGTTAAATGTTCATTTTTTCCTTCCACGTTGCTTCAGCTCCTGTGAAGCACCTGAAGGGTTAATAAACTTCTTGAATGTTGTTTTGAGTACCTTGAGGCGTGCAATTTTAAGAATGGTGTCACTCTTGGGTATTTTCTGCCATATAGACCCCTCAAAGTGACTTCAAATGTGAAGTGGTCCCTAAAAAAAATGCCTTTGTAAATTTTGTTGTAAAAATGAGAAATCGCTGGTCAAATTTTAACCCTTATAATTTCCTAACAAAAAAAATTTGGTCCTAAAATTGTGCTGATGTAAAGTAGACATGAGGGAAATGTTATTTATTACCTATTTTGTGTGACATATTTCTCTGTTTTAAGGGAATAAAAATTCAAATTTTGAAAATTTCAAAATTTTCTAAATTTTCGCCATATTTGCGTTTTTTTCAAAAATAAACGCAAGTTATATCGAAGAAATTTTACTACTAACATGAAGTACAATATGTCACGAGAAAACATTCTCAGAATCGCGAAGATCCATTGAAGCATTCCAGAGTTATAACCTCATAAAGAGACAGTGGTCAGAATTGTAAAAATTGGCCCGGTCATTAACGTGCAAACCACCTTTGGAGTAAAGGGGTTAATACATAAAACTACAAACATCATAGAGCACACTGCACCAGGCTGTTATGGCACTGTGCACCAGGCTATTTGGGCATGCTGCACCAGGCTGTTAGAGCAAGATGCACAAGGTTGTTATGGCACTCTACACTAAGCTCAGAATAAAATGGCAGCGCGGCCCATGATCTGTCATTTCTACAGACCGGGTCACGTTTTGCGCAAGCTATGCCCACAGCTCAAAAGCTTGTGGATTGGCTGCCCTGCATCCTTTCAACAAACTTTATTCTACACCGAACCCAAACAGTAAAACGGACTTCCAAAAGTTCCGGATTTTAAGCACCGGAGAGTAGGTGTCTGTTATCAACCTCGAACTTTACAGTTCAGGTTCGGTCATCTCTACTCAGATACACACTGCATGTTACACACATGTATAAATAAATAGCACACACAAATGTATACACAGAGCACATATACATACACAGAGCACATACATACACACACACGTGTATAGAGAGCATATACATAAAGACACATGTGTGCACAGTTCACATACATACAGACAACTGTTTACACAGAACACATACATACAGACACATGTATACACAGAATTTAATTTAGGGCTCTGATGTCACAATTAATTTAGGGTTCTTATGTATAAATTGTTTTTGGGTTTCATGTTTGAGCAGGACCTGTCACCAGGTAAAAAGTGAACAGTTTTTGTACTTATCTTATTCCTTCTACTCCCCTAAGCATCATTTTTTTTTTAATCCACAATACATTTTCAGAGATATGGGCCTTTTTTCAATGTGAGCAGGATGCAATTGTTTATGGTCTTTATCAAGGTAGCATTGCTTATAGTACATTTAGGCCTAAAGACCCTTCCCCAGAGAATCCAGCCAGCATCAACCACTTGGTAAAAAACTATAAAGATTAACATATTGAGCTGTTATGAATGTGCTGGAGATGGTTTCTGAGCAGAGACTCCCTCTGGTGGTTGCAGACAGTACTGAACCTCACAGCGAGGAATGGCAATCTGGGATCACGAACTGGACTGATATAAGGGAGGTTCCCTCCCATGATGGTCACCGGTGATCAATTGTTCTTGTCTCAATTGTGGTTCCTGGTTCATTTGGAAGTTTTCTGAGTCTTGCCTGTATCTCCTGCTTTCAGATAAGATATTTTCTGCTTTTATTTTTGTGCTTGCTTTTTGCATAGTTCCCTGCACTTCTGTGGAGGTCAGCCGGGTCCCCTCTCAGTTTATCTGAAGCCACTGTTATTTGTTCATTTGCTTTATCCTGTTTTTTCAGTGGCTGCGGCTTTGTTTTGTTACACCAGAGATCTGATTTAGGTGGTAGAGATCGTGTGATCTCAGATGTTTTTGCAATCAGAAGAGTTGGTATGTTTTAGGCTTTTGTTTGGATTGCAGTGAGAATCCTTTCCTGTATTTTTCTGTCTAGACAGATTGGGCCCCAGCGTTTGCTCATTCTATTTTCTGTCTGTGTTCGTGCTTCTTCTTGTCTAACCGCCATTACATGTTTGGGGGCTTCCTATTTTCTTTGGGGATCTGCTCCAGGGCAGATAGCTTTCATCTTTCTGCCTTTAGGTGTAGTTATCTCTCAGGCTATGACGAGGCGTCTAGGATCAACGTAGGAACACTCCACGGCTACCTCTAGTTGTGTGGTTAGTTCAAGTTACTGCAATCCAATAGGTTCCAGCCTCTCTGGTGTATTACAGTTTTTGCTTTTTCTCCTCAGCTACCGAAACATAACATTGAGCACACTAAATAAAAAATCTGTAATGCCAGTGTCCCTTTGTGCCTCCTCCTCTTGGCAGGGACGCCAATGTACTCACCCTCCCAGCCGCGCTCCTGTTGCAGTCATCTGGCATAGTGTGCACACGTGCACTTCCTGTGTCTTAAAGGGCTAGCATGCATGCTCCTAAGATGTCTCCAACCAATTCCTGGTTGGCATCTTGTAACGAATGGAAGCGGAGGCAGAGGTGGTGAAGTTCACATTCATTTTTATTTTTAAATGTGGAACCTCTAGACCACGGTCCGGGGGGCTCCGAAGGGGGCGTAACTAGTGAGCCCCGGGTACCCGTAGTAAGGCCCCTTGAACAGGACCAGAATGGAATACCCAGAGGACACAGGTGCTACCTCCAGTTTGACCCCAGACATGTGACAGCTGTCCCAGAGGGACCAAAAGGGTAACAGGTATTTACAGAGTCCGTGGAGGGTTCTCGACAGAGAAGGGTAAGGTCCTGGTCCAGAATAGATGGTATCAGGCTGGCTTCAGTGACCTTGTCACGGTCCACGGGTACGGATGGCTGATGGCGGAACGGGATGACTCTTGCGCCAGTAATAGCTGAGATTGTCCGGGTTAGCCAGATACGGGTTAGCAATGATCTGAGGAGACAAACAGTATCAGCGAAGCACAGAGACTGCAAACGCAGCGCAGACAGATCAGGAACAGAACCGGATGTAGCAATGATAGAACACGTTGCTCCGGCACTCCCCTAATGGTGGAGTGACCAGATATAGTACTGAGTGTGCAGCCATTGGTTAATTAGCTATTTCAAAAAATGCACGCTGCCCCTTTAAGAGAGGCGGTGGGCGCGGCCTCGCGTCCTAAGCCGTCTATCAGGAGGCCTGCCAGCAGCGTGCCAGGAAGTGGAGGAGGACACAGGACGCCGTGGAGCAGATGGGACATGAGACCCCAGCCCACGCACAGACTGCTGCAGAGGAACAGGTGAGTGAGCCGAACAGAGTGCAGAGCCAGCGCTGGGACCGGGTGTAACACATCTGGTATTTAAGGCACCCTCCCCTATTGGGATGTGCCTGTTCAACATAAAGGACTTTAGTATGTAGCTTTCTTGTAAGCTGCCAAGTCCGTTTTCAGGTCCACTCTTTTGTCCGAACCTGTTTCCCTGGGTCTGTATGCCCTGACCTGAACTCTGAACCTGTACCTATGTCTGATGTTGTCTGAACCTGATTCCCTGGGTCTGTATGCTCAGGCCTGAACCTGTGTCTTATCTTGCCTGAATTAGGACCTTACTCTTAACATGTTTGTATCTAAGTCTGTATCTTTCCCTGAAACTGCTGTGTCAGAATCTCAACTTGTCTCTGAATTCTTCTATGTCTGAATCGTCACCTGTTTTCCAGCTGTGTCTGATTCACTTCCTCCCTCCAAACCTGTTGTCTGAATCAGTCCCTATCCTAAATCAGCTGTAGCAGTTCACTTTCCTAAATCTGCTGTGCCTGACTCTGTACCCATCTTCAAACTTGCTGTTAGAACCAGTACCTTTCCAAAACCATCTGTGTCTGAATCAGTACCTATCTCTAATCTGTTATTGCTGTGCAACATTAGTGATTAGTGTGTATACTTGCTACTTGTGTTTGCGTGGGTTTCCTCCGGGTACTCCGGTTTCCTCCCACACTCCAAAAACATACAGATAGGGAATCTAGATTGTGAGCCCCATTGGGGACAGCGACAATAATGTGTGCAAACTGTAAAGCGCTGTGGAATATGTTAGCGCTATATAAAAATAAAGATTATTATTATTATTACTTCATTGTAAGTACCCTGTGTGAATCTGACTTTTTCTGTCCCATGACCACCTGTCCTTTTATTTGTCCTGTGTGAACTTGACTCTGTCTGATTTGTGTGCATCTGTCCTTGTATTTGTACTGTGTGTACTTGGCTGTCTATCCTGTGTGTACCTGTCCTTGTATTTGTCTTGTGTAAACCTGATCCTGTCTGTCCTGTCCGCGTCTGTGGTTCTATGCTTGTCCGCAGCTGTTCTCCGTGCCTCTCAGCATCTGCGGTTCTCAACCTGTTCGCTCTTGTTGTTCCCTGCCTGGCCGCTCCTGCGGTTCCCTGCCTGGCTGTTCCTGCAGTTCCCTGCCTGGCTGCTTCTGCAGCTGTGGTTCTATACCTGTCCGCATCTGTGGTTCCGTACCTACCGCATTTGCGGTTCCCTGCCTGTCCGCATCTGCGGTTTCCTGCCTGTCCGCATCTGTGGTTTCCTGCCTGTCCACTCTTGTGGTCCAGTATCTCTCTGCCAGTGACCTAGTTCTTCCTGAAGCTGTTCCTGACTGTCTTGTCTGAACTGAGTTCTATCTGTTTCTGTATTCCAGTTGTACCAGCCAGTATCTACCTACCTGTATACCTACCATGCCCGTATATATCAGCTGTGCCCACCAGCACCTGCTTGCGTTTCATGTCAGCAGTGCCCGCCAGCACCTGCCTGTGTTTCTATGCAGCTGAACACTCTGGTCCCGAGTGCCAGCGGCAGTTCTGGGTATTGACGTGCGAGACTCGTGCGAGTTGCTCGCAAGTGTGACCCCTGCCTTAGAAACAGTATGGCAGTGTTCGAAGATGTTGGGCTTATGTAGCTATAGAAAAGAAATGGTATGCAAAAGCAAAGTGCTAAAGATATTTAGGTAGGACATGATAGTTCATCAGTATTAGATTAGTGGGGATGAAATTCCTGGCTCCACTATTGATCAACTGATATAAGATCAGGTTACTGTAGACCAGCTCCACTGATCAGGTAATGGATGGGTCATAAATAGTGATGAGCGAACGTGCTCGGTAATGCTCGTTACTCCCCCGAGCATCACTGTACTCGCGGTACTCGGCGAGCAGCGAGCATTTCCGTGTTTGTTCGGCGGTAGTACTGGTGCATGCCCTGCATTTTTTACGCTCTTTAGAGTGCCAGTCAACATGCAGGGATTGTCTCCCATGCACTGTTATGCCGCAGCCATCTTTGTTGTGGTATGACAGTGATTGGCTGGCCACACAGCGTCATCAGGTGTATAAAAGATCGGGCGGCGCCATGCTCGGCTCTCTCTGCTCCAGAATTAGCGAGTGTAGGGAGAGCTGCTGCCGAGAAAGGGTCAGATTTGGGGGTTTAGAAGTTAGTGTAGGTCTAACATCAAAGAAGACACAAATCCAGCTTAATCATCAGTCCTTTTAAGGACTAATTATGGCGAATATAGATTGCAGTGCTAGGTAGGCAGGGAATGTATGTGCGTATATACATATCAGTGCAAGGCATGCACACACTATGTGGGTATATAGATCTCAGTAGCAGACAGACAGGCATTCTATATGACATCCTTAATTGCATACATCAAGAGGGTCCATTCTATTACTGTCTGCTGCTGCCTATAAGTTACAGTACAGACCAAAAGTTTGGACACACATTCTCATTTAAAGATTTTTCTGTATTTTCATGACTATGAAAATTGTACATTCACACTGAAGGCATCAAAACTATGAATTAACACATGTGGAATTATATACTTAACAAAAAAGTGTGTAACAACTGAAATTATGTCTTATATTCTAGGTTCTTCAAAGTAGCCACCTTTTGCTTTGATGACTGCTTTGCACACTCTTGGCATTCTCTTGATGAGCTTCAAGAGGTAGTCACCGGAAATGGTTTTCACTTCACAGGTGTGCCCTGTCAGGTTTAATAAGTGGGATTTCTGGCCTTATAAATGGGGTTGGGACCATCAGTTGTGTTGTGCAGAAATCTGGTGGATACACAGCTGATAGTCCTACTTAATAGACTGTTAGAATTTGTATTATGGCAAGAAAAAAGCAGCTAAGTAAAGAAAAACGAGTGGCCATCATTACTTTAAGAAATGAAGTTCTGTCAGTCCGAAAAATTGGGAAAACTTTGAAAGTGTCCCCAAGTGTAGTTGCAAAAACCATCAAGCGCTACAAAGAAACTGGTTCACATGAGGACATCCCCAGGAAAGGAGTCACCTCTGCTTCTGAGGATAAGTTTATCCGAGTCACCAGCCTCAGAAATCGCAGGTTTACAGCAGCTCAGATTAGAGACCAGGTCAATGCCACACAGAGATCTAGCAGCAGACACATCTCTACAACAACTGTTAAGAGGAGACTTTGTGCAGCAGGCCTTCATGGTAAAATAGCTGCTAGGAAACCACTACTAAGGACAGGCAACAAGCAGAAGAGACTTGTTTGGGCTAAAGAACACAAGGAATGGACATTAGACAAGTGGAAATCTGTGCTTTGGTCTGATGAGTCCAAATTTGAGATCTTTGGTTCCAACCACTGTGTCTTTGTGCGACGCATAAAAGGTGAACGGATGGACTCTACATGCCTGGTTCCCACCGTGAAGCATAGAGGAGGTGTGATGGTGTGGGGGTGCTTTGCTGGTGACACTGTTGGGGATTTATTCAAAATTGAAGGCATACTGAACCAGCATGGCTACCACAGCATCTTGCAGCTGCATGCTATTCCATCCTGTTTGCGTTTAGTTGGACCATCATTTATTTTTCTACAGGACAATGACCCCAAACACACCTCCAGGCTGTATAAGGGCTATTTGACCAAGAAGGAGAGTGATGGGGTGCTACGCCAGATGACCTGGCCTCCACAGTCACCAGACTTGAACCCAATCGAAATTGTTTGGGGTGAGCTGGACCGCAGAATGTAGGCAAAAGGGCCAACACGTTCTAAGCATCTCTGGGAACTCTTTCAAGATTGTTGGAAGACCATTTCCGGTGACTACCTCTTGAAGTTTATCAAGAGAATGCCAAGAGTGTGCAATATGCAAATTGCCTCTTCAAACAAAGAGGACTTGTACTCTATAGCACCACCTATTGGAAGTAGCGATCCTACAAGTCACAATCAACCCTTTAACGAGTCTTGTAATACGACGTAGGATAAAAGCCAAATCAGAATCTCCATTTGCAGACACGGTGTTTCGGACTGTTGGTCCTCGTCAGTGCAAAGTAGGAGAGATCTGATTTGGCTAGATGAGAGGCTCTGGACTGGGGTCTGGGGGGTAAGGTTTCTCCTTGTGGAGAGTGACATACCAGCTCTGGCGTGTCAAGGTAAGGAGACTTATTCGCCGTGCAATGCTCCTCTGGGAAATTTTAATATGCAAATTGCCTCTTCAAACAAAGAGGACTTGTACTCTATAGCGCCACCTATTGGAAGTAGCAATCCTACAAGTCACAATCAACCCTTTAACGAGTCTTGTAATACGACTTAGGATAAAAGCCAAATCAGAATCTCCATTTGCAGACACGGTGTTTCGGACTGTTGGTCCTCGTCAGTGCAAAGTAGGAGAGATCTGATTTGGCTAGATGAGAGGCTCTGGACTGGGGTCTGGGGGGTAAGGTTTCTCCTTGTGGAGAGTGACATACCAGCTCTGGCGTGTCAAGGTAAGGAGACTTATTCGCCGTGCAATGCTCCTCTGGGAAATTTTAATATGCAAATTGCTCTTCAAACAAAGAGGACTTGTACTCTATAGCGCCACCTATTGGAAGTAGCGATCCTACAAGTCACAATCAACCCTTTAACGAGTCTTGTAATACGACTTAGGATAAAAGCCAAATCAGAATCTCCATTTGCAGACACGGTGTTTCGGACTGTTGGTCCTCGTCAGTGCAAAGTAGGAGAGATCTGATTTGGCTAGATGAGAGGCTCTGGACTGGGGTCTGGGGGGTAAGGTTTCTCCTTGTGGAGAGTGACATACCAGCTCTGGCGTGTCGAGGTAAGGAGGCTTATTCGCCGTGCAATGCTCCTCTGGGAAATTTTAATATGCAAATTGCCTCTTCAAACAAAGAGGACTTGTACACTATAGCGCCACCTATTGGAAGTAGCGATCCTACAAGTCACAATCAACCCTTTAACGAGTCTTGTAATACGACTTAGGATAAAAGCCAAATCAGAATCTCCATTTGCAGACACGGTGTTTCGGACTGTTGGTCCTCGTCAGTGCAAAGTAGGAGAGATCTGATTTGGCTAGATGAGAGGCTCTGGACTGGGGTCTGGGGGTAAGGTTTCTCCTTGTGGAGAGTGACATACCAGCTCTGGCGTGTCGAGGTAAGGAGGCTTATTCGCCGTGCAATGCTCCTCTGGGAAATTTTAATATGCAAATTGCCTCTTCAAACAAAGAGGACTTGTACACTATAGCGCCACCTATTGGAAGTAGCGATCCTACAAGTCACAATCAACCCTTTAACGAGTCTTGTAATACGACTTAGGATAAAAGCCAAATCAGAATCTCCATTTGCAGACACGGTGTTTCGGACTGTTGGTCCTCGTCAGTGCAAAGTAGGAGAGATCTGATTTGGCTAGATGAGAGGCTCTGGACTGGGGTCTGGGGGGTAAGGTTTCTCCTTGTGGAGAGTGACATACCAGCTCTGGCGTGTCGAGGTAAGGAGGCTTATTCGCCGTGCAATGCTCCTCTGGGAAATTTTAATATGCAAATTGCCTCTTCAAACAAAGAGGACTTGTACACTATAGCGCCACCTATTGGAAGTAGCGATCCTACAAGTCACAATCAACCCTTTAACGAGTCTTGTAATACGACTTAGGATAAAAGCCAAATCAGAATCTCCATTTGCAGACACGGTGTTTCGGACTGTTGGTCCTCGTCAGTGCAAAGTAGGAGAGATCTGATTTGGCTAGATGAGAGGCTCTGGACTGGGGTCTGGGGGGTAAGGTTTCTCCTTGTGGAGAGTGACATACCAGCTCTGGCGTGTCGAGGTAAGGAGGCTTATTCGCCGTGCAATGCTCCTCTGGGAAATTTTAATATGCAAATTGCCTCTTCAAACAAAGAGGACTTGTACACTATAGCGCCACCTATTGGAAGTAGCGATCCTACAAGTCACAATCAACCCTTTAACGAGTCTTGTAATACGACTTAGGATAAAAGCCAAATCAGAATCTCCATTTGCAGACACGGTGTTTCGGACTGTTGGTCCTCGTCAGTGCAAAGTAGGAGAGATCTGATTTGGCTAGATGAGAGGCTCTGGACTGGGGTCTGGGGGTAAGGTTTCTCCTTGTGGAGAGTGACATACCAGCTCTGGCGTGTCGAGGTAAGGAGGCTTATTCGCCGTGCAATGCTCCTCTGGGAAATTTTAATATGCAAATTGCCTCTTCAAACAAAGAGGACTTGTACTCTATAGCGCCACCTATTGGAAGTAGCGATCCTACAAGTCACAATCAACCCTTTAACGAGTCTTGTAATACGACTTAGGATAAAAGCCAAATCAGAATCTCCATTTGCAGACACGGTGTTTCGGACTGTTGGTCCTCGTCAGTGCAAAGTAGGAGAGATCTGATTTGGCTAGATGAGAGGCTCTGGACTGGGGTCTGGGGGGTAAGGTTTCTCCTTGTGGAGAGTGACATACCAGCTCTGGCGTGTCAAGGTAAGGAGACTTATTCGCCGTGCAATGCTCCTCTGGGAAATTTTAATATGCAAATTGCCTCTTCAAACAAAGAGGACTTGTACTCTATAGCGCCACCTATTGGAAGTAGCGATCCTACAAGTCACAATCAACCCTTTAACGAGTCTTGTAATATGACTTAGGATAAAAGCCAAATCAGAATCTCCATTTGCAGACACGGTGTTTCGGACTGTTGGTCCTCGTCAGTGCAAAGTAGGAGAGATCTGATTTGGCTAGATGAGAGGCTCTGGACTGGGGTCTGGAGGGTAAGGTTTCTCCTTGTGGAGAGTGACATACCAGCTCTGGCGTGTCGAGGTAAGGAGGCTTATTAGCCGTGCAATGCTCCTCTGGGAAATTTTAATATGCAAATTGCCTCTTCAAACAAAGAGGACTTGTACTCTATAGCGCCACCTATTGGAAGTAGCGATCCTACAAGTCACAATCAACCCTTTAACGAGTCTTGTAATACGACTTAGGATAAAAGCCAAATCAGAATCTCCATTTGCAGACACGGTGTTTCGGACTGTTGGTCCTCGTCAGTGCAAAGTAGGAGAGATCTGATTTGGCTAGATGAGAGGCTCTGGACTGGGGTCTGGGGGTAAGGTTTCTCTTGTGGAGAGTGACATACCAGCTCTGGCGTGTCGAGGTAAGGAGGCTTATTCAGCCGTGCAATGCTCCTCTGGGAAATTTTAATATGCAAATTGCCTCTTCAAGCAAAGAGGACTTGTACTCTATAGCGCCACCTATTGGAAGTAGCGATCCTACAAGTCACAATCAACCCTTTAACGAGTCTTGTAATACGACTTAGGATAAAAGCCAAATCAGAATCTCCATTTGCAGACACGGTGTTTCGGACTGTTGGTCCTCGTCAGTGCAAAGTAGGAGAGATCTGATTTGGCTAGATGAGAGGCTCGTGGATCTGGGGTTTCTTTGGGTGTACCAGCTTCTTCGAGGTAAGGTTTTGCGTGCTCTCTTGGAATTAATGAAATTGCTTTCAGGACTACATCACCTAGCTCTGTGCGTCTGTACGCTAGGTAAAGTGTTCCAGCAGACCGTTTACTGTGGCCTTCAGTGCTTAAGAGTGTGCTAAAGGGTTCAGAGTTTCCTTGGATGATACAGCATATAAGGTGCTTACTTGTGTGAAAGAACAAGAAATATAAGAACAAATAATAATTTCAGTTGTTACACACTTTTTTGTTAAGTATATAATTCCACGTGTTAATTCATAGTTTTGATGCCTTCAGTGTGAATGTACAATTTTCATAGTCATGAAAATACAGAAAAATCTTTAAATGAGAAGGTGTGTCCAAACTTTTGGTCTGTACTGTATATTGACCGCATCTGCACAGCCCTAGGTGTCAGAGGGCAGCAAATTTTTTTGGCGTCTTAATCCTGATTATTTTTTTCAAAGCAATCCAGAACCCCTTTTTTGTCTAATTGCTTGTTGACACTGCAGAATACAGGCAGATCCTTTTCATAGTACAGCGTGAAAATACAGTTATTTTAAACGGGTTTGCTTGTCCCAGGCCTGACATCTGAGTACGTCTAAAAATCTGCCATTTTTTTTGTGGTACTGTAGAATTTATTTGGAGTGTCTTGTAAAATTTTTTGACACCATTTTGTTGCCCAAAAAATATTTATCTGCCCAAAAAATATTTAGCTACAGGGCAGATATGTTACACTGGGTTTTGTCAACCACACGGATTGCATATCGTTGCGCTAAAAATGTTGCCATTTCAGGCCTTCGTAGATTTTTTTTTGTTGTGTCACTCATAGCCTACTTATTGACACAGTTTTGCTGGCCAAAAAAAAAAATACAGGGCAGATATTTGAAAGTGGGCTCTCTTTGTCAGACCCCTGATCTATCAGTGTGCTAAAAATTGTGGCATTTCAGGCCTACATTCCCTTTTTTGCTGTCTGTTACCCTATTTGTATACAGTGTTTTTGGATCCAGCCCACATATTGACCAGTGTGGTATCTGTGTCAGACACCTATCTCTCTATGTGCTAAAAATTGTGGCATTTCAGAGCTATATTACGCTGGATTTGCTGAGTGTTACACTATTTCTATACAGTCTTTTGGGGTAAAAGAAAAAAAAATCCAGCCGACATATTGACCAGTGTATTTTATGTTTCAGACGTCTATCTCTCTGTGTGCAAAAAATTGTGGCATTTCAGGGCTACATGACACTGGATTTGCTGAGCGTTACCCTATTTCTATACAGTCTTTTGGGGGTAAAAAAATCCAGCCCACATATTGACCAGTGTGTTATCTGTGTCAGACGTATATCTCTCTGTGTGCTAAAAATTGTGGCATTTAAGGGCTACATTACACTGGATTTGCTGAGTGTTACCCTATTTCTATACAGTCTTTTGGGGTAAAAAAAATAAGTCCAGCCCACATATTGACCTGTGTGTTATCTGTGCCAGACCCTATCTCTCTGTGTGCTAAAAATTGTGGCATATCAGGACAACAGTCCCCTTTTTTTGCTGTGTCCTCCCCTATTTGTACACTGTCTTTTTGGGTAAAAAATAATTCCAGCCCACATAGTGTCCAATGTGGTATCTGTGTCAGACTCCTATCTCTCTGTGTGCTAAAAATTGTGGCATTTCAGGGCTACATTACACTGGATTTGTTGTGTGTTACCCTATTTCTATACAGTCTTAATGTTTCCATTCACTTGGCCACCAGCACCCTGTCTTCCACACGGTCAAGTCTGAGTAGCCGTGCCTCTTGACCGCATATTCCTCACCCTGATCCTCCTTCCTCCTCTCATGCCGAGCCCCCGCAGACAACTGATCCCAGTTGCCTTGGACACTCCGAAGAGGTGTTCACTTGTCTAGTTATAGATTCGGGCCACTCGCCCGGTCCACTTGAAGTGGGGCAAACTGAGATTGCATGTAGTGATGCCCAAATATTTGAGCAGCCATCGTCGAAGGTGACACTGTGAACATGTCACAAGAGATGGATGATGATGAGACACAATTGCTAGAAAGTCAGGAGGAATAACAGGGTGTGGAATTGGAAGAGGAGGTGGTGGATGATATAGTAACTGACCCAATCTGGCAGGAGGACATGCAGAGCGAGGACAGCAGCACACTGGGGGAGGGAGGCGTAGCACCACAACAGGCAGAAAGAAGCACTGTGTTGGCCGCAGACAGAAGGCGGGCAACCGTTCCTCGTAACACCAACACGACGGAAGTTGTCAGTACAACTGTTAGGTCTTTCTGAGTCTGGTTGTTTTTTAAAGACTCTGTCAATAACCCTAAACAGGCCTTTTGCACCACCTGCCATGTTCGCATCAGCAGAGGTGGCAAAACTACCAGCCTGACCACCACCAGCATAATCAGGCACATGGCAGCGAAGCACTCGACTTTGTACACTGAAACCCAGGGTCCAGTGGGTGACTCCACTGCTTCTTCCGCTGTTGTGTGTGGAAGCCAATTCCCTGTCCATGGTGCCTGCGATGATGCCTCCTGCCCTGCACCTGTCGTTGCACACACTCAAGTACCACCATCAGCAAGCATGGTCACGTCCTTGTCCCAGCGCAGCCTTCAGTTGTCCATACCCCAGTCATTGGAACGCAGGCAGAAATATGCAGCCAATGCCCCACAGGCGCTCGAAATGTTGCCTTTTAGGATCGTGGAGATGGAAGCTTTCCGCAACCTGATGGCGGCGGCTGTCCCAAGGTACTCTGTCCCCAGCTGACACTATTTCTCCCAATGTGCCATCCCTGTATTACACAGCACGTGTCCCACAACATTACCCGTGCCCTCAACAATGCAGTTACAGGTAAAGTACACTTAACCACAGACACGTGGACAAGTGCTTCTTGGCAGGGACGGTGCATCTCACTGATGGCACACTGGGTTAACATAGTGGAAGCAGGGACCCAGTCTGACCTTGGGATGGAACACGTCCTACCAACGCCGATGATTGTGGGCCCTAGGTCAATCAAGGTTGCCCCCACAGTCTACAGCTCCTGCACGTCATCCTCCTCCTCCTGCTCCAGCCTGCATCTCTGAAATGACAACATCAGTCTCAAGCTGGAAGCACTGCAGCACTGCCTCAGCCAAGCGGCAACAGGCTGTGCTGAAGCTAATATGCTTAGGTGACAAATCTCACAATGCTGAAGAGTTGTAGACAGCTCTGAAAGAGCAGGCAGATATGTGGCTGACACCGCTGAACCTACAGCCAGGCATGGTCGTGTGTGACAATCAGGGCCGCCATCAGGGCATTACTGCCCTGACTGGCGTACGGGGCCTGGTGGGCAGAGGGGGCCCGCATCGCGGGCCCTGTCTCATCTGCTCATCGGGCCCTAGCAGCAGGCTTCCGCCGGCACAGAAACTGAACCTGCGTCGAGACGCAGGTTCAGTTTACTCTATTACCATGCGGGCCCGCATGGCAATAGTTAAAGTCGCCAGCCAATCAGAGGCTAGCAGCTGACGTCAGCGCACACGTCGCCGGCATCTGACATCATTGTCAATCCCGGCGAGTGCGCGTGGATGGAGCTTTGCCGCAGGAGCACGGCAAGGTATGGAGAAAGTGTTTGTTTTTTTTTTACATTTTTTTATTTTATTGAAAGCGGCAAGGCCTGGCAGAATGTGTGACACAGGAGTGGGCAGGATTGCAGACACGGGCAGAATGTGTGACACAGGAGGGGGCAGGATTGCAGATACAGTGGCGAAATGTGAGACACAGGAGGGGGCAGAATTGCAGACACAGGGGCAGAATGTGACACAGGAGGGGGCAGGATTGCAGACACAGGGGCAGAATGTGTGACACAGGAGGGGGCAGGACTGCAGACACAGGGGCAGAATGTGTGACACAGGAGGGGGCAGGATTGGAGACACGGGACAGAATGTGAGACACAAGAAGGGGGCAGGATGAGAGACACAGGAGGGGGCAGAATGTGAGACGCGAGGGCAGAATGTGAGACACGGAGGCAGAATGTGAGACACAAGAGGGGGCAGGATGGGAGACACAGGAGGGGGCAGAATGTGAGAACAGGGGGGGGAGAATTGGAGACACGGGCAGAATGTGAGACAAAAGAGAGGGCAGGATTGGAGACACGGGGGCAAGGATTGGAGATACGGTAAGGGGCAGGATTGGAGACACTGGGGCAGAATGTGAGACACAGGAGGAGGCAGGATTGGCGACATGGGCAGAATGTGAGACACAGGAGGGGGCAGGATTGGAGACACAGGTGGGGCAGGATTGGAGAAATAGGGGTAGAATGTGAGACACATGAGGAGGCAGGAGAGGTAACACAGGAGGAGGCAGAATTGGGGACATGGGGCAGGATGTGAGACATAGGAGGGGGCAGGATTGGAGACACGGGGCAGAATGTGAGACACAGGAGGGGGCAGGATGTGAGACACAGTAGGGGGCAGGATGTGAGACACAGGAGGGGGCAGGATGTGAGACACTGGGGCAGGATGGGAGACACAGGAGGGGGCAGGATGGGAGACACATGGTGCAGGATCATAGGGCAGGATGGATACGATGGAGACAGATGGGCCAGCAGGATCATGAGACAGATGGGGCAGGATCGGGAGATCATATGGGGGCAGAATGGATACTCATGATGGCAGGATGGGAGAACATATGGCTGAAGCCAGGAAAGAGACACATGGGGGCTAGGATGGGGGATATTATTACCATAGGGGCTAATTAGGGGTACATTACTGCAGTGATGTATTTTATTTTTTTGAGGGTACTGTTTTAAATGGGGGGCGGTCCTGTTACTGTGCAGAGAAACACTATGCCGCCTTTTTTTCTTCATCTGATGTAGTGTAGAAGTTAGGAAAAAATTAAGTAATGTGTTCTGCAAGCAGTGCTCTAGATAACTGTGTTATTTCCTGCAGAGACGAGTCCTGGCTGGAAGACATGATGGCGGTCTGTGCTGGATGAAAAATGAAAAGCGAAGCTGAAGGACTTCACCTAGAGATGTCACTGGTGAGTCAGTGTGTTACCTGTACACTGACACTATACACTATATACAAAGTTCCTGTGTACAATGTCACCAGTGATCACTGTATTATTACCTGTACACTGCCACTATATACAGATCTCCCGTGTATGATGTCACCGGTGATCATTGTATTACCTGTACACAGACACTGCATACGAAGTACTGATCTCCTGTGTATAATGGCACTTATGGTGATAGTATTGTGTTTTTTTTATTAATGATCAGTATTGTAGTATTCTTTCACCATGTGGTGGTAATATGCAGTCTGGTCATGGTGTGGTAGTATTTATCCCTTGTATGTGCTATTATTTGGTCACTATGTAGTGGTAATATGTGATCTGGTCATGGTGTGGCTGGATTTGTTCCTTGCATGTGGTATTATTGGTCACCATGTGGTGGTAATATGTGGTCTGGACATGGTGCGGTGGTATTTGTTCCTTGCATGTGGTATTATAGGTCACAATGTGGTGAAAATATGTGGTCTGGACATGATGCGGTGGTATTTGTTCCTTGCATGTGATATTATAGGTCACAATGTGGTGGTAATATGTGGTCTGGTCATGGTGTGGTGGTATTTTTCCCTTTTGATGTGATATTATTGGTCATTTTAAAAATTGAAAAATAAAAATATACCTAAATTGTATTGGATATTTTAAGAAATGTTTAATAGGTTAGAGTAGGGCCCGGCCAAAAGAGTCTACCTTGTCATGGTGGCAGATTTAAAAAATCTTTTGGCAAAAGCAAGAGCTGCTGGCTATATGTGTGATCTGGTGATGGGAACTGTTAAAGTGTGATTGGTGAGAAGTGAAATTTTTTCAAGAGAGAGCGGTGGAACTGTGGACAGTTCGAGGGGTGGAGACGGGGCTGTGGGGAGCCTGGGGGGAGTCTCAAGGGGGGCTCCGAAAATTTTGCCAGGTATGGGGCTCCGAAATTCCTAGTGGCAGCCCTGGTGACAATGGCGGAACCTGGTGGCAGCTCTGAGGCGAGGCAAGCTCACACATGTTCCATGCTCGCCAGAGGTAGCCTCACTGCCATTAGGTACCGAGATGAGATCCTCAGACCCCTTGTGAGACCATATGCTGGTGCGGTTGGCCCTGGGTTCCTCCTAATGCAGGAAAATGCCAGACCTCATGTGGGTGGAGTCTGTCAGCAGTTCTTGCAAGATGAAGGCATTGAAGCTATGGACTGGCCTACCCATTCCTCAGACCTGAATCCGATTGAGCACATCTGGGACAGCATGTCTCGCTACATCCACCAACGTCACGTTGCACCACAGACTGTCCAGGTGTTGACGGATGCTTTAGTCCAGGTCTGGGAGGAGATCCCTCAGGAGAACATCTGGAACCTTATCAGGAGCATGCCCAGGCGTTGTAGGGAGATCATACAGGCACTTGGAGGCCACACATAATACTGAGCATCATTTTGACTTGTTTCCACTTTAATTTTGTCTTGTTTTGATTTTCATTTTGACTTGTTTCCACTTTCATTTTGGGGGTCTCCCCAAATCCAGGCCTCCATTGGTTCAAAAATTTGATTTCCATTGATGATTTTTGTGTGATTATGTTGACAGCACATTCAACTTTGTACAGAACAAAGTATTCAAAGAGAATATTTCATTCATTTAGATCTAGGATGTGTTATTTGAGTGTTCCCTTTATTTTTTTGAGCAGTGTGTTTTCTTACACTTGGAACACTTTTCATAAGGCCCTCCTGTACATCTCTTCAAAGGAGTATTGGGGTGCATCCTAATTTTTGGCAGCCCAGCCACTCAATGCATAGGCAATAACAGTATTGGAGACCCACTGTTTATTAATGGCCCTTTAAGAATAGTAATGCCGACTGATGCCACTATAAAAATAGGCTTTGTGACTTTGAGTACCTCCTTCATATATGAAACAACATGTGTCTGATGATGTGTCACACACCACATGGCCAGTTAAGGTTGTTAAATGCTAATAAATAATAATAATAATAATCTTTATTTATATAGCGCCATCATATTCCGCAGCGCTTTACAGTTTAACAGTTTCAAAACACAAGTCATAAGTAACAACGTTAACAATACAGTAATTAAAGCAAAATAAGACGGCCCTGCTCGTGAGAGCTTACAATCTACAATGAGGTGGGGGAGATACAAAATACAGGTGTGTATATACAATGGTGCATTTACAATGATGGTCCAGCCATCTTAAGGGAGTGAGGGATGGATGGAGATAGTGAATGGGCTACACACACACACACACTTACACATAGAATGACTTTGATTAGTGAATGTGATAGGCCGCTCTGAACAGATGTGTTTTGAGGGAGCGCCTGAAACCATGCAAATTGTGGATAGTCCTAATTTCTTGGGGTAGAGCATTCCAGAGGATTGGCGCAGCGCGGGAGAAGTCTTGGAGTCGGGAGTGGGAGGTACGGATTAGTGCAGAGGTTAGTCGAAAGTCGTTTGCAGAGCGCAGCAGTCGGTTAGGCCGATAGATAGAAATGAGGGAGGAGATGTAGGGGGGTGCTGCAGTGTGGAGAGCTTTGTGGGTGAGAACAAGTACTTTGAATTGGATCCTATAATGAATGGGCAGCCAGTGTAAGGACTGGCGAAGAGCGGACGCGTCCGAGTACCGATTAGCCAGATGGATAACCCTGGCTGCTGCATTAAGGATGGACTGGAGAGGGGATAGTCGAGTAATGGGGAGGCCAAGTAATAGAGCGTTACAGTAGTCCAGGCGGGAGTGGATCAATGCTACAGTGAGGGTTTTTGTTGTTTCCATGGTGAGAAAAGGGCGGATTCTAGAGATGTTCTTTAGGTGTAGGCGGCAAGAGATTGTATATGGGAGGTGAAGGAGAGATTGGTATCAAACATAACACCTAGACAGCGAGCCTGCTGCCGGGGTGTTATTATGGTGCCGCCCACTGAGAGGGAAATGTCAGATTTAGGGAGGTTAGTAGACGGCGGGAGCAGAAGGAGTTCAGTTTTGGATAGGTTGAGTTTCAGATAGAGAGCAGACATGATGTTGGAGACTGCGGACAGACAGTCGGTGGCGTTCTGTAGTACAGCGGGGGTAAGGTCGGGGGATGACGTGTATAATTGTGTGTCATCAGCATAAAGATGGTACTGAAAGCCAAATCTGCTGATGGTCTGTCCAATTGGGGCGGTGTAGAGAGAGAAGAGAAGGGGGCCAAGGACTGAGCCCTGGGGTACACCGACAGTGAGAGGGAGAGGAGATGAAGTGGAGCCAGAGAACGAAACACTGAAGGAGCGGTCAGAAAGATAGGAGGAGAACCAGGAGAGAACAGTGTCCTTAATACCTAGAGAGTGGAGCCTGGACAGTAGGAGACGGTGGTCAACCGTGTCGAAAGCTGCAGAAAGGTCGAGTAGAATGAGCAGAGAGTGGTCGCCGTTACGTTTTGCTGTCAGAAGGTCATTGGTCACTTTGATGAGTGCAGTTTCAGTCGAATGTAGGGGTCGGAAGCCGGACTGTGAAGGGTCTAGGAGGGAGTGAGTGGAGAGGTAACGGGTGAGGCGGGAGTAGACTAGGCGCTCCAAAAGTTTGGCGATGAAGGGGAGATTGGAGACCGGTCTGTAGTTGTTTGTGCAGGAAGGGTCAAGAGCGGGTTTCTTTAGTAGTGGAATAATGATGGAGTGTTTGAAGGAGGATGGGAAAATGCCAGAGGAGAGTGAGAGATTGAAGATTGTAGTTAGGTGAGTTGTGACAACAGGAGAAAAGAGACTGGAGGAGATGTGAGGGGATGGGGGCGGTAGTGCATGTAGTCGGACGAGAGGAAGAGAGGAGTCTGGAGACTTCTTCTTCTGTGATGGGATCAAATGTGGAAATTGAGCCAGGGGAAATGCAGGGTGGGTTGGGAGTCACAGCACTTGGTGGTTGAGAGCAGATTTCCTGACGGATAGTATCTATTTTTTCTATAAAGTGGGAGGCCAGGTCATCAGCACAAATGTTTGTGATAGGGGCTTGTGCTTTTGGCCTGAGGAGGGAGTGAAAAGTGTCAAAAAGTTTCTTGGGGTTGTTGGCTAGTGAGGAGATCAGTGTGGTGAAGTAGGTCTGTTTGGCGAGGTGAAGGGCAGCATTATAAGTTCTTAACATGAATTTAAAGTGGATGAAGTCTTCTGGTGTGCGGGTTTTTCTCCATAGGCGTTCAGCACTCCTAGAGCATCGCTGGAGAAGGTGAGTTTGCGATGTGAGCCAGGGCTGTTTTACTGTGTGTTTGGAAGTTCTGAGGGTGAGCGGTGCTACTTGGTCAAGGGTGCTTCTAAGAGTGTCATTGTAGTGCTGAACAGCCAGATTAGGACAAGAAAAAGAGGAGATTGGGGACAGCGAAGAGTGTAGGGAGTCTGAAAGTGTCTGAGGGTTAATGGCTTGCAGATTTCTGAATGTGCGGTAGGTAGGAGTTCGCTGGGGTGGTGGAGGATTTGTGAGCGTGAAGGAGAGAATGTTGTGGTCAGAGAGTGGAAGCGGTGAGTTATTTAGGTGGGAAATTGAACAGAGGCGGACAAAGACCAGGTCAAGGGTGTTGCCATCCTTGTGTGTCTCAGAGGTTGAAAGCTGTGAGAGGCCTAGAGAAGTGGTTAGTGATAGAAGCTGAGTTGCAGATGTGGAAGTAGGACTGTTAATGGGGATGTTGAAGTCTCCAAGTATAAGTTTTGGTAGTTCTGAGGACATGAAGTGCGGCAGCCAGGCTGAGAAGTGGTCAAGGAACTGGGTGGATGAGCCTGGGGGCCGATATATGACCGCTATTCTGAGGGAGAGGGGATGGAAGAGCCTGATGGTGTGGACCTCAAAAGAAGGGAATGAGAGTGATGGAATTGGGGGGATGACCTGGAAAGTGCATTGTGGGGACAGGAGTATGCCAACTCCACCACCATGTCTGTTTGTGGGTCTCGGGGAATGGGAGAACTGTAAGCCACCATAGGAAATGGCAGCAGGGGAGACCGTGTCAGAATCCTGAATCCAGGTTTCAGTGAGGGCCAACAGATGAAGAGAGTTGTTCAGAAAGTAGTTGTGCAGGAAAGATAGTTTATTGCATGCAGACCTTGGATTCCAGAGGGCACAGTTGAAAGAAGGAGATGAGGGAGTGCAAGTAATATTAACAAGATTATTATGGTTTCGAAATGAGGTAGGGTAGGGATTGAGGTTGGGGGATGGACCAGGGTTGGGGGAGATGTCCCCTGAAATCAGTAGAAGTAGGAAGATAAAGAGCAGGTAGTTGTTGGATTTATAAATAGGTTTTTTCTGAGATATGTTTGGGCAAGATGGGCTGAGTTTTCTTAGGAAGGTGAGGAGTGCATGGGAACTGTACATGGGAGAGGGAAGTATGGAGGGGCTGATGTATATGAGTCGTGATGGAGGGGGGATGGGGCAGTGAATGTGGATGGCAAGGGAACACAGGAGGATAGAGATAGAGAACATAATTTAAAAGAAAGCAAAGTGTGGGTTACCTGATTCCTGCCCTGATTAACTGCCATGGATAACTGCCTTTTACTCGATGCTTGTCTTTCGTGATGCTTTGCTTTCTGTGATGCGTGCGCCCCCCTTACTGCGTGCGCCCCTTAGACTACTCCTAAATATATAGTCCACACTACAGGGTCAGGAAAGTGGGATTGTGGGGGCTGTTTTGGGATAATTTGCCAGCTGGGGCCAGCACACCAGGGGGTGGTTAGATCATCAAAGGCTACCTGGCAACATCTATATGCTTTAGCACCTTCCACCTGATAGCATCTAGAGAGGCCCCAGTCACCGGGATATAAAGCAGTAAGTATTTTAAACACAGTGCAAAAATGAATTATTCCAAAGCCTTATTAACAGGCACATTAAACTATGTTGCAAGATGGTAAAGCAGTGCTTGGCAGCAAGTCTTCATCCCTACTCTCACACACCTCTTCAACCTTTCACTTACAAATGGTGTCTTTCCTTCATCCTTCAAACATGCCTCAATCACCCCGATCCTCAAAAAGCCCTCCCTCGACCCATCCTCAGCGTCTAGCTATCGCCCGATATCTCTTCTCCCCTTCGCCTCAAAACTACTGGAACAGCATGTATATCTTGAACTGTCCTCCCACCTTTCCTCCTGCTCCCTCTTTGACCGGTTACAATCAGGCTTTCGACCGCATCACTCAACTGAAACTGCCCTAACTAAAGTCACCAACGACCTACTAACCGCCAAGAGCAAGCGACACTACTCTGTCCTCCTTCTCCTGGACCTGTCTTCTGCCTTTGACACCGTAGACCATTCCCTCCTCCTACAGATTCTCTCATCTCTTAGCATCACAGACTTGGCCCTATCCTGGATCTCATCATACCTAACAGACCGAACTTTTAGTGTCTCCCTCTCACACACCACCTCCTCACCTCGCCCCCTGTCTGTCGGTGTTCCCCAAGGCTCAGTCCTAGGACCCCTACTCTTCTCCATCTACACCTTCGGCCTGGGACAGCTCATAGAATCCCATGGCTTGCAGTATCACCTCTACGCCGATGACACGCAGATCTACCTATCTGGACCTGACCTCACCTCCCTACTGACAAAAATCCCACAGTGTCTGTCTGCTATCTCAGCCTTCTTTTCTGCTCGCTTTCTCAAACTGAACATGGACAAAACAGAATTCATCATCTTTCCCCCACCTCATTCTACCCCTCCACCAGGCCTATCCATCAATGTCAATGGCTGCTCGCTTTCCCCAGTCCCACATGCTCGGTGCCTTGGGGTGATCATCGACTCTGCCCTCTCTTTCAAACCACATATCCAAGCCCTCGCCACCTCCTGCCGCCTCAAACTCAAAAATATTTCCCGGATCCGCTCATTCCTCAACCATGAAACCACAAAAACACTAGTGCACGCCCTTATCATCTCCCGCCTCGACTACTGCAACCTCCTACTGTCTGGCCTCCCCTCTAGCACTCTGGCACCACTCCAGTCCATCCTACACTCTGCTGCACGACTAATCCACCTGTCTTCCCGCTATTCCCCAGCCTCCCCACTATGCCAGGCCCTTCACTGGCTTCCTATTGCCCAGAGGCTCCAGTTCAAAACCATAACCATGACATACAAAGCCATCCACAACCTTTCTCCTCCATACATCTGTGACATGGTCTCCCGCTACCTACCTACACGCAACCTTCGATCCTCTCAAGATCTCCTTCTCGACTCCCCCCTCATCTCTTCTTCCCACAACCGCATACAAGACTTCTCCCGGGCTTCCCCCATACTCTGGAACTCCCTGCCGCAAAACATCAGACTTTCACCAACAACGGAGACCTTCAAGAAAAACCTGAAGACCCACCTGTTCCGACAAGCCTACAACCTGCAATGATCCTCAGTCTACTGAACCATCGCACGACCAGCTCTACCCTCTCCTAGTGTATTCTCACCCATCCCTGTAGACTGTGAGCCCTCGCGGGCAGGGTCCTCTCTCCTTCTGTACTTGTGTGTCCCTTGTCTAGACAATGTTTATTGTACCTGTCTATATTTTCCCCTTTTCATATGTAAAGCGCCATGGAATAAATGGCGCTATATAAATGTATAATAATAATAATAATAATAAAGTAGAGGTATGGAGTGCACACCATTAATATATAGTGCAGCATTCAACACAGATAGCAGAGGTGGGGATTCTATTCAGCTGTTTGCTTCCACTGAATGCAGTTCATACCATTAATATATAGTGCAGCATTCAACACAGATAGCAGAGGTGGGGATTCTATTCAGCTGTTTGCTTCCACTGAATGCAGTTCATACCATTAATATATAGTGCAGCATTCAACACAGATAGCAGAGGTGGGGATTCTATTCAGCTGTTTGCTTCCACTGAATGCAGTTCATACCATTAATATATAGTGCAGCATTCAACACAGATAGCAGAGGTGGGGATTCTATTCAGCTGTTTGCTTCCACTGAATGCAGTTCATACCATTAATATATAGTGCAGCATTCAACACAGATAGCAGAGGTGGGGATTCTATTCAGCTGTTTGCTTCCACTGAATGCAGTTCATACCATTAATATATAGTGCAGCATTCAACACAGATAGCAGAGGTGGGGATTCTATTCAGCTGTTTGCTTCCACTGAATGCAGTTCATACCATTAATATATAGTGCAGCATTCAACACAGATAGCAGAGGTGCTACAATGACTTTTCACAATAAATGCATTTGCATTGTTTGAAAGCAATGGTAACGTTGAAAAACTCATCAAAAATGCTACGTGTGAACATAGACAAAGTGGTGGAGGAACATTTTTGCTTTGGGTTAATTAATTTGCCTTATATAAAAGTAATTACCATGGAAAGGATGTACCTTGACATATTTCCCAGGAAAATCCATTTTGGTTTTGTTTTTGTATGTTTTTGGTGCACTGGTAAAAGTGCGTAAGACTCTGACAACATTGTTCACAGCTGTGACCTGGGAGTCAGAAATGCTTCCAGGGGCATTCCCCATGATGTTCCGATGTCATTTGAGCACAGTTTGGGCTCATACTCACTTGAGCCGAAAACGGACGATTTCAAGCCGATAAAAAATCAGATTGCAATCGGACCAATGTTATTCAATAGGTGACTTCTCATTTGCGATTTTTTTCTCAGCTGAAATCGATCTGAGAAAAAAATCGCAGCATGCTGCGATTTGCAGCGATTTTGGCATGATAATCGCTAATGCAAGTCAATGGATGCGATAAAAAATCGGACAGCACTCGCACCATGCGAGTGCTGTCCGATTTATACGCACCAGTGTCCTTTGAAAAGCCGGCAAATCATCCCCGGCTACTGTAAAATCACACTGATAGCTCACAAAACACTACATATATACTCATATAATACATATATATATATATATATACATGTCATTGTGACACATATATATATATATATATATATATATTGTGAGACAGTGAGAGTATGTGTATTGAATGGGGTGTATATTTCACCTAGCTACTTTACTGACTGGTATAAGGGAGGTGTGTGTGGCTTTGTAGACCTAGTGGTAGAGAAAGGTCACTACACCTTACATTCAGTAAACACTTGCAGCTCAGGCCTGAAATCACTCAGGTGTTAATTAGGAGACCAGAAGTAGGTGTGTTGGAACACAATCAGAGAGCTAGCTTAGCCTGGACACAGGAAGGTGTCCCGGCACAAGAAGCAGTCTCCAGGAGTGAGAGCTAGCTTAGTCTGGACACAGGAAGGTGTCCCGGCACAAGAAGCAGTCTCCAGGAGTGAGAGCTCGCTTAGTCTGGACAAGGAGTCTAGGCACAAGAAGCAGTCTCCAGGAGTTTGAGCTATCTCAGTCTGGGTGCAGGAAGTACCCCGGACACAGGAGTAGTCTCAGTGAGAATCCATGCGAATAGCGGCTGAATAGGAGTGGATCTCTCTCAAGTCTGGACGCTGAAGGGGCCTTCAGACACAAGGAGGAGTATCTGTGAAACTCCATACTGGTAACATATATCATATGTGTTGTTTTGGGTCAGGCTGGTAGAGCCGGGATCCGGATAGACAGGGCAA
This sequence comes from Oophaga sylvatica, assembly GCA_033576555.1. Taxonomy (NCBI): domain Eukaryota; kingdom Metazoa; phylum Chordata; class Amphibia; order Anura; family Dendrobatidae; genus Oophaga; species Oophaga sylvatica. The sequence continues at coordinate 355,599,424 of JARQOD010000001.1, read as the reverse complement.
TCTATCTATGTGTAATTAGTGGCTAGACAAGCCTAGGTTTTCTGTTTATGCTTTATTTTTATCTGTTTGCTGTGGACTTTAATAAAGCTGGTTGCGGCCAGTTTTCACCAGAACTGCTGTCTGAATGAACTGTTTTCGTGCCATTCTGCCAGAATTCGTGCCAGACAGCGATCCTAGAGCTATATCCCCTGGAAATGTTACAATTGGTGGAGAATGCTGGGGCAGCACAGTGGCTGATACAATTGGTGCTGGAATGTGCGTGCGGCACAGTGGTGAGAGACAGCAATAAAGGTGAAGTCTGTTGAAATAGCAGCAGAGAAAAAAAAAGTGTGTCTGCACAGCAAAGCTGAACTTGTTGTGGAAAAGACTGTGGAGTGTGCAGCAGCAAAGAGAAACGTCTGATTGGAGCAGTCTTAAAGAGACAGTAGCCCTAATAGACTTTGCAAAGAAAAAAAAAAAAAAAAAAAAGTGTCTGCACAGCAAGGCTGAATTTTCTGTGGAAAAGGCTGTGGAGTGTGTATGTCTTGAGTGAAGACTGCCGTTGTTGAGACAGAGAAGTCTGACAGCATGGACGACGAGTGTGGATACAAGCATCTTGCTGTGACTCAGTGGGGTCACGAAGGCATCTTGCTGTGACTCGGTGGGGTTACGAAGATTGTCGTCGCACTCAAATCCAGTTTTGCTGTGGCTCGGCGGGGCCACGAAGATTTTTTCAAGGGAAAGCGGTGAAGTTCTGGTGTGAACAGTGCTCCGTGATGGCTGTGAACGGAGCAGCGAATGGGTCTGACAAGTCGGACCGCATATTTGAGAAATGTCTACTGGACATGCAACTGGACATGGTGCGGGAGCTGTGGGCACCGTATGGAATGGCGGCAGTGGACCATTCTATGGACTCTCCGGGGGTGCCAGTGTTGTCACAGAGTGCCCGGGGAGGTGGTAAGAGATGTTGTGAACTGAGTCCTAAGACTACTGCTGATTTTTTGTGTAAAAATTACCCTGCCGGTGTGGTTGTTAAAAAGGGGGCGGAGTCTAAAAAAGGGGCGGATTTTCACAAGAGTGTAGAGTGTGGAAAACTGAAAATTGTTACTGGTGGTGGGTTGGTACCTCCTAAAAATGACAATGTGACCGTTGATAACGGGATAGCTCCAGTAGAAGGGGGTGACATCAAAGTGGGAGGTGACCTGTTAGTCCACAACACCATGGGGAGTGACACAGACCCCGTAGCTGACTGGGACACTATGAAAGTAAAAAGTGAGTTCAGTCAGGAGAGGCTAGACGAGGGAAGAGAGTCCTCCTCTCGTCGTAGACGGCGCAAGGGCCACAAAAAGGTTGTTCCGGTAGTACTCGCTGAAAATGAAAATGAAGAGAATGTAGTACTGTCTGCCTATGCTTCAAGTGTGGATTCTCCTTTAGAGGTAGAAAAGGAGGGGGCCAGTCATGGCCAAGAGCTGGAACCTATTCGGCTGCAGTATCAGAGTGACATGCTGCAATTATGTGAAAACCTGGAGGACGTGTCCTCAGACCAGCGAGTCCTAGAAGGAAGCAACGAGGAAGTTATCCTGTGGCAGAATATGTTCTTTGCCATTAAAGAGGACCGCCGCAAAATCAAGGAAGAGGTTTTGCAGTTGAAGCGTGAGAAGGAGGCGCTGCAGGATGGAGTTTCTGGAAGTGAACAAATCCTAGAACGACTGCGCGAACAGCTCAACCAGGAGCTGTGTGACTCCAAGAAGGAGTGTGGTGAACACAGTAGGGAACTGCAACAGATGAAGAGAGATTATGTGGATCTCCTCAGGGTCAAAGAAAAATTAGAAGAGGAGAAGATGGATGCAGAGCAAATGCGCCAGGTGGTTGAGACCACTCTGCAGGACACCCGTGAGGAAAATGGTGATCTGCGCAGAAAGACCCTAGGTCTAGAAGCTCAGGTGAAGGAGCTACAGATGTCCTGTGATACTCTCCAGAAGGCGGAGATGTGCCTTAAGGAAAAGCTCAGCCAAATGGAAGCTGAGCGGGAAAAGATGGAGTCCATCAGAGAAGCTACAGACCAGGGCCAGGAGTTGGCCACTGGAGATGAGAGGTGTAAAGCAGATACTTCCTCGAGTGCTGTGAGTTCGGATGATTCGGTGGATGTCGGAGCCGAGATCAAGGAGCTCAAGGAGTGGTTACAAGCCCATTGGACGCAAGAGAAGCTTCAGAGACGGGCTGCTGAGAGGCGAATGGCGGAACTAGAGGAAGAAGTTCTCGGGCTTAAAAGTCGCCTGATACAGTGTCACTCGATGAACAAGGCCTCCTTGGAGAAAGAAAAGGGCAAACACGTTGCACTCGCTCCCTTTTGCCAAGAGAAGATAGACCTGAGGAGAGCTAAGAGTGTGGTAACGGAAGATAAATGTGAAATGGAAGTGGTCAGGACGGAAATTCACGAATTTGTAGCTGTGAGTCAGCTCAGAAGAAGCGTAAAGGGGGAAGAAGCTGACAGTCAGTTGTCCCTGAACCCTGAGCTGATTGATCGTCTGGAAACCACTGGTGAGACCGAAATGTGTCGGTACAAGTGCCTCGTAGATGTACCCGAGGACTTGAGAGAAGAATGCACCCGTGAGTCTGTGCATGAAGCGTTTAGGAAGGCCGTGGGAGCCTGTAAGGTGTACTCAACTTCAGGAGCTAAACAGCTGGTGGTCTTGTCCACGACCGAAGTTACAGTGAAGAGGGTGGCAATCCTAAATGACATGCACTGGCGATGTATTCGCACAAAGCGGTTTCTCCGGTTGAAGACAGAACAAACTGTTAGACAACTAAAGCTTATGAGAAAAGCTCACAGTCTACAGGAAGAGGTCATTCGGGTGCCTCATGTTCTGGTGAGAAAGCTGATTGGGAGAAATGGCCGAGCCATGCAGATAATGGTGAAGAAGTCTGGTGTGGTGAAAGTAAGCAGTCCACGTGATCGTCGGGACTGGATACCAGATGAAGACGGCATGGTGTCATTCTACGCTATAGGAACGGAAGAAAGTCTTGAATATGTGCGCATGCTGGTGGCGTACCGTGTGACCTACCTGCAAGAGGTAGAACAATTGAATCTCGCTAGACAGCGAGTAGATAGACAGCATCATCTGAGCAGCAGAAGATGGCAGCCGTCTAAGAATAGTGAGACCCGACAGAGAAAGGGCACCCTAAATAACAGAACAGCTACGGCTGAAGTTAGGAACCTTACAAGATGTCCTGAGGGTAGTGGGCGTGGGTTTAGAGGTAGTGAGACCTCCAGTAACTCAGGTTTGAGAGGCCCATACAGACGACCCGATAGAGTACAGGACAGTACAGAGTCTAACCGGACCTTAGATACCCAGGCAAGACCTGACAAGGTTACGATTGACCACTGGGAGCGAAGGGGAGACCTGACAAGGTTACGTCCCAGAAATGTGACTGGACGAAGTCTGTGACAATGACAGACGGTAGGTCCCTAAGGAATGAGCGAATGTCATTGACTAATATTCCGGGGCTGAACAGAGCAAGGGATAAGTACATGGTCTCTGTGTGAACTGTGGGTTGAGGTGATTGGATATATTATGTGTTCAACCCCACAAGCTTAAACTTATGTGATGATCATGATAATGATGATGATGATAATGATGATGATGCTAATCATAATAGTGATGATACTGATAATGGTACCTGACCTATATAGAAGTATAGGGCCATGTCTGGTCCAGAGTTCACTGTCTCTGTTGGATTGTTAACCAGCCCTCCGGTCTGGATGACCAGCCCTCCGGTCTGGAGAAGAGGGGGGGGATATGTGAGACAGTGAGAGTATGTGTATTGAATGGGGTGTATATTTCACCTAGCTACTTTACTGACTGGTATAAGGGAGGTGTGTGTGGCTTTGTAGACCTAGTGGTAGAGAAAGGTCACTACACCTTACATTCAGTAAACACTTGCAGCTCAGGCCTGAAATCACTCAGGTGTTAATTAGGAGACCAGAAGTAGGTGTGTTGGAACACAATCAGAGAGCTAGCTTAGCCTGGACACAGGAAGGTGTCCCGGCACAAGAAGCAGTCTCCAGGAGTGAGAGCTAGCTTAGTCTGGACACAGGAAGGTGTCCCGGCACAAGAAGCAGTCTCCAGGAGTGAGAGCTCGCTTAGTCTGGACAAGGAGTCTAGGCACAAGAAGCAGTCTCCAGGAGTTTGAGCTATCTCAGTCTGGGTGCAGGATGTACCCCGGACACAGGAGTAGTCTCAGTGAGAATCCATGCGAATAGCGGCTGAATAGGAGTGGATCTCTCTCAAGTCTGGACGCTGAAGGGGCCTTCAGACACAAGGAGGAGTATCTGTGAAACTCCATACTGGTAACATATATCATATGTGTTGTTTTGGGTCAGGCTGGTAGAGCCGGGATCCGGATAGACAGGGCAATCTATCTATGTGTAATTAGTGGCTAGACAAGCCTAGGTTTTCTGTTTATGCTTTATTTTTATCTGTTTGCTGTGGACTTTAATAAAGCTGGTTGCAGCCAGTTTTCACCAGAACTGCTGTCTGAATGAACTGTTTTCGTGCCATTCTGTCTACCCAGACAGCGATCCTAGAGCTATATCCCCTGGAAATGTTACAATATATATTTATAGTTCATGCACTTCTACATAGTATAATAGCCGCTAATTCATCCCCAGCTATACTGTAAAATCACACTGACAGCTTTAATAAAGAATAGAAACAATACATATACACACATAGAATACATATATATATGTCATTGTGACATATATATATATATATATATATATACATATATTTATAGTTCATACACTTCTACATACTGTAATAGCCGTTAATTCAATTGCCGTCTAATTGACAACTCTCAATTATTAACCTGGCTTAAAGTCACCTTTCAATAGCAAGTTGGCTTTAACCCATTATTAACCCATTCGCCACGGCTACAGGGCAATGGGAATAGACCGGCAAAGTGCCAGAAAGGGCAAATCTAATTATAGATTTGCCTTTTCTGGGGTGGCTGGGGGCAGATGTTAGTAGCCAGGGGGGGCTCAAAATAAATGCACCCTCCCCAGGCTAATATTATCTGCCCCCACTCGCTGGCTTTGTCTGTCTGGTTGAGAAAATAGGGCGGGAGCCCACGCATTTTTTGTCAACGAATTTACACCTTTCATTAACCCCTACATGTGTGAAATTTTGCACACATACACTCATGTAATTGTTAGTGAAAACCAGATATCAAACTACATGAAATGACATGGTTAACTGTATGTAAACCATGTGTCATTTCATGTCGGGTCTGTAATTTCACAAAAGCCGGCAATTGAATTATTATTATACTATGTAGAAGTGTATGACCTATATATATATAATATATATATATATATATATGTCACAATGACATGTATATATGTTATATTATATATATATATGTATTCTATGTGTGTATATGTATTCTTTCCATTCATTATTAAAGCTGTCAGTGTGATTTTACAGTATAGCCGGGGATGAATTAGCGGCTATTATACTATGTAGAAGTGTATGACATATATATATATATATATATATATATATATATATATATATAATATATATAATTATTTGCTTTTTGTGTACATTTTTTTTTACAATGTGATTTTTACATGACTTTTTACATAGAGATAACTGCTCTATGTAATACGTCATGTTAGAATCACATTGCATACAGATTGAAAACTGATGGAAAACGGATGGAGCGATTAAAAATCGCATACAAATCGCATGACAATTGCATATATTCGGACCATTTTTTCCATCCAGAAAACGGACCGTTTTTTTTTCCACAAATGGGTATGAGCCCTTTCCATCATTTTCAGACGTTTTTAGACTTTAAAAGGACCCCCGGGGGAATCGCGGCAAAAATGCTCGATTTTCCCATAGACTTACATTGGGATCGTTGCTCGGGTCTGGTACCCGAGTATTCCAATTTGCTCGACCCGAACAATGAGCACCCGAGCATTTTAGTGCTCGCTCATCACTAGTCATAAAGAAAAAAATATAAAAACACAGGAATTGCTGGTTTTGGTTCACTTCTGCCAAACAGCTCCAGAGATGGACATATGGGTCTCAGAAAATGGTGGCACAAATCTAAATTTTTTTACAACTTAAATAAAAAAATACACAAGTTTGATATTACCATAATTGTGCCAACATGGAAAATCATGTTGCTATGTCTTTTTAAAACACACACTTAATGTAAAAACAATAAAAACTAAACCCAAAGTACAATACAGAAATTATTTACCATTTCATCATACTTGAAATTTTTTTTCCCTGTGATCTCTTGAGGAACACTAAGGCAGCTGCTTGAAGTAGTCCAGGCTGTGGGTGACTTCTCAGCCTACATGGGCACACTGCCTCAAACATCTGCTGTCTCTCCTCTGGTATCTACCACCCCTGTTTCATCCAGGACATCCATGGCATGTGGACTGGTGCAATGTAATTCGGTAGTAGATGTGGTTAAAGCAAAGAAGATTTCTGTACACTGTCAAAGTATTCCTAAAATCTTTCCTGATGATAAGGTTTGACTTTCCACAAAAAACATCTGGATAAAGACCCCTGCAAAAAAGCTGATTTTGTGTAATGAAAACATTAAACCTCTAAAAATCAGGTCTTTACTGCATAAAATTTAAAAACAGGTACACACACAACACACAGAAAGAACAATACATATATTCAGGTCAAGACAATATTTTTCTCACTCCTTTAGTGAGTTCTCTAGACATGTCAGACAGACCTCTGGCCATTGGCTAGTTTTTGTTTGTAGTAGGGTCATACAGGGGCAGTCTTCGCTGAGTGGAGGCACCACAATAATTTTTTTAGGTGCCAACCTCCTCGGCTAGGAAGGGAACTGTGTAGGGCTAATTAATCTCTTTTTTCCCCTCTTGTCTTGACCTGAATATATAGGATTTTTTTGCATATATGTGTTGTGATTGTGCCTGTTTTTAATTATATGTAATAAAGAGATTATTTTTAGGGGTTTTTGATTTGGTTGCTCTATAATAAGGGCCCCGTATACTGTATATGCTATTTTTTCTATTGGTTCTATTGGTTATAGTAAGAGGGCTGGCTCCTAAGTTCACTGGTCCATTCCAAATTAGTGGGGAAATCAATCCAGTCACTTTCAAGTTGAAACTGCCCTTCATATTAAAGTTTCCCAATGCTTTCCATAATTTTTTACTTTCTTCTTTGTTTCTCAATAAATTCCCCTCTACTGTCAATTTAATTCCAAATTTTTGACTGCAAGAACGTTTGTGAAAGGTAAGTGTTGGATACCTAAAAAAAAGTAATGCTCCAGTTTTGTTCAAACAAATTTCATGACAGATATCCCATCTCTACTTTTATAGACTCTTCTGAAGAAAACTCAAAAGGGTGTTACTCACCTGTCCTAGTTCTAGTGCCAGGCTGCTTATTTCCATTTTGCTCTTGTGTGCATTGGATATTATAGTAACCAGGTGTGCACCTATGGCATCATCTCCCCAGGCCTCTTAAGGTTGGCTCAGCCACATGAACAACTCAGGATGCAGTCCACACTCTCAGCTTTACTAAATCAAGGTGCCTTCCTGCCGACTCAGCTCGACATTTCACACACTTGGCTCTACTATCACAACATGCCTGTCTATCAATTTCCACTGGCCAATAAATATAAATTAATCAATCACTGTGACTCTCCCTCCAATTCATTACAAGTCTATCTACTGTGTTTTGTCTTCCTTAATTCAATACCAGTTCCTGTCCTGTGTCCTTCCTTCAATTAATTATAAGTCCCTGTATAGTGGCAATCCCTCCCCTCAATTTATTATGTCCCCTCATAGTGTCTTCCTCTTTCACCTAGTTCATTATAATTTCTTGTTTCCTAATACACACTAATTCATTATGAATCCCTGTATATTATCCTTCCCATCACCAAATTCATTATAAGTCCCGGATAGCATCCTCCCACATTTCTCAATTCATTATAAATCACTGGTAACATGCTCTTCCATCCATCAATTCATTATAATTTTGTGCATAGTGTCCTCCCAACACCTCAATTCAATATAAGTCCCTGATAGAGTCCTCTCCCACTCAGTGCCGGATTAAGGTAATGGAGGCCCCTAGGCCGGTAAAATTTTGGGGGCCCCCCTCTCATCCATGCGCCACAGTCCCGCCCACTACACCTCAGCCCCACCCACAATGTGTCAGGACCCCACCCACTAAGCACCATAGCCCCGCCCACAGTAAGACCAACTGCTGTTTGTCAACAGTGCCTGAGAATCTTAGTTGTTACTTGCGCATTTAGCACACGCTCGGCTCCTCTGCTGCTGGCTGCTGCGTGTTCATGGGAGGGGGGCCGGACTCCCGCGCTGCCCGTTAGCCAATGACGAGCGGAGATGCAGAAGTCTTTCCTGCATCTTGCCGCTCGCCTGTCAGCCAATCGCGAGCGGCGAAACACAGCAGGAGAATACTCCTGCTGGCTGCTGTTCTCGCCGCACGCCGCTGCTCTCGCCCGGACGGTACATCACGTGATGATGTGAAGTACCGCTCCGCGGCCAGCCGGCCACTGCTAGTGTGTCAAGAATGTGTCAGAAGAAGTAGTAATGTGTATGTGTGCCCCACGAATGCCGGCAGACAGTGGGGGCCTATCAGGGGTGAACCTAGCCTCTGTGCTGCCTGAGGCGAAATGCAAAATGGCGCCTCCCAATTCGAGCGAGGAAGGTAGGGGCGCGCGCATATTTTAGGCCACGCCCCGACCACACCCATTTCACAACTAGTCACACCGATGTCCACGCCCCAACCACACCCATTTCACAACTAGTCACACCCATGTCCACGCCCCAACCACACCCATTTAGTACTGGTGATCACACTGACTGGTACTGAGGGCACAGTGACTGGTACTATGGGCACACTGGTACTGAGTAAAAGAAAGAACAGAGAGAGAAACAAGAAAACAGAGAAAGGAGAGAGAGAAAGAGGGAAAGCAAGAAAGAACAGAGAGAAAGTAGAGAGAGAAATAAATAAACAAAGAAATGGAAAAGAAAGAACAGAGAGAGAAAAGAACAGAGAGAGAAAGAAAAAAAGACGGGAAAGAAAGAACAGAGAGAAAGAAAAGAACAGAAAAAGAAAGAGGGGACAGAAAAAAAGAACAGAGAGAAAAAAAGAAATAGGGGAAAGAAAGAACAAAGAGAGAAAGAACAGAGAGATAGAGAGAAAGAAAGATGGGAAACAAAGAACAGAGAGAGAGAAAGAGAAATAAAGAAAACAGATAGAAAGAACAGAGAGAGAGAAAGAACAGAAAGATAGAGTGGAAAGAGAAAGAAAGAAAGAACAGAAGAGAAGAAAGAAAGAGAGAGAAAAGAAAGAAAGAACAGAGATAGAAAGAAAGAGGGAAAGAAAGAACAGAGAGAAAGAAAAAGAACGAGAGAGAAAGAAAGATGGGAAAGAAAAAAAACTACTGAATAATGGCCCCATATACTGCTGCATACAGTATAATGGCCCCACATGATGCTCCATACTGAATAATGGCCCCACATAATGATGCATACAGTATAATGGCCCCATATGATGCTCCATACTGAATAATGGCCCCATATACTTCTGGATACAGTATAATAGCCCCACATGATGCTCCATACTGAATAATGGCCCCATATACTGCTGCATACAGTATAATAGCCCCACATGATGCTCCATACTGAATAATGGCCCCATATACTGCTGCATACTGTATAATGGCCCTATATACTGCTGCATACAGTATAAAAGCCCCACATGATGCACCATACTGAATAATGGCCCCATATACTGCTGCATACAGTATAATAGCCCCACATGATGCTCCATACTGAATAATGGCCCCATATACTGCTGCATACTGTATAATGGCCCTATATACTGCTGCATACAGTATAATAGCCCCACATGATGCTCCATACTGAATAATGGCCTTGCATAAAAAAAAACTACTCACCTCTGCCCGTTCCAACGCTGATATCGCTTCCTCATCTATCACACACACAGCGTCTCACACACACACACACACACACACACACACACACACACACACACACACACAAGCCACGGGCAGGGGACACTTGCAGCTTTGAGCCCCTGTGCAAGAAATGTTTCTGGGCCCCCCTCCCTGCCCGGCATGCTGGTTATGATGAGGGCAATCTGGCCATGGGCCCCCCGGAGCCCAAGGCTCCCAGCAACAAGCCAGATTTCCCTAAATATCACTGCCCTGGTTAAGATTTGGTTCTGTTGGTTCCAGAGCAGTTATACTTGCAGTCAAGTGACAACACTGCAGATGTGGCTGACACTGTAGTTGGCACATGACAGCAAGTGTGCAAAGCGCCTCCTCGTGGTTATGTAATAACTGCTGGAATCGGCAGAGCCCGACCATATATATATTATATTACATTATATGTCTGGCATCTGGTGGTATACTACAAATAAAAGTATGGAATAATGTAGTAGACTGCACTATTCCATACAACAGTATCCTGTAAAAGACGTACTACAGGGAGGACCCCCACACACCTCTCCCTATATACAATATGTGCTCCCACATAGCCTCATATATACAGTAAGAGCTCCAACGAACATAGCCTCCTATGTACAGCATGAGCTCTCACATAGCCTCCCATATAGAGTGTGAGCCCTCACAGAGCCCCCTATATCAGCAGGAGCCCTCACAGAGCCCCTATATACAGCAGAAGCCCTCACAGAGCACCTATATACAGCAGAAGCCCTGACAGAGCCCCTATATACAGCAGAAGCCCTCACAGAATCTCCTATATACAGCAGGAGCCCTGAATGAGGCCCTATATACAGCAGTAGCCCTCACAGAGCCCCCTATACAGAAGGAGCCCTCCAGAACCTCCTACATACAGCAGGGTCACTCACATAGCCTCAATATATAACGCATGATTTCCCACATAGCCCCCTATATACAGTCTGAGCCTTCATATATCCCTGTATATACAGGAACAAATTCCAAACACACAAAAAAAAAAAATCAAAAATACTCACCTCGTTTCCATTCCCCGGCGCTCAGCTCCGGTCTTTGCTCTGTGCACTGACCCTCTGCACAGCAGAAGTGATGTAGTGCCCTCATCACGTCTGCTGTCTCAGTCGCACACGCTGTGACTGGTGGAAGGACTCGGTGGTTCTATCCTCCACCATTATATTCACCGCTATGTGCATCCTTAAGATGCAGATGGCGGTGAAATCTGGGTGCAGGACGGCCATATGTTGCAGCCTACGGACCAGTGTTTTTGGGCATTTGGCTATCTCAGCCCAGTCTGATTGCCGCACTTGGCCCAGGTCTGTTACATATGAGCTGTATACTAAATCTGTGTACTGGGTGTCATGTACTATACTATGTGCACATACACAGTGTTATATGCACTGAATGAGCACTCTGGAGCAGGCCGCAGGACCGCACATTATAATACAGTCATGGCCAAAAGTTTTGAGAATGACACAAATATTATATTTTCACATGATCTGCTGCCCTCTGGTTTTTTTATGTGTGTTTGACAGATGTTTTTATCACAGACAGAAATATAATTGCAAACATATGAGTAACAAAAGCTTATATTGACAGTTAGAATGAGTTAATGCAGCAAGTCAATATTTGCAGTGTTGACCCTTCTTCTTCAGGACCTCTGCAATTCTCCCTGGCATGCTCTCAATCAACTTCTGGACCAAATCCTGACTGATAGCAGTCCATTCTTGCACAATCAATGCTTTCATTTTGTCACAATTTTTAGGTTTTTGTTTGTCCACCCGTCTCTTGATGATTGACCACAAGTTCTCAATGGGATTAAGATCTGGGGAGTTTCCAGGCCATGGACCCAAAATCTCTATGTTTTGTTCCCTGAGCCATTTAGTTATCACCTTTGCTTTATGGCAAGGTGCTCCATCATGCTGGAAAAGGCATTGTTGATCGCCAAACTGCTCTTGGAGGGTTGGGAGAAGTTGCTCTTGGAGGACATTCTGGTACCATTCTTTATTCATGGCTGTGTTTTTAGGCAAGACTGTGAGAGAGCCGATTCCCTTGGCTGAGAAGCAACCCCACACATGAATGGTTTCAGGATGCTTAACAGTTGGCATGAGACAAGACTGGTGGTAGCGCTCACCTTGTCTTCTCCGAATGAGGCGTTTTCCTGATGTCCCAAACAATCGAAAAGGGGATTCATCAGAGAAAATAACTTTACCCCAGTCCTCAACAGTCCACTGCCTGTACCTTTTGCAGAATATCAGTCTGTCCATGATGTTTTTTCTGGAGAGAAGTGGCTTCTTTGCTGCCCTCCTTGAGACCAGGCCTTGCTCCAAGAGTCTCCGCCTCACAGTGCATGCAGATGCACTCACACCTGCCTGTTGCCATTCCTGAGCAAGCTCTGCACTGCTGGTAGCCCGATCCTGCAGCTGAAACACTTTTAAGAGACGGTCCTGGCGCTTGCTGGTCTTTCTTGGGCACCCTGGAGCCTTTTTGGCAACAATGGAACCTCTCTCCTTGAAGTTCTTGATGATGCAATAGATTGTTGACTGAGGTGCAATCTTTCTAGCTGCGATACTCTTCCCTGTTAGGCCATTTTTGTGCAGTGCAATGATGACTGCACGTGTTTCTTTAGAGATAACCATGGTTAACAGAAGAGAAACAATGATGCCAAGCACCAGCCTCCTTTAAAGTGTCCAGTGGTGTCATTCTTACTTAATCATGACAGATTGATCTCCAGCCATGTCCTCATCAACACCCACACCTGTGTTAATGGAGCAATCACTGAAAAGAGGTTAGCTGATCCTTTTAAGGCAGGGCTGCAATGATGTTGAAATATGTTTTGGGGGATAAAGTTCATTTTCTAGCCAAATATTGACTTTGCAAGTAATTGCTGTTAAGCCGATCACTCTTTATAACATTCTGGAGTATATGCAAATTGCCATTAGAAAAAGTGAAGCAGTAGACTTTGTAAAAATTAATATTTGTGTCATTCTCAAAACTTTTGGCCATGACTGTATATAGATATACACTGCAGGACGTCATGGAGACAGGCTCATGATCAGACAGTGCACTCACTCTATCTGAGGATCACTGTGAATTATTGCTGCAGCTTCAGATTACATACAGATCAGGTGACACTGGAGCTGATGACCCCACTGACAGAGTGACTGTAACGGGTCTGGTAGGTGGAACCACTGACGGAAACGGGTCTGGTTGGTGGAACCACTAAGCTTTATTATACAAGACAATTTACTTGTAAGAGAGCGGGTGGCATCCGGGAATAGGACAGGGAATCACGGCAATTAGCCAGGCAGTCTCTGGACAGGCAGGTTGTCACAATAAGTGACCAAGGAAGTCTCTGGACAGGCAGGTTGTCACGGCAAGTGACCTGGGCAGTCTCTGGACAGGCAGGTTGTCACGGCAAGTGACCTGGGCAGTCTCTGGACAGGCAGGTTGTCACGGCAAGTGACCAGGGCAGTCTCTGGACAGGCAGGTTGTCACGGCAAGTGACCAGGGCAGTCTCTGGGCAGGCAGGTTTGTCACGGCAAGTGACCAGGGCAGTCTCTGGGCAGGCAGGTTGTCACGGCAAGTGACCAGGGCAGTCTCTGAACAGGCAGGTTGTCACGGCAAGTGACCAGGGCAGTCTCTGGACAGGCAGGTTGTCACGGCAAGTGACCAGGGCAGTCTCTGGGCAGGCAGGTTTGTCACGGCAAGTGACCAGGGTAGTCTCTGGGCAGGCAGGTTTGTCACGGCAAGTGACCAGGGTAGTCTCTGGGCAGGCAGGTTGTCACGGCAAGTGACCAGGGCAGTCTCTGGACAGGCAGGTTTGTCACGGTAAGTGACCAAGGCAGTCTCTAGACAAACAGGCATATACGACCTGAACTGGTGGAGCCTCCTGGTAGGCTGCAGTCGGATGGCAGATGATCGCTCCCAGGTGAGCAGGCAAGAGTCTCTGGAATAGCCGGGATCTCTGCTGATGATGTCCGAACCTCTAGATAGAGCTGCAGTCGGATGGCAGATGATCGCTCCCAGGTGAGCAGGCAAGAGTCTCTGCAATAGCCGGGGATCTCCGCAGATGATGTCCGAACCTCTGGATAGAGCTGCAGTCGGATGGCAGATGATCGCTCCCAGGTGAGCAGGCAACAGCCGGGGATCTCTGCTGAAGATGTCCGAACCTCTGGATAGAGCTGCAGTCAGATGGCCGACAGGCAAACAGACAGGTAACAGGCAGGCAACTGGAAACAGGAGCTGATGGCTGAAGCAGAGTTAGACTGCACAGAAACAACATTGCTCGGGCACCTCCATTAAGGAGGAAGCCCTTAATATAGGGTGGAGTCCACCAGCATTGGCTGGAGACTGATTTGGAAAATGCGCGCGGCTCCTTTAAGAACGGGGGAGGGTGCGGGCGCGCGCCCTAAGGCCAGCAGCAGGGAAGGAGCGCGCGAGACCAGCAGGGCGGAAGGAGGACGCCGAGGATGCCAGAGGCGCAGAGGAGGCTGGGAGCACTGAGGACGCTGAGCGCAGGTGAGGAGAGCGACGTCCCTGTCTGGCAGCAGGCAGGGACGCGGGCGCTACAGTACCCCCCCCTCTAGGCCCCCCCCTTTTTAGGCCAGAAAAAAATTTAGCTAGGATGAGAGGGGCATGGATGTTCTCCCGAGGTTCCCAGGTTCTCTCCTCAGGACCAAACCCCTTCCAATCCACCAAAAAATAAGTCTTTTTTCCTACCCTTTTTGTGGCCAGAATGTTCTCTACCTCAAATTCATCATCAGCAGACACTGGAGCAGGAGGTGTACCTGTAGACTTAAAAAAAGAGTTAAGAACCACAGGTTTGAGGAGAGATACATGAAAAGAATTAGGAATTCGCAAATTGACCGGGAGTTTCAATTTATAGGACACCGGGTTGATCTGACTGATGATCTCAAAAGGACCGATGAACCGAGGACCTAACTTGTAGGACGGAATTTTGAGTCGAACATATTTGGACGAAAGCCAGACTTTGTCCCCAGGACGGAATTGAGGAGGATCCAGACGTTTTTTGTCAGCATGTCTTTTCATGCGCTCGGATGACTGAATGAGTGCGGACCGGGTACTCTCCCAGATGGAGGAGAATTCTCTAACCAGAGATTCCGCAGCTGGATTGTCCACAGAGATGGAAACAGGGACAGGGATCCGAGGGTGTTGACCGAAGACTACAAAAAACGGAGACTTGGTGGAAGATTCGCTCTCATGATTATTGTAGGAGAATTCGGCCCAAGGCAGGAGCTCCACCCAGTCAGAATGGTGGGCATTAACGAAGTGTCGAAGATAACTGGTCAAATTCTGATTTATTCGTTCAACTTGTCCATTGGACTGTGGGTGGTAAGCGGAGGAAAAATCCAGGGTGACGTCTAGCAACTTACAAGTGGCTCTCCAGAAACGTGAGGTGAACTGAACCCCACGATCCGACACAATGTGACGAGGCAGACCATGAAGACGGAGGATGTGGCGGATAAAGTCTTTAGTCAACTCGGATGCAGACGGAAGACCTGGCAGAGGAATGAAGTGAACCATCTTGGAAAAGCGGTCAGTGACCACCCAAATGACTGTACAACCAGCAGAGACGGGAAGATCAGTAATGAAGTCCATGGCTATATGCTGCCAGGGGGCAGCGGGTACAGGAAGCGGAAGAAGACGGCCGGTAGGCAGGTGTCTCGGAACTTTGTTGCGGGCACAGGAAACACAGGCAGAAACAAAGTCTATTACGTCTTTGTGCAGGGTAGGCCACCAATAATGCCGGGTAATGAGTTGGAGGGTCTTTTTTTGACCAGCGTGGCCAGCGAGTTTAGATGAATGACCCCAATGTAGGATTCTCTTCCGATCAGTTTCTGATACGAACGTCTTACCAGGAGGGAGACGATTTAAACTCACGGGAGCCACCTGCATCACTCTGGCGGGATCGATGATATGCTTAGGTTCCTCCTCGAGATCCGACACCTGGAAAGACCGAGACAAGGCATCCGCCTTGATGTTTTTGTCAGCTGGGCGAAAATGCAAAAGAAAATCGAAGCGGGCAAAAAACAAGGACCACCGGGCTTGGCGAGGGTTAAGTCTCTGGGCATGCTGGAGGTATGCCAGATTCTTGTGGTCCGTGTAAATGATTACCGGATGAAGAGCCCCTTCGAGTAGGTAACGCCACTCCTCCAATGCCAACTTGATGGCCAATAACTCTCGGTCTCCTATGGAGTAGTTGCGCTCGGAGGAGGAGAAGAGTTTGGAGAAGAAACCGCAGGATACCATCCTCCCGGATGAAGCTTTTTGGGTAAGTACCGCTCCGGCTCCAGCAGAGGAAGCGTCCACCTCCAGGAAGAACTGCTTGTTGCCATCCGGGCGATGCAGCACTGGAGCGGAAGAGAAGGCCTGTTTTAGAGAAAGGAAGGCCTCCTCTGCTTTGGGCGTCCACTGTTTGGGGTTAGCATCCTTGCGGGTGAGCGCGGAGATTGGCGCAGTCCTGGAAGAGAAGTGCGGTATGAAGAGACGGTAATAGTTGGCAAATCCCAGGAACCGCTGAATGGCCTTCAACCCCTCCGGTCGGGGCCACTTCTCGATGGCAGACAATTTCTCCGGATCCATTCGTAGGCCTGTCTGAGAAATGATGTAGCCCAGAAACGGAAGCGATGTCTGCTCAAAGAGGCACTTCTCATATTTGGCGAAGAGGTGATTCTGCCTGAGCCTGAGCAGAACCTGACGAACATCCCTCCGGTGAGACTGAAGATCCGGAGAGAAGACCAAGATGTCGTCAAGGTACACCACAACGCAGGAGTAGAGGAGGTCCCGGAAGATGTAATTGACCAACTCCTGAAAGACTGCTGGAGCATTACAGAGACCAAAGGGCATCACCAAGTACTCGTAGTGGCCGTCCCGGGTGTTGAATGCCGTCTTCCATTCATCTCCTCGACGGATACGAACCAGGTTGTATGCTCCACGAAGATCTAGTTTGGTGAAGACTCTAGCCCCTCTAAGACGATCAAACAATTCAGGAATGAGGGAAGAGGGTACTTATTCTTCACCGTGATCAAATTTAGGCCTCTGTAGTCAATACAGGGACGGAGAGATCCGTCCTTCTTTTTTACGAAGAAGAAACCTGCTCCCGCTGGGGAGGTAGATTTCCGGATGAATCCTTTTGCTAAGTTCTCCTCGATATATTCGGACATCGACCTGGTCTCAGCAGCGGACAACGGGTAAATACGCCCACGGGGAGGCGTGGTACCGGGTAGCAGGTCGATCGGGCAATCATATGGTCTATGGGGGGGTAATGTCTCTGCTTCCTTTTATTGAAGACATCAGCAAATGACCGATATGGAATCGGGAGTCCTGTTAGATTAGCAGGAGTAGGAGAAGGACAGACGGGATGAACAGGCACCAGACACGTTTTATGACAGTCCTGTCCCCAGCGAAGAATCTCTCCATTCTGCCAGTCAAGCACAGGTGCATGCTTTTGGAGCCAAGGCAGACCTAGTAAGAAAGCATGAGAGAGTCCAGGCAGAACATGAAATGAGATGCTCTCAGAATGCAACATTCCCACCTGCAGGGTTATGGCTTCGGTGATAAGTCGGATGGGACGAGGTAGGAGACCCCCATCCACAGCAGCAACAGATACTGGTTCAACAAGAGGTTTGGTGGGAATGCGATACTTCTCTACTAGAGCCTGTGACACGAGATTCCCAGCTGCTCCAGAATCAAGTTGGGCCATCTCGAAGTAACGGTTCTTACCGAGAAGAATTGAGACCGAGAGCAGCAGAGATGAAGAGGATTTATTTTTGTCTAGATTGACCTCTCCGAGCGAACCTAGACACAGGCGTTTCCCGACTTCTCCGGACAGGTTCGGATCCAGTGCTCCTTACTGCCGCAGTAGAAGCAACTTTTCTCGGCACGGCGTGAGTCCTGACGGGCTTTGACCATCTTGGTCTGGTCGACCTGCATAGGCTCAGCAGTGTGCACCTGGGGAGAAACAGAAGGGGTAAAATGAGGAAACTTTTTTTCACGGGTGACCTCTTTGGCTCGTTCCTGGAACCGTAGATCAATCCGATTGGCAAGATTTATTAAATCATCAAGCGAGGTTGGAATGTCCCGATCGGCAAGTTTGTCTTTAATACGGCCGGACAGACCCTCCCAGAAGACCGAAATTAGAGCTTCATTGTCCCAAGCCAGTTCTGAGGCTAGAGTACGGAACCGTATGGCATATTGACCAACGGTGAGACTTCCCTGACGGAGACGCAACAGAGATGATGCAGAGGAGGTCTTCCGTCCAGGTTAGTCGAATACCCTCCGGAAGGCCGAGAGAAAAGCAGGCAGGTCTGACACCAGAGGATCTTCTCTCTCCCAGAGAGGATTAAGCCAGGCCAGAGCCTCTCCGGTGAGATGGGACATGATGAAGGCAATTTTGGCCCGGTCAGAATTAAACTGGTGTGCCAGGAGTTCGAAATGCAGGGTGCACTGGTTAATGAAACCCCGAGCCATAACAGGGTCGCCTCCATACCTAGGAGGAGCTGAAAGTCGGGGACCAGGAATGGAAACCACGGAATTGGGAGTCAGCGGGGCTGCCGGATTATGAGTCATGGCTCCAGCGGTGGTTGCTGGTGATGGATTCAGAGTGTCCAAGCGGAATTGACGTTCCGCAGGTGACCCAGGATAGCCTCCTGTTGAGACCTCTGGCGAGACAGCTCATGACACAGTTCCGGAAGTGAAGGGGTTTGGGTGCCACCGGGTTCCATGGCCCGAGCAAACTGTAACGGGTCTGGTAGGTGGAACCACTGACGGAAACGGGTCTGGTTGGTGGAACCACTAAGCTTTATTATACAAGACAATTTACTTGTAAGAGAGCGGGTGGCATCCGGGAATAGGACAGGGAATCACGGCAATTAGCCAGGCAGTCTCTGGACAGGCAGGTTGTCACAATAAGTGACCAAGGAAGTCTCTGGACAGGCAGGTTGTCACGGCAAGTGACCTGGGCAGTCTCTGGACAGGCAGGTTGTCACGGCAAGTGACCTGGGCAGTCTCTGGACAGGCAGGTTGTCACGGCAAGTGACCAGGGCAGTCTCTGGACAGGCAGGTTGTCACGGCAAGTGACCAGGGCAGTCTCTGGGCAGGCAGGTTTGTCACGGCAAGTGACCAGGGCAGTCTCTGGGCAGGCAGGTTGTCACGGCAAGTGACCAGGGCAGTCTCTGAACAGGCAGGTTGTCACGGCAAGTGACCAGGGCAGTCTCTGGACAGGCAGGTTGTCACGGCAAGTGACCAGGGCAGTCTCTGGGCAGGCAGGTTTGTCACGGCAAGTGACCAGGGTAGTCTCTGGGCAGGCAGGTTTGTCACGGCAAGTGACCAGGGTAGTCTCTGGGCAGGCAGGTTGTCACGGCAAGTGACCAGGGCAGTCTCTGGACAGGCAGGTTTGTCACGGTAAGTGACCAAGGCAGTCTCTAGACAAACAGGCATATACGACCTGAACTGGTGGAGCCTCCTGGTAGGCTGCAGTCGGATGGCAGATGATCGCTCCCAGGTGAGCAGGCAAGAGTCTCTGGAATAGCCGGGGATCTCTGCTGATGATGTCCGAACCTCTAGATAGAGCTGGAGTCGGATGGCAGATGATCGCTCCCAGGTGAGCAGGCAAGAGTCTCTGCAATAGCCGGGGATCTCCGCAGATGATGTCCGAACCTCTGGATAGAGCTGCAGTCGGATGGCAGATGATCGCTCCCAGGTGAGCAGGCAACAGCCGGGATCTCTGCTGAAGATGTCCGAACCTCTGGATAGAGCTGCAGTCAGATGGCCGACAGGCAAACAGACAGGTAACAGGCAGGCAACTGGAAACAGGAGCTGATGGCTGAAGCAGAGTTAGACTGCACAGAAACAACATTGCTCGGGCACCTCCATTAAGGAGGAAGCCCTTAATATAGGGTGGAGTCCACCAGCATTGGCTGGAGACTGATTTGGAAAATGCGCGCGGCTCCTTTAAGAACGGGGGAGGGTGCGGGCGCGCGCCCTAAGGCCAGCAGCAGGGAAGGAGCGCGCGAGACCAGCAGGGCGGAAGGAGGACGCCGAGGATGCCAGAGGCGCAGAGGAGGCTGGGAGCACTGAGGACGCTGAGCGCAGGTGAGGAGAGCGACGTCCCTGTCTGGCAGCAGGCAGGGACGCGGGCGCTACAGTGACCCGATCTGTATGTAAGTTTAAGATGGTGCAATAAATCTCACAGTGACTCAGATCCTCCACAGAAACAAGACAAGACAGTAGGAATCAGATGAAGCTCCGTCACATACCTCCTTCCGCGGCCCCCTGGCTCTGCTGACCTCATCTCTCCTTTCAGGCAGAAACAACAGGCGCACAGGTGACGTAAGATCAGCAGACACACAGCGTACAGTGTCTGCAATACGAGGATGCCGGCCGGCACCGATCTACTGAGGCAGCAGAAAGCCGGGCCCCTGGCAGTACGCCCCTGCCTGAAAGGGCCCACCTCCACCTCCGGGCCCTGGTGCCATGATCCGGCAGGTTCCTTCTCACTTCCTCTCACACATTATGAGTTCTGCTCTGCCGCCCCCTGGCTGCCGCCGCCTGAGATGACAGCTCAACTCGCCTCATTATAGCGGCGCCAGTGGGGCCTATGGGCCCCCAGAGGCTCAGGGGCCCATAGGCCATAGCCTAATTGGCCTTATTAGTAATCCGGCCCTGCTCCCACTGCCCATTTATTAGTATGTGATAGTACCCTCTCCTACTCCCCAATTCATTATAAGTCGATGATAGCACAATGAGGGAAAGGAGGATGTGACACTATCTCCAATTGTGTTCTAAAATAAAAAAAGAATCACACACCTCACCAGATGATCCTTTGCGGCATTGTTTCCTTCCTCTTCTAGCTAGGTGCCTCCTAAATTCAGCAGGCGTCATGTTGATGTCATCACATTGCTAGTGCCCAAGTCATAGAGAAAGCACCTGGCAAGCAGCTGAAGATGGTTTTCTGAAGCTCCACTGCTATTTTCTACTGTATGCAGTGGAGCTGCATGAATGCTCCCTGTCTGGCGCACCACTAATATTGAGGGCAATCTGGCCATGGCCACCCTGGTGCCTTGGGTTCTGAGCAGCAGACCAGATTGCACTCATTATAAGCTGCCCCGGCACAACTCGCATGGGCCCCCTTCCACCTATGGGCCCTGTTGTGAATGTGTTGGAGACAATTTCTGAGCTGAAGCTCACTCTGGTGGTTGCTGATGGTACTGAGGCTGTATCGAATGACAGGGCCTCCTCACCTGCCAGCGACGACTGGCAATCAGGAGTCACTGACTGGACTGATATAAGGGAGCTGCCTTCCCATGATCCTCGCCGGTGATCAATTGTTGTTTCCTGGTTCATTTGGAAGTCTGCTGGTGTCTGGCCTTCATCTGCTACCTTCAGATAAGATATTTTCTGCTTGTTTCTATTGTTTGCTATTTCCATTTTTGTCTGCACCTTTGTGGAGGTTAGCCGGGTCCCCTCCTGGGGCCTGTGCTACTCTCTGTTTTTCAGTAGCCACTTTATTTGTTCAATTGCTCTTTCCCTGCTTTTTGAGTGGCTGTGGATTAGCCTTGTTCACACTGAAATCTGATTTAGTGGGTGGCAAGATCGTGTGATCTCAGCATTTTTTAACCCCTTAACGACCGCCGATACGCCTTTTAACGGCGGTCATTAAGGGTACTTAAACCACAGCGCCGTTAATTAACGGCGCTGTGGAAAAAGTGAATAGCGCCCCCCAGAGGCGCATTTTCTCCGGGGTCTCGGCTACCGGGGGTAGCCGAGACCCCAGAGAACATGAATCGGGTCGGTTTTTACCGACACCGATGTTGCGATCGCCGTTATTAAAACCAAACGGGACCCCCCCAAAAAAAAAAAGTTGTGCCATTTAATTTCTCTGTCCCCCCGAGTCATGGGCTCAGAGGGCAGAGAAAAAGGGCCCCAGGACCCCCCTGTGGCCCCCTTAAGTCCCTGTGGCCCCCCGGGCCTCCGGTGTCCCCCGCTGCCCGGGGCCCTTAAGACAATGGCGGCGCATGCCCAGTGCGCCCCCCGCATTGCGCTGTGCTGGTGGGGGGTGGGCAAATATTCTCTGGGGGCTGGCTACCGGGGGTAGCCCAGACCCCCGAGAAATGATCCGGGTCGTATTCCCGATCCGGTTTGGATCGCGGCTATGCAAGCATAGATGCGATGCAAAAAAAAAAAAAAAAATGATTTTTTTCCCCTTGATGTGATCGACATAGAGGGGAGAAAATGAGGGCCCCCCGGCCCCGATCGCCCCCCGTATACTTACCGGTTCCCCCGTCCTCCCGCAGGCCCCGGGATCCCGGTTCTTCTCCCGAAAAAAAAAAAATGGCGGGCCCCGCGCAGGCGCCCGCCGATCTCTTTGGCGGCAGATTCAAATTTTTTTTTTTATTTCATAAAAGTACATTTTGTCACTGTGATAAACTTCCAGTGATCAAAATAAAAAAAACATCTAACCCCCCCATTTTCCCCCCCAGTTAGGGACATATAATAAAAAATAGAAATTATTTTATTTCATTTTTTGTTGGGTTTGGGTTTTTAATTTGGGTTAGGGTTAAATTAGGGTTAAGGTTATAATTAGGGTTAGGGTTGCATTAGGTGGTTTCCACTCCCGGGGTGGCCCCCCGACGGGGCCCCCGGCATTTAGCCCCAGCGCCGCATCAGAAAAAACTGATGCGCCCCATGCGTTTTTTTTTTCATTGCTTTCATTAGCGCCGGATGGCGCCGCATGTCAATGCGTTTCAGCGGTTTTTTCCGGATGCGGCGCAAATGTAATTGCGGGGCCGGACAAAACGCTGCATGTAACCCTTTTTTTTTTTTGCCGGATGGTTTCTGATGTCTCCGGGCTCAGGAAAACCTCCGGCAAAAAACCGCATGCGACCGCCCGGGGGCGCTCAGGTATTTGATGGGCCTGCGGCAAAAAGCGGGGGCCCGACAGGCCCCGCGGAAGGGAAAGCGCCTTAGGGAAGGGTTTAATTAGGTTAGGGGTTTGGGTGGGTTATACTGCGTTTTGGGATCCCTTAGACGGATGCGTTACCCGCGGTAAAAACGCGGGGTAAGCGTCCTTAACGCTGCCATTCACCCCATTTGGGGGCGATCGGACGCATGCCGTTAAAGCGGCATGCGTTTGCGACTGCATCAT
>JARQOD010000001.1:355519156-355576154 GCA_033576555.1 Oophaga sylvatica | reverse complement strand
ATTTGTCACTGTCACTGTGAGTGTCCGTCGGTCGGGTCTGTCAGGAGTCAGCGGCACTTACCTGGCAGAAGATCTCCGGCGGTCACGGCCTGGACTGCTTCATGGCCGCCATCATCTTTCCCCGGCGGTCACATGCAGTTTCTCGCGATAACTGCAGTGACTGCTGGGTAATCC
Organism: Oophaga sylvatica; assembly: GCA_033576555.1. Taxonomy (NCBI): domain Eukaryota; kingdom Metazoa; phylum Chordata; class Amphibia; order Anura; family Dendrobatidae; genus Oophaga; species Oophaga sylvatica. Next base: position 355,575,980 of record JARQOD010000001.1, on the reverse strand, counting down.
CGGCCGTAAAGCAGTCAGTCCGATGACGTCACCGCCGGGGAAGCAGGTAATCAGCTGTGCTGCGCCGGGATGACAGGCTCTGCCTGTCATTCTGATGTAGCAGAGCTGGATCGTCGTGGGACACTCGTTACTATGGACTGCGTCGGTCAGGTGGTATACTTTTTTTTTTTCATTTTTTTACAGGAGATCGATGGCGTCGCAGGATGAGACTGTAATAAAAGTAATGAAAACTGTTTTTTTTTTTTTAATTAAATTAAAAAACTTTTTTATGAACATTCACCCGTCCGGGTACATAAACAATTTAACTATTTACATACAGTGACCCTGTCCGGGTTATTTATAATTCTTTGGCAGGGGTGTTCCAGGTACCACCTGGTACTCTTCTGATGCTTGCCAAACATCCGAGGCACCAAGGACCACCAGGACCTGATGACGTCGTGTGGCCTGTACAGTCAAGTCGTGACCCGCTATCTGGGTCTGTGTGGCCACCTCTTTCATCTCCCTCCGGGTCTGGAACCCTATGTCCCAGACTGAACGAACCCCAGGGGGCCTAACAGGCGCCGGGTACGGGCCAGCTATACTTATCATGTCCATAGCTGGGGCTGCTGAGGAGACCACTGAGGGAGGCTGGGGAGATTTACGGCGTGGGGTGGGCACTTTTGCAGAGGCCTGGATGTGGGAGGCTGAAGGCTCCGAGGGTCTCACAGGTTCCTGACACTCTGGGGAGTAGGGGTCGCACCTGGTAACATTTAGGGCGTACGATCCATTGTAACCCCAGTGTCGGGTGTAAGTCACCAAGTCTCCTGGCAACAGGTCCCTCCCCGGGTGTCCTTCTGGGAGGTGAGCCTCCACGTCCCGCCGGTTCACAAAAACTTCTAAATAAAGTCCAGGCTCCTGGATGAAGCCCCAACCACCTTTCAATTTAAAGCTCCGTACTGCACCCTTACGCCGCGGCTCCCTCACCGTACTTTTATCTTTTCTCATCCGGTCCTTATCTGCCCGGTCCTTCTCCAGCTGACGTTGGTGAAGTTTTTGGGATTCTCGCTGCTCCCTTTGTCGCTCTGCTTCCTTCTCCCAACGTCTCCACTCTTCCTCCTGACGCCGGTTGAAATTCTCCTCCACCAGCAGCTCCATGTCTCCACCATCAAACTGCAGCTTACAGTGTCCGGTTTGCGGCAGCTCTCCTGGCGCCCCCCAGTCCTGGCGGCGCTCACCTGCGGAGGAAGCAGCCGGCTCTGGAACAGATGACAGTCGGGGCTCCGGTACAGGCAGGTAGTGCTCTGGTGCCTGCGCGGCCTCCTCCATGAGGACGGGTGTCGCTTCTTCTGTCTCAGCGACGGTGGCAGACAGCGGGATCTGGGGTGCTGCCGGTGCAGCGTTTTTTGCACGAACGGGTGCCTCCACTGCGACAACGTCAACCGGATCACATTGCAAGGGCTGGGATGCCCGCACGGACTCCTCTACTAGAATGGGTGCCTCACCTTCCGGTACAGACACTTCAGGTAAGAGGGATTGGCGCCGCTCCAAGTTTAGTTTTAGGACACGCCAGCTGGCTTCCATCCTGGCGACCTCCTCCCGGTGCGGGGCCAGGCCTCTTAGGGTATCCTCCGCTTCTTGCAGCGTAGGAGGGTTTCCAGGCCGGGTGCCCAACGGTGGTTCCGTGGCGATCGGGTCGCTTCCGTGGGGGGAGAGCTCTGACTGCTCCATCCCTTCACACTTCTGCTCGTGTCCATTAGCCATCTCTGCCAAGTCACATGTGTCATTAGCATCTGGAGAGGGCCCCTCTTTTGTAGTGAGGCGGGACATTCGTGTTAGTTTCCGCACACTGAGGAGGATGAGGAGGCGGAACTGAAGAGCTGTGGGGCACGATCTTACATTGCAGTACCATTTAGAGCCATCGTTTTCGCGTCACTGAGTGAGTGTGTACACCCATGAAGAGCACGCCCTTCTTCTTCACCAGTGCCTCGTCGTGACGCAGATATGGCGGAAAAATGGCAAATACATTCTCTGATGATTTTAGCAATTCTCAAGCACAAAACCAGTTCAATTCAGGCACACAGGACTCGCTTATAGCGAGCTACAGAATCCTGTTCGTGACGCCCAAGTTGAGTCGCACAGAGCCAGAGGTTTTTGGGGTACTCGGCACCGATCCCGTCGACTTCTATGGGGTATGTCACGGCTTTACCCGGCAATTGAATCAGAGTCTATTTTACTATGTAGAAGTGTATAAACTATAAATATATGTATATATATATATGTCACAATGACATGTATATATATATATATATATGTATTCTATGTGTGTATATTTAGTGTTTACAAGGAAATAAAGGTTTTTTTTAGTTGCGATATTTTGTTCCCATAGACTTACATTGGACTTCCGGTATCGAAATCGGATATCGACGATATTTAGTGCTATCGGCGATACAATTTCGATACGATATTTTTAGATATCGAGCACTATCGCTCAACACTACTTGTCACAAAATTTCTGCTGAACATGGCAATACCCGTATGTGGCTGTACAATAATAATTAACCACATGGTGAGACTCGGGAAGGAAGGCGTGCAATTTTACCCTTGGAGAACAAATTATCTAAGAATAGTTTGCATATTCCATATAAAGAGCCCCCTAACAGCCAGAAGTACAGAATCACCCTTAAGTGAAAGCAATTGGAAAATTCTGGTAATATACTAGAGGTGTAGTGACGATTTTGACTCCATGGGTGTTTTCCAGAAAGAAGTAGCAATGGATGTTGCTGAATGGAAATCTCAAATCTGGCATTGTAATGCCCAGTACATTGTGCCTAGCTTAAGCTTCTGGAGACATAGACCCCGTAATTTAAGAGGGCTCTCTAAGCTACAGAAATGCCAACCATGTGGACGCTAAGTATGGTTTACAATAGCAGATAGAAGGAGACGTGGATGTTATCACGCTGCTGTAGAAATCACAATCCAAAAATATGGATATAAAGATGATATTTTATTCACTATTCTCTCAACACGTTTTGAAGTTTACTTACCTTCTTCCTCAGGATTGTGAGATTGTGATTTCTATAGCAACGCGGTAACATCCACGTCTTCTTCTATCTGCTGTTGTGAATTGGTCAAATGGTTTGACCTGGGGATCTGCGGCAGCTGTCCACTGATGAGTCCTACATGCTTTTCCATTTTGGAAACCTAGGTGAGTGCAAACTAATAAATCTTTTGGAACTGTCATCAGTTAAGACCCTATTTTGCGATTTCCTCTCCTAGAGTTTTTCTGTGTTTCTAAATATGGTTTAGGCACACGGTGGGTCTTAGAAGGGAGGGGGCATTTGGATTTGCTCCGCCTGTCTGTCTGTGCTGTGGGCTGAGATAGCACAGAGCTAGCTGGGTGGTGCGACTAGTGGAAGTGGTGAGTGATGTGGGAACGTGGGCCACCGTGCTTCCCACTCGTTTATGGCCCAGGAAACATTGGACACTGTGTCTCAAGATTGCAAGGAAACGCACGACATTGCATTACTTGATGGTAGCAGGTGATGGGAATTTGTGAACATTCTGTTCAGGCTAAATAAGGCCTGCTTCTTATCCAGTTCAATTCTGTTTATTCAGTTCTCTTGTGTAGGTGTATGGTGAGTGTTTCCTGGTTGAGCTCTTGTTGCTTCTCAGTAGCTGCTAAAGGTCCTTATTGATTCTTCTTTATTATCTATTGACCCAGGGTTTCCCTTTGTTTTTTTTTTTGCTAGCTTTGGATTTACTCTTGTACCTAACTCCATATCATCCACACAACCAGACGCCAGCTATATGTGACAGCAGTCTAGGATGGGCTCTGCACAGCTCCTCTCCCCTTCGGGAGTGGGTGAAGACTATCCCGGCCCTTAAGGAGTGGCCTAGCAGTGGTGGCTTTCGCAAAGTGCATCTGTGACTGCATTTTCGCTGGTATAATGCAAGCAGCTACAGAATATTCCTGTGCATAACGAGGAGCGCAAAGAGCGCAGAATTTATAGGATTTATTTTCAGGGACAAGCAGCCATTGTGCTTTTCTAGAGCTTTTGTGCCACCAGTAACGTGGAAGACCCTATATTTCCATTCACGAATGACGGACCCGAGTGGGGTCTTGCTTTCTTGTGGATTGAGTTGAAGCTTTTATTGGGAACATTTTACATAACATTTTGGATCACATTTATCTTGCGCTCTCTACACTGAGCACTTACATTGGGTTTCCATCTTTATCTCTGAATGACATTCAAATAGAACCTCGAGGGATCCATTCACTATATTGAGGCAGCAGAGTTACTCTGGCCTCAATCTGTTCAGCGATGTCCTTCTTTTTAAATGTGCTCAAAACTGTGGTCCACCGCATTTTTATGCACACTTAAAAAGACGGACTCCCCTGGATCATAGGCCAGAGTCCATAATGTCTCCAAATATGGGCCGAGCCTTACAGCAATTTTTGGGAGTCAGATCGAACAAATCAACAGCAGGTCAAGAATTTGTCCTTTTTTTGTACACCTTTCCACTTGTGTTATAAGTGATTACACTGTTTTATTATTCGGGTTGGTGTGATTTAGATTCACAGTCGTACCTGATTTATAGAGTTTTTTGTTTCACTGCTGTTACACACTAAAAAATGCTAAAAAATAGATTGTGCATCGCCATACTTTTGCAGTTATAATTTTTCTATATTTCCGTCGAGAGTCATTTGCGGGCTTGTTTTTTTCAGGTCGAGTTGACATTTTTATTGGTGCCATTTAAGGGCACATACCATTTTTTGATCACTTTCTATTCCAATTTTAGGGAGGAAGAAATAACAAAAAACAGCAATTCAGAAACAGGTTTTTTTTTTTAATGCCCTTAACCGTGCGTTAAAAGTGATAAGACAACTTTATTATTTGGGTCAGTTCGATTACAGTGATACGAGATTTATAAATTGTTTTATGTTTTGCCGATTTTACACAATGAAAACTATTTTATAAAAAATAATTGTGTTTGCATTGCTATACTCTGAGAGGCATACAGTACAAACCAAAAGTTTGGACACACCTTCTCATTCAAAGATTTTTCTGTATTTTCATGACTATGAAAATTGTTCATTCACACTGAAGGCACCAAAACTATGAATTAACACATGTGGAATTATATACTTAGCAAAAAAGTGTGTAACAACTGAAATTATGTCTTATATTCTAGGTTCTTCAAAGTAGCCACCTTTTGCTTTGATTACTGCTTTGCACACTCTTGGCATTCTCTTGATGAGCTTCAAGAGGTAGGCACTGGGAATGGTTTTCACTTCACAGTTGTGCCCTGTCAGGTTTAATAAGTGGGATTTCTGGCCTTATAATGGGGTTGGGACCATCAGTTGTGTTGTGCAGAAGTCTGGTGGATACACAGCTGATAGTCCTACTGAATAGACTGTTAGAATGTGTATTATGGCAAGAAAAAAGCAGCTAAGTAAAGAAAAACGAGTGGCCATCATTACTTTAAGAAATGAAGGTCAGTCAGTCCGAAAAATTGGGAAAACTTTGAAAGTGTCCCCAAGTGCAGTTGCAAAAACCATCAAGCGCTACAAATAAACTGGCTCACATGAGGACCGCCCCAGGAAAGGAAGACCAAGTCACCTCTGCTTCTGAGGATAAGTTCATCCAAGTCACCAACCTCAGAAATTACAGGTTAACAGCAGCTCAGATTAGAGACCAGGTCAATGCCACACAGAGTTCTAGCAGCAGACGCATCTCTACAACTGTTAAGAGGAGACTTTGCGCAGCAGGCCTTCAAGGTAAAATAGCTGCTAGGAAACCACTACTAAGGACAGGCAACAAGCAGAAGAGACTTGTTTGGGCTAAAGAACACAAGGAATGGACATTAGACCAGTGGAAATCTGTGCTTTGGTCTCATGAGTCCAAATTTGAGATCTTTGGTTCCAACAAGCATGTCTTTGTTCGACGCAGAAAAGGTGAACGGATGGACTCTACATGCCTGATTCCCTGTTATGAATTGCTAGAGATGGTTTCTGAGCAGAGGCTCCTTCTGGTGGTTACAGACAGTACTGAACCTTTCAGCGAGGAGTGGCAATCGGGGATCACGGACTGGTCTGATATAAGGGAGGTTCCCTCCCATGATGGTTGCCGGTGATCAATTGTTCTTGTCTCAATTGTGGTTCCTGGTTCATTTGGAAGTTTGCTGGAGTCTTGCCTGCATCTCCTGCTTTCAGATAAGATATTTTTTGCTTTTCTTCTTCTGCTTGCTTTTTGCATTGTTTTCTGCACTTTTGTGGAGGTCAGCCAGGTCCCCTCCTGGGGCCTGAGCTCCTCACATTTTATCTGCAGCCACTGTTATTTGCTCATTTGCTTTTTCCTGTTTTTTTCAGCGGCTTGGTTTTTGTTCACACTGAGATCTGATTTAGTGGAAGGCGAGATCGTGTGATCTCAGTATTTTTGTAATCAGAATTGTTGGATTTTTGTAGGGTTTTCTGGGTTGCAGAAAGTAATCTCTCCTGTCCTATCCTATTTAGTCAGCTTGTGGCCCCAGCATTTGCTCAGTCTATTTTCTGCCTATGTTTGTATTTTCATCTTGTCTAACTGCCATTATATGTTTGGGGGCTTCCTATTTTCTTTGGGGATCTGCTCTGGGGCAGATAGCTTTCATCTTTCTGCCTTTGGGTGTAGTATCTCTCAGGCTGTGACGAGGCGTCTAGGATCAACGTAGGAATTCTCCACGGCTACCTCTAGTTGTATCGTTAGTTTAGGAATCTGCAACCCATCAGTTACCAACATCTCTGTGTTCGGCTGCCCTGCTGTTGTTCCTGTCCTCCTCAGCTAAAGAAACATAACAGTTCCCACCGTGAAGCATGGAGGAGGAGATGTGATGGTGTTGGGGTGCTCTGCTGGTGACACTGTTGGGGATTTATTCAAAACTGAAGGCATACTGAACCAGCATGGCTACCACAGCATCTTGCAGCGGCATGCTATTCCATCCGGTTTGCGTTTAGTTGGACCATCATTTATTTTTCAACAGGACAATGACCCCAAACACACCTCCAGGCTGTGTAAGGGCTATTTGACGAAGAAGAAAGAATGATGGGGTGCTACGCCAGATGACCTGGCCTCCACAGTCACCAGACCTGAACCCAATCGAGATGGTTTGCGGTGAGCTGGACCGCAGAGTGAAGGCAAAAGGGCCAACAAGTGCTAAGCATCTCTGGGAACTCCTTCAAGACTGTTGGAAGACCATTTCCGGTGCCTACCTCTTGAAGCTCATCAAGAGAATGCCAAGAGTGTGCAAAGCAGTAATCAAAGCAAAAGGTGGCTACTTTGAAGAACCTAGAATATAAGACACATTTTCAGTTGTTTCACACTTTTTTGTTAAGTATATAATTCCACATGTGTTAATTCATAGTTTTGATGCCTTCAGTGTGAATGTACAATTTTCATAGTCATGAAAATACAGAAAAATCTTTGAATGAGGTGTGTCCAAACTTTTGGTCTGTACTGTAGCTTTTTTATTTCTCTGCTAATGGAGCTGTATGGCAGCTTGTTTTTGTCAGGACGAGATGACATTTTCAGCAATAACATTTTTGCTTACAATGGACTTTTTTATTGTTTTATTCCACTTTTTTTGGTGGTATGATGAAAAAGCATCATTTTTGCCACGTTTCTTATTTACCGTATATACTCGAGTATAAGCCGAGATTTTCTGCCCATTTTTTAGGGCTGAAAGTGCCCCTCTCGGCTTATACTCGAGTCATATACCAGGGGGTCGGCGGGGGAGAGGAGCGAAGCTGTCACATATGCTCACCCCCTCCTGGAACGGTCTCTGCAGCCCCCTGCTTCTCCCATGGTCTCTGGCGCCTGTGTTCAGCGGTCACAGAGGACCCGGAAGACAGAGCGGCGCACGGCGGTGGAACAGGGACAGGTGAAATTCGCCAGTACTGGGGGCCTGAGCCAGAGGTGACACCGGCACCTGGCCCCCAGGCGACGAGAGGTGAGTATGTAATTTTTTTTTTTATTCGCAGTAGCATATGAGGCATATTATGCTATGGAGCATCTTATGGGGCCATAACCTTTATGGAGCAGCATATGGGGCATAATCTATGGAGCATCTTATGGGGCCATAATCTTTCTGGAGCAGCAAATGGGGCATAATTTATGAAGCATCTTATGGGGCCATAACCTTTATGGAGCAGCATATGGGGCAAAATCTATGGAGAATCTTATGGGGCCATAACCTTTATGGGGCAGCATATGGGGCATAATCTATGGGGCATCTTATGGGGCCATTATTAACCTTTGCGCAGCATTATATAGGGTGTATTTTGTATGGAGCATCTTATTGGGCCCATCATGAACTGTATGGAGCATTATATGGGGCTCCTGATTAAATATGGATATTCAAAAACATTTAACCTACTGATGTCTCAATTAATGTTACTTTTATTGATATCTATTTTTATTTTTTAAGTTTACCAGTAGCTGCTGCATTTCCCCCCCCCTCTCCAGGCTTATACTCGAGTCAATAAGTTTCCCAGTTTTTTGTGGCAAAATTAGGGGGTCGGCTTATACTTGAGTTTATCCAGTATTATTTTAAAGCGTTTAACTAATATAACAGTTTTATAGATTGAATCATTCCAAACTCGGCGGTACCAAATTGTGTACTGCTTTAGTTTATTTTTCTTTTACATAAACATACCTATTTATTGGTATAACAACTGGTTCATTTTTTTCATTTATTTTGTGATGTTTTACATTTTTTTTAACCTTTTTTTACTTTATTACTTATTCCCTCTATAGGACTGTAAATTTTATTACTCTGATCACTGGTATAATGCATTGTAATGCTTTATAGCTGTTGTTTGGTTTCTTAAAACCATGCTCCTGTCATGTTCTAAACAAGCCACTGTAGCTGGCAGACCCAGATGTAGTCATGTCGAACTTGGGTTTCCATGAAAACAATCGGCAGTCCGCGATGATTCCACAGGGTGACGATCGCGTGGGAGAGGGAGCTAAACTGCGGGGACCTGGCTATCAATTAAGGTGAGCTTCCGGTGGCGATCGAGTGGGCACAGCTCCTGTGCGTAACAGCGTAACTGTACATCATGGGTCAAAAACATCTTCCCACCCATGAAACATAGGCACGTCAACGGTTGAGAAGGGGTTAAAGAAAATACCACCTAAAAAAACCTGCCATTTTATAATTTCCTGTTGACCAGCCAACATCTGACTGCATTGTCTCTTTCACACTCAAAACACTGTAGCCAGATGTTTAAATGAAATCTATAGGAAGTAGGGAATGTCTTATCATCCTGATTCATGATTGAAATTGCTCCTTTTTATGTAGTTTTTGGTGCATTTTGCCTGTTTTTTATTTCCGCCTGGTTTTTCTGTTAATTTACACCCTTTTTAAAGTCCATTTTAGATGTGTTTTTCTATTTAATATATTTTTTTGTATGCCATCTTAGATTTGGTGTTTGTTCTCCAGATGTTTTCACCTGATTCATCAATTGCGACTTTTTACAAAGTCATAAAATTTGGCGCAAAGGTACTCCAGTCTCCCATTCCCCTCTTTTCTTGGATACTTGCTCCCTAATGACGTCTTCTTTCACAGTTAAAAGCAGCGGCGGCAGAGACAGAAGCAGCGTGCTGGTGCTGCACACCTCTCCTATAGCTTCTTTCCCTATGGATCCAGGACATCTTCACAGGAAGCAAGGATGCAAGAAACTGCCCCCTGTGACGCCCTGTTCCAGGAGAGGCGATAGATGCTGCAGGGAAATGAGTGCAGCCCCAGACTCCTGTTCTGGCCTCTTTAAGACTCTTCTGAAACAAATCATCACAGAAAGTGCAGTAAAAAAAAACCACATTTAGGAATCAGCTAGATGGGTAGAAGTGTAGGGTGTTGTATAATAAAGCTAATTACAAAAGTGGGCTAATTACAAAAGTAGTTAGGGTGTAAAGATAAGTATTTAGACAAGGCATTTTAGGTGCTGGACCAAATCTTTACACCCTTCCCCCCAAGCCTGTTTTCACCTTCCTGAACAGGCAAAATTTTACATTTCTGACCACAGTCACTTTATGTGGTAATAACTCTGGAACGCTTCAATGGATCCAACTGATTCTGAGATTGTCTTTTTCATGACATATTGTACTTCATGTTAGTGGTGAAATTTATCAGATATGACTTGTAAGCCATAATCATCAACATTAACAGAAACAAACATGTAAAATACCGTATATACTAGCGTATAAACCGAGATTTTCAGCCCATTTTTTAAGGCTGAAAGTCCCCCTCTCGGCTTTTACGCGAGTCATATACCGGGGGTTGGCGGGGGAGGGGGAGCAGGGGTGTCAGATCATACTTGCCCCTCCGCTGGCGCGTCTCTACAGCCCCCCTGCTTCTCCCACGATCCCAGGCTCCTTCCTGCAGCAGTCACATGGTACCGCTCATTAAAGTCATGAATATGCACATATTCATGACTTTAAAGGGAATCTGTCACCCTAAATTGGCGGGATATTTAAATGATGGCAGTCAGGTCAGATGGGCGGTGTTTTGGGTACTTGCCTTAACATGTTGTTCGCCGCTGTCTCCATTATTTCTGGGAATTGTAGTCGTTGCCCTCCATATAAGGCAGGGCCTTATATGGAGGGCAACGACTACAATTCCCAGAAATAATGGAGACAGCGGCGAACATGTTAAGGCAAGTACCCAAAACACCGCCCATCTGTCCTGACTGCCATCATTTAAATATCCCGCCAATTAAGGGTGACAGGTTCCCTTTAATGAGTGGTACCACGTGACCGCTGTAGGAAGGAAGAGCTGCGGGAGAAGAGCAGGGGCTGCAGAGACGCGCCGGCAGAGGGGTGAGAATATGCGCTATTCACCTGTCCCCGTTCCACCGCTGCTCGCCGCTGTGTCCTCGCGTCCTCTAGCTGTGAATGTTCAGGCAGAGGGCGCGAATGTTCAGGCCTGAGCGCTAACTGACAAGAGGTCCCGGAAGACAGCGGCGCGCAGCGGTGGACCGGGTACAGGTAAATACCTCAGGTGCCGGGGCCCTGAGCGAGCAGTGACACCGGCACCTGTCCCCCATAGCGCGCCTGTGTCCCTGCCTGCTCAGGACACCGGCACCTGGCCCCCAGCGACGAGAGGTGAGTATGTCTTTTTTTTTTTTTTTAGTTGCAGCGGCAGCAGCAGCATAAGGATCACATGGGGCATAATCTGTGGAGCGTATGGGGCATAATCTGTGGAACATATAAGGCATAATCTGTGGAATATATGGGGCATAATCTGTGGAGCATATGGGGCATAATGTGTGGAACATAAGGGGTATAATCTGTGGAACATATGAGGCATAATCTGTGGAGCATATGGGGCATAATCTGTGGAGCATATCGGGCATAATCTGTGAAACCTATGGGGCATACTGTGTGGAGCATATGGGGCATAATCTGTGGAACCTATGGGGCATAATCTGTGGAGCATATGGGGCATAATCTGTGGAACATATGGGGCATAATCTATGGGGCCATTATTAACCTTTGTGCAGCATTATATGGGGCGTATTTTGTATGGAGCATCTTATGGGGCCCATCATTAACTGTATGGAGCATTATATGGGCGACCGGTCTGCAAACCATGTCCTATGAGGAACGGTTGCAGGATTTGGGAATGTTTAGCTTGCAAAAAAGAAGACTGAGAGGAGACTTAATAGCTGTCTACAAATATCTCAAGGGCTGTCACATTGTAGAATGATCATCTTTATTCTCATTTGCACAAGGAAAGACTAGAAGCAATGGGATGAAACTGAATGGGAGGAGACACAGATTAGATATTAGAAAAAACTTTTTGACAGTTAGGGTGATCAATGAGTGGAACAGGCTGCCACGAGAGGTGGTGAGTTCTCCTTCAATGGAAGTCTTCAAACAGAGGCTGGACAGACATCTGTCTAGGATGATTTAGAGAATCCTGCTTTGAGCAGAGGGTTGGACCAGATGGCCCAGGAGGTCCCTTCCAACTCTACTATTCTATGATTCTATGATTCAATATGGATATTCAAAAACATTTAACCTACTGATGTCTTAATTAATTTTACTTTTATTGGTATCTATTTTTATTTTTGTAATTTACCAGTAGCTGCTGCATTTTCCACCCTAGGCTTATACGTGAGTCAATAAGTTTTCCCAGTTTTTTGTGGCAAGATTAGGGGGGTCGGCTTATACATGAGTATATAAGGTAGATCATTTTGTTTGTAATGACTATATATAATATAGGAGTTTCACTTTTTTTATTGAAGAGCTGAAATAAATTAACTTTTTGATATTCTAATTTTGTGAGATGCACCTTTGCTTCTGCGGAGTTACTCCTCCAGCAGTGTAGCCGCTGTCCAACACAGTTTCTGTAACACCCATCCATTTCTATGGGAACGTAGAGCCGTAAAATTTAAAAATCATATTTTTTCCACAAAAATGATCTTTTCACCTCAATTTTTATTTTTCCAAGGGTAACAAGACTCCAAAAGTTATTGTGCAATTTGTCCTGAGTGCGCTGATACCCCATATGTGGGAGTAAACCACTGTTTGGGTGTATGGCAGAGTTTGGAAGGGAAGGAGCGCCGTGTGACTTTTTCAACGCAGAATTGGCTGGACGCCATGTCGTGTTTGGAGAGCTCCTGATCTGCCTAAACAGTGGAAACCACCATAAATGACACCATTTTGGAAACTAGACCCCTCAAGGAACTTCGAAAAAATAGGAACAGCATCCAATCCAGTTGAAGTATAACAAGTCTTTATTCAGCCACCATAAAATACGACGTTTCGGCCATTTTCAGGCCTTTATCAAGTATACACAAACAGGCAAAATGGTGTCCTTAAATGGTGTGGAGGAGCCAATCACCATCCAGGAACCGCCCATAATACAAATAGACATATATACAGAATATACAACGATAATCAATTTAAAACAGTGATCAAAGCTCAGAATAGTGACATCATAGAAAAATACAGCAATGTTATAATTGTGCATGTAATATGCCATAGATTACCCCATATAAACAATATCACCATTTAGTCTGCCAATCGATGATCTATTACTGCACACTCCCATTCTGGTGCTGCACCAATCATGTACTCACTAGCAGCAGCGTCCTCCATATCCAATCAGTGTCAGTTCAGCAGCGCTTAGTCAGAGCACTTATCCAATAGCCCACAGGATAACAAATCGGGAGGCACACCTAACTCACTCCCCACTGTGTGGTAAACAAAGGCACATGTTCAGAAGTCATCATAGCAAACGCCCAGTGGATCATGTGAACACCAGCGCAAGATTAGCGAACAGCACACAAGGAGTTGCTGGATGCACGCTCCGGTTCATGGATCACAATGAACCACAATGTCCAAAATCAAGAAAAAGAGCAGCATCCATCCAGGTGAAGAAAATACAAAATCTTTATTCTGCCATAAAAGGTAGCAACGTTTCGGCCATCCTTGTGGCCTTTCAAATTACGCCCTCGCCTATAAGAAAGTAATGTCTTGTGCGCAAATTCAGCTACTTCCGGTAAACCTCTATGTAATAGACCCCAATGCTTATTCAAGATATTCCCTATTTTACCACTAACAGGGCAATAGGTAGAAACAAAAGGGACTCTTTTAGGGGAAATCTTAATACGTTTGTTTCTCACATCTTCCAATGTTGTCTTCAAGGCTTTCTCCTTGAATTTTCTAAGATCCTTCTCAGGATACCCCCTTCTGATGAACTTCTCACACATCTGATCAAGCCTCCTGTCCAATACAGTCTCGTCCTTTACTATCCTACGTACTCTCAGCATCTGACTCCAAGGCAGAGACTCTATCATTTTCCTTGGATGATTACTATCAAAAACCAGGAGACTATTCCTGTCTGTGTCCTTTATAAACAAATCAGTGCATAACAATCCACTGTGCTTGTACACTAAAGTATCCAGAAATTGAATCTGGTCAAAAGAGTGTGTCATTGTAAACTTCAGCTCGGGAAATATCATGTTAAGATGACTATGGAAAGATACCAGATCATTCATGTTCCCCTCCCAAACACAAAAGATATCATCAATGTAGCGCCACCAGGCTCTGACATGGCGCCAGTGGATGGAATTGTACACATGCTGGTCCTCGAATACCGCCATGTAGATGTTTGCATAATTGGGCGCCACATTGGACCCCATGGCGGTACCACGCAACTGCAGGAAAAATTCATCCCCAAAAAGAAAAAAATTCTTCTTGAGGACAAACTCCATCAGTGCCAGGACCAGCTGTGTACCACCTGGGGCCATGTCAGAGCCCGCCAGCGCCACACCAACAGCCTCCAAACCACGTTCATGTTTAATGGAGGTGTACAGTGATACAACATCAAACGAAATGAGAATAGTATCCTCTGTGATGTCCAGACCCTCAATCTTACTCAGAAAATGGTTAGTATCCATGATATAAGATTTGGCCTCAATAGCAAAATGACGTAACACTTTATCTAGAAAAATAGATACCTTACCACATAGAGAGCCCCGCCCAGACACAATTGGGCGTCCAGGGGGATCCATCAGATTTTTATGGATTTTAGGCAGGGTATACAGAATAGGTGTCACTGGAAACTCCACCAAAAGAAAATCAGAGAGTTTTTGGTCTATCAAACCATTAAATAATGCCTCATTGATCAGTATTCTCAATTCACTTTGAAAACAAGGTGTGGGATCTTTAGACAACTTAGCATAAACTGCCGTGTCCAACAATTGACCACAAATCTCAGCCCTATATTTATGTGTATCCATCACCACCAGGGCCCCGCCTTTGTCGGCTGCCCTGATGGTGATAGCTTTGTTACCTGAGAGCCTATCCAACACCTGTCTCTCACTGTGTGTTAAATTCCCTCTTTTGAATGGACCTACACCCTCACGTTTCAATCTAGCCATGTCCCTTTCAACCAATTGGATATATGATTCCACAAAATTATTTTTAACAGGAGGTTGAAAGTTACTTTTGTTATAAAGACCAAAATCATGTAAAGCAAAACCCCTAGGGGCATCACTAATTGCAGCAATAGGTGTGTCATCACTCTCATTGAAATATACTGCTAATCTTAGCCTTCTAAAAAAGGCAAAAAGGTCACATTTAATGTTAAACCAATCTGGATAATTGGTAGGGCAAAACGACAGTCCTTTGGATAATACATTATAGTCCACATCAGTAAGTGTGCAAGATGAAATATTTACCACTAAGTTCTTCTGTTCTATGTGGCTCTCTTCTTCCCCTCGTTCCGGGTTCTCATGGACAGATTGCGGGAGGTGCACGGCATCTGATTGTCCACTTCTCTGTCGCCTGTGTTTCTTACCACCTCTCCTTGGCCTCCTTTTGCCACATTGTCCATTTTTCCTTTCCCTAAAAAATGAGAAGAAGAAGGTACACACAAATTGGAATAAACAGTGGAATCAGACTCTGCCGTGGTAAAACCGAATCTCTTCTGTTCCCTTGTTTGCTGTCTCCTTCTTCTGCGGGGTTGTGCAAAGGAGTCTGGTTTCCTATAGATAGTTCTGCGTGCTCCACCCTGCCAAGAAAAAACGTGTCCAGTCCTGTAATCTTCAGCATCACGAAACCATTTCGTTTGTTTCGTTTTCTCAATGTCACCACGAAATTTCAGTAGTTTCTCATCCAAGTGTTTCTTGAACGTGTCCCATTCTTGTGCTGTCAACTGCATAGTCAATTGTTTCTCCAAATCATCGATTTTATTCTTCACCAATACCATTTCTGTGTGGAGAAACTCGATATTCAAGAGCATTAGATCAAATGAATACTTATTAGTGATTGATTCAAATTTATTACAAAATTGCATATTGTCTGCCAGTAGTGTAGGTTGCAGATGTGGCCTTAGTCCACGAGGAATCCTGTGAACTCTGTGATACTCGCACAGAGTCATGGCATGCAACTCGTGTGAGATATATTTTCTCCTCTCATTTTCATATCTCTTATTCAACATCTCTATGGTAGGTTTATTCAAAAAAGACATATCTATCTGTGTTCTGGCTAGGATTCTTTTAGCATCTTCATCTGTGTATGAAAATATAGCGGCATTGTCCAGTTCACCCACCTCTGGTTCAAGTATCAAAGTCTCCATGACCGGTGCACGTCTGCCAGGATCCACAATCCACAAGTATTCAAGCAGCTGACAGCACTCGGGAGTTAGCACGGATGCACGTTCAAGCGTTCAAGGATCCAAATGAACAACAGTCCAACGAAAAAATAGGAACAGCATCCAATCCAGGTGAAGTATAACAAGTCTTTATTCAGCCACCATAAAATACGACGTTTCGGCCATTTTCAGGCCTTTATCAAGTATACACAAACAGGCAAAATGGTGTCCTTAAATGGTGTGGAGGAGCCAATCACCATCCAGGAACCGCCCATAATACAAATAGACATATATACAGAATATACAACGATAATCAATTTAAAACAGTGATCAAAGCTCAGAATAGTGACATCATAGAAAAATACAGCAATGTTATAATTGTGCATGTAATATGCCATAGATTACCCCATATAAACAATATCACCATTTAGTCTGCCAATCGATGATCTGTTACTGCACACTCCCATTCTGGTGCTGCACCAATCATGTACTCACTAGCAGCAGCGTCCTCCATATCCAATCAGTGTCAGTTCAGCAGCGCTTAGTCAGAGCACTTATCCAATAGCCCACAGGATAACAAATCGGGAGGCACACCTAACTCACTCCCCACTGTGTGGTAAACAAAGGCACATGTTCAGAAGTCATCATAGCAAACGCCCAGTGGATCATGTGAACACCAGCGTCACAGACACCCAGTCACATGACCGCAAGCATCATCCGAGGTCTAATCACATGATAGTCCCATCATAAGCCTCTATTCCAGGCTGAAAACACTAAAATAGCGCGCGATCACCGGCATCATCCGACACTGAAAAAAGAACACGCATGCACAATAAACTCTATCATTATTTATACTACTCCAGCTATGTCATCAGGAAACCTGCAGGTCACATGACCGTCAGTATTGGCATAATGTAAGCAAGAGACCGCACATGCGGATCTATATAGAATGGAAGATTAACAATATAGCAAACGCCTAAAGAAATATATATAATATCTACAAAATAAATGATGTCATCAGGAACCATTAAGTCACCACTTGCTCGATCACTCCAGATAATAATCCTACGAAAACAAAACATAAGTAAAATATATATCTAAAAACAAACACAGAATATAGATGCAAAAATTACCTAGCACAAATATGCAAATTATATTCGATATTCAACCCCTTTGGTTGCAATGTCTCCAAAACGGAGATCCACCGGAGTTCTTTCTGTTTAAGCAACTTAATCCTGTCGCCACCTCTCCTAAGGGGTGGAACCCCGTCAATAACTCTAAATCTCAGCTGGCTAACCAAGTGTCCACATTCTACAAAGTGCTTAGATACCGGCAGTTCCATCATCTTCGTCCTGATAGTACTTTTGTGTTTACTTATCCTAGCCTTAACTTCCATCGTTGTCTCGCCTATATACATGAGTCCACACGGACACACGAGCATATAGATTACAAAGCTAGATGTACAAGAGTACCGTTCCTGGATTCGAAAGCGTTGACCCGTGCGTGAGTGGCCAAAACTGTCACCCTTGATCATATTGACACAGCATGCACAATTCAAACATGGAAAATTTCCATTTTTGGAGGGCCCTCAAGGAACTTATCTAGATGTGTGGTGAGAACTTTGAACCCCCAGGTGTTTCACTAAAGTTTATAACGTACAGCCGTAAAATAAAAAATCTTTTTTTTTTTTACAAAAATGATTTTTTCGTCCCCAATATTTTATTTTCACAAGGGTAACAGAAGAAATTGGAACCCAAAAGTTGTTGTCCAATTTGTGCTGAGTACGCTGATACCCAATATGTGGGCGAAAACTACTGTATGGGCACACGTTGGGGCTCGGAAGGGAAGTAGTGAAGTTTTGGATTGCAGACTTTGATGGAATGGTCTGGGGGCGTCATGTCGCATTTGGAGAGCCCCTGATGCGCCTAAACAGTGGAAACCCCCCACAAGTGACCCCATTTTGGAAAATAGACCCCACAAGGAACTTATCTAGATGTGTGGTGAGCACTTTGAACCCCGAAGTGCTTCATAGAAGTTTATAACGCACAGCCGTAAAAATAAAAAATCCTTTTTTTTTTTGCAAAAATGATTTTTTCGCCCCAATATTTTATTTTCACAAGGGTAACAGGAGAAATTGGACCCCAAAAGTTGTTGTCCAATTTGTCCTGAGTACGCTGATACCCAATATGTGGGAGAAAACTACTGTATGGGTACACGTTGGGGCTCGGAAGGGAAGTAGTGAAGTTTTGGATTGCAGACTTTGATGGAATGGTCTGGGGGCGTCATGTCACATTTGGAGAGCCCCTGATGCGCCTAAACAGTGGAAATCCCCAACAAGTGACCCCATTTTGGAAAATAGATCCCACAAGGAACTTATCTAGATGTGTGGTGAGCGCTATGAAGCCCCAAGTGCTTCACAGAAGTTTATAATGCACAGCCGTAAAAACAAAAAAATCATTTTTTTTTTTACAAAAATGATATTTTCGCCCCCAGTTTTTTTTTTTCCCAAGGGTAACAGAAGAAATAGGACAAATTGCACAATAAAGCTTGGGGTGCAGAGTACGCTGATACCCCATATGTGGGAATAAACTACTGTTTGGACGCATGGCAGAGCTCAGAAGTGAAGGAGCACCGTTTGACTTTTTCAACGCAGAATTGGCTGGAATTGAGATCAGACGCCATTTCACATTTGGAGAGCCCCTGATGTGCCTAAACAGCGGAAACCCCCCAATTCTAACTCCAACCTTAACCCCAACACACCCCTAACCCTAGTCCCAACCCTAATCACAAACCTAACCCTAACACACCCCTAATCCCAACCCTAACCCTAATCCTAACTTTAGCGCCAACCCTAACCCTAACTTTAGCCGCAACCCTAACCGTAACCCTAATGGGAAAATGGAAATAAATACATTTTTTTTATTTTATTATTTTTCCCTAACTAAGGGGGTGATAAAGGGGGTTTGATTTACCATTTATAGCGGGTTTTTATGATTGGCAGCTGTCACGCTAAAAGACGCTTTTTATTGCAATTAATAGTTTTTTGCATCGCCACATTTTGAGAGCTATAATTTTTGCATATTTTGGCCCATAGAGTCATGTGAGGTCTTATTTTTTGCGGAACGAGGTGATGTTTTTATTGGTACCATTTTTGAGCACGTGACATTTTTTGATCGCTTTTTATTCCGACTTTTGGGAGGTTAGAATGAACAAAAATCAGCAATTCATGAATTTCTTTTGGGGGAGGCATTTTTATCGTTCCGCGTATGGTAAAATTGATAAAGCATTTTTATTCTTCGGGTCAGTACAATTATGGCGATACCTGATTTATATAATTTTTTTATGTTTTGGCGCTTTTATAGAATAAAAACAATTTTTTATGAAAAATAATTATTTTTGCATCGCTTTATTCTGCGAGCTATAACTTTTTTATTTGTTTGCTGAT
Organism: Oophaga sylvatica; assembly: GCA_033576555.1. Lineage (NCBI taxonomy): Eukaryota > Metazoa > Chordata > Amphibia > Anura > Dendrobatidae > Oophaga > Oophaga sylvatica. Next base: position 355,556,416 of record JARQOD010000001.1, on the reverse strand, counting down.
GATTCTGTATGGCAGTTTGTTTTTTGCGGGACAAGATGACATTTTCAGCGGTACCATGTTTATTTATATCCGTCTTTTTGATCACGTGTTATTCCACTTTTTGTTCGGCGGTATGATGATAAAGCATTGATTTTTTGCTTTGTTTTTTTTTTTTTTTAAGGGGTTCACTAAAGGGGTTAACTAGTGGACAGTTTTATAGGGGGGGTCGTTACGGACGCGGCGATACCAAATATGTGTACTTTTATTTTTTTTTTTTTTTTATTTACAGGAAGAAATGAATTTATTGGGGAATATTTTTTTTTTTTATTTATTTTGGATTTTTTTTTTAAAACATGTTTATTTTTATTTTTTTTACTTTTTTACTTTGTCCCAGGGTGGGACATTACTGTATTTTATCAGATCGCTGGTGTGACAGTGTGCACAGCACTCTGTCACACCAGCGATCGCACAGGCATAGCTGCAGGCTTCTCAGTGCCTGCTCTCAGCAGGCACTGAGGAAGCCGCCTCCCTCCAGGACCCCGGCGCCATCTTGGATCCGGGTCCTGGGAGGGAGGAAGCCCTCAGAACAGCGCGATCACATCGTGCTGGTCTGAGGGTCTCAGGGGGGCGCGCAGGGAGCCCCCTCCCTGCGCGATGCTTCCCTGTACCCCCAGTACACCGCGATCATGTTTGATCGCGGTGTGCTAGGGGTTAATGTGCCGGGAGCGGTCCGTGACCGCTCCTGACACACAGTCACGGGTGTCAGCTGTGATAATCAGCTAATCGCCTATGATGTACTATCCCGTCCATGGTCAGATTGGCACGGGTTTCATGGACGGGATAGTACGTCTAATGTCAGAGAGGGGTTAAAGACCTTGCCATTTTTTACAATTCTAACCAGTGTCCCTTTATGACGTACCGTATATACTCATGTATAAGCCGACCTGTGTATAAGCCGACCCCCTAACTTTGCCACAAAAAACGGAAAACTTATTGACTCGCGTATAAGCCTAGGGTGAAAAATGATTATGCCCCCATATGATGCTCCACAGATTAGGCCCCCATAAACTGCACAAATTATGCCCCGTATGATCCACAGATTATGCCCCCATATGCTGCACAGATTATGCCCCCATATTCTCCACAGATTATGCCCCCATATGCTCTACAGATTATGCCCCCATATGCTCCAGATTATGCCCCCATATGCTGCACAGATTATGCCCAATATGCTCCACAGATTATGCCCTCATATGCTCCAGATTATGCCCCCATATGCTCCAGATTATGCCCCATATGCTCCACAGATTATGCCCCCATGTTCCACAGATTATGCCCCATATGTTCCACAGATTATGCCCCCATATGCTAAACAGATTATGCCCCATATGCTCCACAGATTATGCCCCCATATGCTCCAGATTATGCCCCCATATGCTCCACAGATTATGCCCCATATATTCCACAGATTATGCCCCCATATGTTCCAGATTATGCCCCCATATGTGTTATGTTTTGGTAGCTGAGGAGAGTAAGCAAAAAACGGCAATACACCAGAGAGGCTGGAACCTATTGGATTGCAGTAACCGGAACTAACCACACAACTAGAGGTAGACGTGGCGCGTTCCTACGTTGATCCTAGACGCCTCATCGCAGCCTGAGAGATAACTAAACCTAAAGGCAGAAAGATGAAAGCTATCTGCCCCAGAGCAGATCCCCAAAGAAAATAGGAAGCCCCCAAACATGTAATGGCGGTTAGACAAGAAGAAGCACGGACACAGACAGAAAATAGAATGAGCAAACGCTGGGGCCCAATCTGTCTAGACAGAAAAGTACAGGAAAAGATACTCACTGCAATCCAAAAAAAAACCCTAAAAAATACCAACTCTACTGATTGCAAAAACACCTGAGATCACACGACCTCTACCACCTAAATCAGTTCTCTGGTGTAACAAATCTAAGCCGCAGCCACTGAAAAAACAGGAAAAAGCAAATGAACAAACAACAGTGGCTCCAGACAAACTGAGAGGAGCTCAAGCCCCCCGGAGGGGACCTGGCTGACCTCCACAGAAGTGCAGGGAACAATGCAAAAAGCAAGCACAAAAACAAAAGCAGAAAATATCTTATCTGATAGCACAAGATGCAGGCAAGACTCAGCAAGCTTCCAAATGAACCAGGAACCACAATTGAGACAAGAACAATTGATCACCGGCAACCATCATGGGAGAGAACCTCCCTTATATCAGACCAGTCCGTGATCCCAGATTGCCAATCCTCGCTGAAAGGTTCAGTACTGTCAGTAACCACCAGAGGGAGCCTCTGCTCAGAAACCATTTTTAGCACATTCACAACACATATGTTCCACAGATTATGCCCCATATGTTCCACAGATTATGCCCCCATATGCTGCAGATTATGCCCCATATGCTCCAGATTATGCCCCCATATGCTACAGATTATGCCCCCATATGCTAAACAGATTATGCCCCCATATGCTCCAGATTATGCCCCCATATGCTCCAGATTATGCCCCCATATGTTCCACAGATTATGCCCCCATATGCTGCACAGATTATGCCCCCATATGATCCACAGATTATGCCCCATAGTATAAGTCCCTTATGCTGCTGCTGAAAAAAAAAAATGACACTCACCTCTCGTCGCTGGGGGCCAGGTGCCGGTGTCCTGAGCAGGCGGTGACACTGGCACGCTATGGGGGCAGGTGCCGGTGTCACCGCTCGCTCAGGACCCCGGCACCTGAGATATTTACCTGTCCTCTCTCCACCGCTGCACACTGCTCCCGCTTCCGGGTCTTCGGCAGTGAATGATCAGGCAGGGGGCGCAGCGCTCACTAATGACGTCATCGCGCCCTCTGCCTGAACATTTACAGCCAGAGGAGTCGGACGAGGGAGCAGCGCACAGCGGTGGAGAGAGGACAGGTGAATATCGCTATACTCACCCCTCCGCCGGCGCGTCACTGCAGCCTCTCCTCTTCTCCCACTGTCTCCGCAGCTCTTCAGTCCTACAGCGGTCACGTGGTACCGCTCATTAAAGTCATGAATATGTGCATATTCATGACTTTAATGTGCGGTACCATGTGACCACTGCAGGAAGGAGCCGGAGATCGTGGGAGAAGCAGGGGGGCTGCAGAGACGCGCCGGTGGAGGGGTGAGTATGATCCGACACCCCCGCTCCCTCTCCCCCGCCGACCCCCGTATATGACCCGAGTATAAGCTGAGAGGGGGACTTTCAGCCCTAAAAAATGGGCTGAAAATCTCGGCTTATACTCGAGTATATACGGTAATAACTCAGGAACGCTTCAACGGATCCTAGAGATTCTGAGATTGTTATTTCATGACATACTGGGCTTCATGTTAGTGGTAAATTTAGGTCGATAATTTTTGCGTTTATTTGTGAAAAAAATGGAAATTTGGTGAAAATTTTGAAAATTTCGCAATTTTTAAATTTTAAATTTTTATTCTGTTAATTTTAGAAACAATTTTTTTTTTGTTAGGAAGTTATAAGGGTTAAAATTTGACCAACGATTTCTCATTTTTACAACAAAATTTACAAAAACATTTTTTTTAGTGACCACCATATTTGAAGTCACTTTGAGGGGTCTATATGGCAGAAAATACCCAAAAGTGACACCATTCCAAAATCTGCACCCCTCAAGCTACTCAAAACTACATTCAAGAAGATTATTAATGCTTCAGGTGCTTCACTGGAACTAAAGCAACGTGGAAGGAAAAAAATGAACATTTTAATTTTTCAAACAAAAATTTTGTTTTAGCATCAATTTTTTCATTTTTACATGGGCAACAGGATAAAATATATCCTAAAATTTGTTGGGCAATTTCTCCTGAGTACACCGATACCTCATATGTGGTCATAAACCACTGTTTGGGCGCACGGCAGGGCTCAGAAGGGAAGGAGCGCCATTTGACTTTTTGAATGGAAAATATGCTGGAATATTTAGTGGTTGCCATGTCGCATTTGGAGAGTCCCTGTGTGCCTAAAAATTGGAGCTCCCCCACAAGTGACCCCATTTTGGAAACTAGACCCCCAAAGAAACTTATCTAGATGCATAGTGAGCACTTTGAACCCCCAGGTGCTGCACAAATTGATCCGTAAAAAAAAGAAAGTACTTTTTTTCACAAAAAATTTCTTTTAGCCTCAGTTTTTTCATTTTCACATGGGCAACAGGATAAAATGGATCCTAAAATGTGTTGGGCAATTTTTCCTGAGTACACTGACACCTCATATGTGGTTATAAACCACTGTTTGGGCGCACGGCAGGGCCCAGAAGGTAAGGAGCACCATTTGACTTTTTGAATGGAAAATTAGCTCCAATTGTTAGCGGACTCCATGACGCGTTTGTAGAGCCCCTGTGTGCCTAAACAGTGAAAACCCCCCACAAGTGACACCATTTTGGAAACTAGACCCCCCAAGGAGCTTATCTAGATGTGTAGTGAGCACTTTGAACCCCCAAGTGCTTCACAGAAGTTTATAAACGCAGAGTAGTGAAAATAAAAAAATCATTTTTTTACTCAAAAACCATTTTTTAGCCCGCTATTTTTTATTTTCCCAAGGGTAGCAGGATAAATTGGACCTCAAAAGTTGTTGTGCAATTTGTCCTGAGTACACCGATACCCAATATGTGGAGGGGAACCACTGTTTTGGCGCATGGGAGAGCTCAGAAGGGAAGGAGCGCCATTTTGGAATGCAGACTTGATGGAATGTTCTGCGGGCGTCATGTTGCGTTTGCAGAGCCTCTTATGTGCCTAAACAGTAGAAACCTCCCACAAGTGACCCCATTTTGGAAACTAGACCCCCCCAAGGAGCTTATCTAGATGTGTAGTGAGCACTTTGAACCCCCAAGTGCTTCACAGAAGTTTATAAACGCAGAGCAGTGAAAATAAAATCATTTTTTTTCCTCAAAAATAATTTTTTAGCCCGCTATTTTTTTTTTTTTCCAACAGTAGCAGGATAAATTGTACCCCAAAAGTTGTTGTCCAGTTTGTCCTGAGTACGCTGTTACCCCATATGATGGGGGAACCACTGTTTGGGCGCATGGCAGGGCTCAGAAGGGAAGGAGCTGTCATGGGTGCATCGCCACGAAGATCGTCGCGATTGCACATTCTGACTTCTCACAGCTGAGCTGCTGTTTCTTTGTGTTTGGTAATGAGAGAGTTAATTTTACCTAGCTCTTTGCTAAGACTAGGTCCAGCCTCGCCCGGCTGCTTTGGATTATGTTCTAATTAGTTTCCTTTATATTCCTGCCAGTCTGGGTGTTTGATGCCGGTGAAAGCATTCATATAGTTTAGCAGACTGGATCGGTTCTGGGAATACTTAAGCTAAGAGCTCCTTAGTTGTTTTTACTCTTACAGCTTATAGTTTATCTCTGAGACCTAAGGTGTTCCTACTGTGTGTGAGTGTTGTATGTAAGACTTTATTTACTTTATTTCTTATCTTTCTTGTATGTCTTTCTGTTCATTAACCGTTACCTGGTCATTCCCTTTGGTGGTAATCTGGGTCCTTCTTAGGACTAGATTACAGTTGGCAGGGATTGATAGGAGACAGGGTTTACGCTGGTGGCCTGGACCTCTGTACCTTTAACAGTACCTCCAGGTAGAGGGATTAGTTAGGACCCCAGTTTAGGGTCAGCATAGACCCCGGTCACCCTCTAGCCGGAGACAGCGTATAACGAATTCCGTATTGACCCACTGGACTTTCTGTCAGGTAAATCTATGTTATCATATAGCTATGCGCATGTTATATAGTATGTTGCCCTTTTGATATAGATTATTGTCATCACATATATATATCTGCTATACAGCGTGACATTTTCACCGGCCTATACTAAAGATTCTCCCCAGCTATCATGGATCCAGTAGCCCAGCTGGCCCGGCAGTTGCAGGGATTGTCCATGGAGTTGGCAGACATTAAGTCCAAGGTTTTGTCCCCCCCGGAGCAAACCAGATCTGAACCTAAGGTTGCTCTCCCGGACAGGTTCACTGGTGGGCGGGACAAATTTTTTACTTTCCGGGAGGCATGTAAATTGTACTTTCGGCTGCGGCCTCGGTCATCTGGGAGTGAAGAGCAGAGGGTGGGAATTGTTATCTCGCTCTTACAAGGGGATCCTCAATCTTGGGCGTTCTCTATTCCTCCAGGCTCCCCAGATCTCCAGTCAGTGGATCGATTTTTTACTGCCCTGGGTCTGGTATATGATGATCCGGATCGAGTTTCCTTTGCTGAAACAAGGTTACGTAAAATACGGCAAGGAAATCGTCCAGCGGAGGAATATTCTTCTGAGTTCCGTAGATGGGCAACAGATACTCAGTGGAATGACCCAGCTCTTAGGAGCCAGTTTTGTCAAGGGTTGTCTGACAAATTAAAAGATGTGTTGGCTCAGTATGATTCTCCTCCATCACTGGAGGCTGCTATGGCCCTCGCTATTCGCATTGATAGACGTCTTCGGGGAAGACGCGAGGTAACTCCGCCCCCCGTGATGACTCCACCTACTACTAAAGTCCCTTATACTGAGGTTCCCCTGGTCTGTTCTGAGGAACCCATGCAGTTGGGAGGGACATCATTTTGTAGGAGGGAATCAGCGGTGCGCCGCAAGACTAGAAGGTGTTTCTTTTGCGGGAGAGAGGGACATTTTGTTGGGGGGTGTCCATCCCGGACCTCTTTGAACCAAGGAGTTAACCTGGGAGTGTGTATTTCGTCCCCAAATCCCTCTCAGTTTCTCGTGCCTGCGGAGGTGGTGATTGGTACTAGAACTGAGAGGATTTCTGTTTTTCTTGATAGTGGGTCCGGGGCTAATTTGGTGGACACTCGGTTTGCCCAGGTGCATGGTATGCAACTGAGTGTATTGGCCAAACCGGTCCCTATACTCTCTATTGATTCTAGACCTCTTGGTCAAGGTAGCTTGGTACAAGCTGTTCATAACATAGATCTTCGAGTAGGGGCAATACATAAAGAGCAATTGTCTTGTTATGTGTTGGAGGGTCTGCCTGCTCCTATTGTGTTGGGACTTCCTTGGTTGGCTAAACATAACCCAGTGATTGATTGGCAATCCAGAAAGATAAGCCAGTGGGGTGAATTTTGCAAGAATAACTGCATGAGCACGGTCATCGGTGCGGTTGTGCCTAGGACTTTGCCTCCTTTTCTGGAGGACTTTTGGGAGAAGTTCTCAGAGGAGGGGTGTAAAGAGTTACCTCCTCATCGCACATATGACTTCCCAATAAAGTTGCTTCCTGATGCCTTATCTCGTACTTTCCCAGGGGTCGGGAAGACGGATGATCCGGTTCCTATTCCTCAGGAGGGAGTTGTAGTGTCAGCTGTATGCTCTGAGCTTGAGGGGGAGGTATTGGGGGCTCAGGGGGACGCCCCTGTGGGACTTCCAGGGAGACTGATAGTTCCAGATCGCTTAAGACTGAAGGTTACGGAGAACCCTTACAAACGGATGGCTGATAGGAGGAGAGTTTCTGGTCTAGATCTGAGGGTGAACGATCTGGTGTGGTTGTCTACCAGGAATATAAAACTTAAAGTTCCCTCCTGGAGGTTGGGTCCCAGATTCATCGGGCCATACAGGATCAGTTACATAATTAATCCTGTGGCATTTCGTCTGGACCTCCCTCCTACGTTTAAAATTCATAATGTGTTTCACAAGTCATTACTTAAAAAGTATGTGGCACCAGTCATACCGTCACCTCTACCTCCTCCTTCAGTGGTAGTCAATGATAACGTGGAAGTTCATTGGAGGGGGTATGGTCCTGAGGAGAGGACGTGGGTCCCTGCGTCTGATGATAACGCAGATCGATTGGTTCGGACCTTTCACACAATTTACCCGGACAGACCTGGTCATGAGGGTCCGGAGGCCCCTCGTAGAAGGGGGGGTACTGTCATGGGTGCATCGCCACGAAGATCGTCGCGATTGCACATTCTGACTTCTCACAGCTGAGCTGCTGTTTCTTTGTGTTTGGTAATGAGAGAGTTAATTTTACCTAGCTCTTTGCTAAGACTAGGTCCAGCCTCGCCCGGCTGCTTTGGATTATGTTCTAATTAGTTTCCTTTATATTCCTGCCAGTCTGGGTGTTTGATGCCGGTGAAAGCATTCATATAGTTTAGCAGACTGGATCGGTTCTGGGAATACTTAAGCTAAGAGCTCCTTAGTTGTTTTTACTCTTACAGCTTATAGTTTATCTCTGAGACCTAAGGTGTTCCTACTGTGTGTGAGTGTTGTATGTAAGACTTTATTTACTTTATTTCTTATCTTTCTTGTATGTCTTTCTGTTCATTAACCGTTACCTGGTCATTCCCTTTGGTGGTAATCAGGGTCCTTCTTAGGACTAGATTACAGTTGGCAGGGATTGATAGGAGACAGGGTTTACGCTGGTGGCCTGGACCTCTGTACCTTTAACAGTACCTCCAGGTAGAGGGATTAGTTAGGACCCCAGTTTAGGGTCAGCATAGACCCCGGTCACCCTCTAGCCGGAGACAGCGTATAACGAATTCCGTATTGACCCACTGGACTTTCTGTCAGGTAAATCTATGTTATCATATAGCTATGCGCATGTTATATAGTATGTTGCCCTTTTGATATAGATTATTGTCATCACATATTATATATCTGCTATACAGCGTGACAGGAGCTTTTTGAATGGAAAATTAGCTCCAATCGTTAGCGGACACCATGTCGTGTTTGGAGAGCCCCTGTGTGCCTACACTTTGGAGCTTCCTCACAAATGACCGGATTGTAATATTTCACCATATTTCATCGATCACTCTGATTGGCTGTTTCCCTTTCAACAGCCAATCAGAGCGATCGCCGATGTGAGGGGGCGGTGCAACCCCCAGGGGCTGTGTGCAGAGATGGTCTGCTGTCAGGGAAAATGCCGGCGCCGTACTAGTACTGCTCTGGGCAGAAATGCACCTCCCACAGAGCAGTACTAGTACGGCGGAGGTCGGGAAGGGGTTAAAAACTTCACACATCTTCTACTTACCAGAAAGAAGACATTGCATATGCATTTCAGAAAGAAAACTCACATAGCGTGAAAGGATTCTTTGTGTGCAGTAGAGCAATTATTTTTAAATCACAAGTGAGGTATCTTATATTTTATTTCACTGAGGTCTATAGATGTCATATTTTCTCGTTTGTGTCAATTTCTTGATGTTACAAAATACATATGAAAACAGGTTGCCACAGGATACATTTTTTTTTTTTACCTGATCTTGTTATCTAGAAAGAAAATTATGGCTGCCTGTCAATAAAATTCTACACACTTCTCCAGAATATACAAAACAAGCTGTAAACTGGAACTTTGGCTTCACTGATACTTATGTAAACGACAATGGTGAATATTAGTATTGCAAAAAAACGTAACTTGCATTAAGACCTGAAGAAAGCATAACCAATAAGTGAAGAAGCTTTATTAAAGCTGGCTAGATTACCTTCTCTATGTTATATGCTATATAATATAAGCAGTTTTTACAATGTGGGTGGTTGACAATGCTATAACTAATTTATGACTGATTCATGAGTGTATTTCCGACGTAAGGAAGTGGTAAGTGTTGGATATAATGACATAATAGAGGGACGGGAATTCAGACTTGGGTAAATTCTTTTCAAAACTGCTCTTCTAAATAGGATATAAACCCAGGGATCTAATATCTGATTCCATGTTGCCACTCGAAGGAAAATTAGAAGCAGTTTCTCTGTAGCTCTAGGAATTTCTCCATTCATGAGTTCATCATTGGGTTGCTGAAGAACTGTTTGCACTATGAAAATCTGGAAAATGTAAAAGGTAAAGACAGAGTTAAAATCTGCTAACAAATATCAATGTATAACAATTATTTACAGTGAACCAAACCCATGTCCCAGGGACAATGTAACCTATTAATGAAGCGCTCTCTGGAGTAAGATGCACCAAATTATTCAAGGACTAGAATACCATTTCTAGTGTAAAAGCGTCTGTACTTTTGCTGAATTTTACAGTTGGGCATAGCCATGTCCCATCCTGCCTCGGTTTCTCTGCAGTTCGACCATTTTGATGGAGCTGCCTGAAACTGGTGTGAACACAGTACCAAAGACCACAACACTTTTACGCCACAAAACTATTGGATCTTCTTGGTATTGTGGCATAAAAGTTTAGGTGAATCACCCCCTAATTTTCTAAGAAAGAAGAAGCATCTGTTGGAAATATCTCTGAGCAATTCTTGTTGCCAGTCATGATCACTTTCCACTTATACAAGTCTTACTTTGTGTTCAGACATCAGTGTTTCTTGATCCGACAGGTAGTCTCCTGACCGGAAATAACAGAAACATGTCAGTTAGCTTGGGTCAGGAGACTTGCAGTCAATCTCGGCATTGCCATCCATGTACTAACTCATACATACCATTCGCTTACGTATCCTTTGATAAGAATATGAAAAGAAATGTTTGTAAATGTTGAAGCTAAATTTCAGAGGTTTTTTTTATAGCGCTGATAAAATTTATGCTGTTTTCATTGTACACAGTATTATCTTTACAACTATATACATATCTGTAAAGCTCAAAGTCAAAAAACTTGTGTAACTCAAGACTTTAAAAACAGAGTATTTTAGTAGTATTATACTACTTAACTAAAAATAAGTTATAGAGTATTTACTTTCTTGTTATCAAATTTTTGCTGCCCTTACATGCCAGAACATTTGCTGTCTATATATGGATAGAAGATTTCCTTCTCAAGTCTGGTATTTATTGCTGGAATAACTACAAAGACATTCATCTGGATCTGTTACGTAACACATATAGACAGTAGATATTTCATGAATCCAAACTAGTGTTAGTAATCATATTCAGTCAAGTGAGAAAGTAAGGAAAGATGCATCCAGATGCTTGATGAAAGTCTATTGTAAAATGTCTGCATACACAGCCTTTATGTAGTGTTTCAGGGGCATGAATTTCTCACTAAGTTTTTTAAAAAATAATTGAAAACTAAAATGCTGTAAAACATTAAACACTGTTTTAAAAAAAACTACTCAAAGTGATTCATGCTACCCGGACTATAGACACAATGAATCCTAGTCCAGCTCCATCATTTCAAGCAGATATGCTTTACTCTGAAATGCTGTGGTGTATCAGTAACATTCATTTAAAAGGATCTTCACAATATTACTCTCCCCTCTCCCTTTTCACCTCTTCCCCTCTACCTTTTCACCTCTGCCCCTCTTCCGTTTCACCTCTGCCTCTTTCCCTTTTCACCCTGCCCGTCCCTTTTCACCTCGTCCTCTTTCCCTTTTCACTTCTTCCCTTCCCCCTTTTCCCCTCTGCCACCTCTATTTTTCACCTCTGCCACTCTCCATTTTTCACCTCTGCCCCTCTCCTTTTTCACCTCTGTCACTATTTTTCTCCTCTGCTCCTGTTTTCATCTCTGCCCCTATCCCTTTTCACCTCTAACCCTCTCCATTTTCACGTCTTCCTCTTTCCTTTTTCACTTTTTCCCCTTTCCCTTTTTCACCTCTGCCACCCTACATTTTTCACCTCTGCCACTCTCCATTTTTCACTGCTGCCCCTCTCTCTTTTCACCTCTTCCTCTTTCCCTTTTCACGTCTTCTCCACTCCTTTTTCACATGTGCCACCCTCCATTTTTTACCTCTGCCCCTCTGTTTTCAATTGACTGGTTTCTCCTTATTATCTACACATGTAGTGAGAGAATTGTCATTCAAGGTGAGTCTTTTGGACTAGCCACCCAAGTCACGATGTTTCAGTCTAAAACCTACTTGGTTGTAGTGACAGAGTCCATGTATTGTTCATGACATCCACACTTCTAGCAAAATGAAAAATCTGTCGGATTCACTTTAGACTGTGGAGGTTTTACACGCTTTAAAGGGGGTTGACCAGCGTTAAAAAACCCTGCTTTAATAAGTAGAAAGTGCAAAAAGATACAACTTAGACCACATTTACACATCCACATTTACAGACAGCCCATGGGTCTCCTGACCCGAACTTGATATATGCCTATGAGACTGTCAAAGCCAGGTGGTTGGACATGTGGCTGGTCCATTAATCACAGTCCATATTCAGACAATGGCAAATGGATCTGTGAGTGCAGCCTTATTGTTATACGTGAATATCCTGATCTCCAGGTATCAGAGTGTAAAGGGGTCAGGGCGTAGCCCTTTAAATGTTGATGCTACTACTTATATTTTGCCATGTATATTTACCTGTATATAATTGTATATAATTGTAGTATTTTGCCATATGACATATTTTCGTATCTGTTGTATTATTGCTGTATTATTATGTGTGTAAGATAGGGACAGGGCAGTTAGTAAAAGGGCCACTAGATGAGGACACTGAGTACACTTCATAGGAAGGTTTAGTTGTAGGGCACTTAGAGGATAACAGTAGGAGGGATAGCTGGGGAATAAGATAGAGGTACTTCCTGTTTATAGTCAGTCAGGGGGTAGACCCCTGAGATGCTCAGGTTGTCTATTTCCTGAGCTGCTCAGCTATTCCACAATTTTCTAAGTTGAAGCCCAGCCATCCATAGAAAGGAGAAAAGTAAAGAGAAAGGAAGAGAAGAGTGAAGTGTATGGTATCTACAGCAATAGTGAAGCCGGTGAATGAGTCACCGTGGAAACGTCAGCCAGAGTCTGAGGGCTGATGAAGTAGTGAAGCCAGTGGATGAGTCACTGTGGAAACATTCAGCAAAAGTGAGAGTGCTGAAGAAGCAGTCGAGTGGGCCACCAGTGAGTACACGGGCAGGATGACTAGAAGGGGAGGATGACCTAGTAGATGTGTATTTACATGTCTGGACTGAAATAGGTTCCAGGGAAAGAGATCGAAGTGCCGTTTTCACGGGGCTCTTCATCCCACAGTTACTTTGTGGTCCATTCTGGTGTAGTTAAAGAAGTTAAGTGAAGCTGTAGAAGATGTATTGCTGGTATCATGTCAATCGTGCTAATGGTATGTTGGTTGTGCTGTGTCCTGAAGAGAATAAATCCGTTATGTTTAAAGTGGCTTTAGCCTCTGTCTCCAGGCTTTGGAGTGGAAAGAAGAATGTGGGACACGGCAGGAAAGAAGCAATGGCCGGCACAGTGAGTATGTATTGTGCTGACATGATCACCACCCTGCCTGCGTCTTACAAGTGGCGTAGTTGGCAGGATCTCACTGCCCAATATGGCTGTGAAACTGCAGCTGAGGTGTAAAAAGAAGATAAAGTGAAAGTGGTTACAGTGACCCGTAGTGACCGGGTTGAAGATTGTGACGATGAGAAACCTAAATTGATTGTGACAAAAATACTGGATTAGACAAAAGAAGAAACTAAGAGTGACTTTGTGGACACCAAGATGGCGGCCATCACGATGGAGAGCTTTGGCTGGAGGGTGAAGATAAGGGGAGGGGGAAAAATAGTAAATTACTGATAGGGGTTTGTTATAAGTCTCCAAAAATAATGGAAGCAACGGAGAATATCTTCTTAAAGCAAATAGATGAAGCAGCGACTCAAGGAGAAGTCATTATTATGGGGGACTTTAACTACCCTGAAATACATTGGGGAACAGAAACCTGCAGTTCCAGCAAAGGTAATAGGTTTTTGACAACTATGAGAGACAATTACCTTTCACAACTAGTTCAGGACCCAACAAGAGGGGGGGAACTGCTAGACCTAATATTAACCAACAGGCCAGACCGCATATCAAATATAAGGGTTGGGGGTCACTTGGGTAATAGTGATCACAAAATAATAAGCTTTCATGTATCCTTTAATAAGATGTGTAGTCGAGGGGTTACAAGGACACTAAACTTCAGGAAGGCGAATTTCCAATGGATGAGAGATGATCTTGGTGCAATTAACTGTGGCGATATCCTGAGACATAAAAATACACAAAGAAAATGGGAGACGTTTATTAGTATCCTGAATAGGACCTGTGCACAATATATAATAAAGTATAAGCTCAAGGATAAAATGTAACTTTTAATAACTAAGGTTAAAAAAACAAGAAAATAATTATAAACAAGTGGTACACAACCAAACCACACAGCAAGAAGCAAAAAAAAAAAACACAAAAACTGTAAGAAGCCTCGTACTACTCCCCAATATATGCGGTGGTGACTCGTCAGTCACAAAGAATTCACACCAAGAATTGGGTGAAAAAATGTGTAAATATTGTCTCATTAGCAGATTATTGAAAACTCCTGAATCTGAGTGTCTCCAATAGTGTTACCATAATAAAGTGTCAACCAAGTAACATTATAATAAGATATCGCATCTTTGGCATACCATGCATCTATGGGTCAAATATGGTATATACCCATGCTATGGTGCCTAATTTATAGATTCAGAGAGATTTGCTTATCTCAAACCTATAATTGTCTAATCCAGCAATGCCCCAATCCTGAGGTCAATTTCTGAGTATAAGACCTAATAGATATCTTAAACTATACAGAGGCTTGTAGAGTAATGTGAAGGCATGCATATAAATTTATAACATCATTATCATATGGTCAGAAAACGGAACCCTGCTACCCCACTGTTCAGTGAGCATTCCCAAATAGACCTCTTATGATGTCTCAAATATCATTTGTGGCCACCTTAATAATATAATGGAACAATCTCACCCAGTCCAAAAAACATTCCGCCCTCTGCATCATTCAGACGGAGGAAAAACAGAATCTGTCCCTACTTAATGAGTCTTTAAAAGAACAGATTGAGATCTCAAAAAAATTTTCATCTGAGCCTGAATTTGGTAAGAAGGAACTACAATTGCAGAATTCAATTGAGAGGTTTCAATACCACCTTAAAGAAAAAAAGCATGAATTTTTTTTTTACCAGAGATCTTCAAGAGTTCAAGGAAAATAAAGCATATTCTTTTTTAGTAGCTCGATATACTAGAAGGACAGAGACAGATATTTCCTCCTCTGAGGCAGAGGTTTCAGATTGCGATACTAGGGGGACAAACCCCAACAACAGGGGGAGAGGGAGGGGTACTAACAGAGGTCGAGGCAGTAAAAGACCCACCCAAGGAGGTGGTTTTTTAGAACAAAATTACCACCTAAGAAACGGCACCCCCACCACCCACAATCCAATATAGACCTACAGGTCATTAATTTATGCTCCAGAACACTAACTGCCGAAGAAATGTGTCTATTGAGTAAAGGTTTGTCATTTGTTCCCACATCGGATGTAGATGTATTTGAAGTCGTTAAAGACCTAAACTTATTTGCTAGACGTTTAAAGTGGAAAAAGTTTTTCATTAAAGAGGAAAAAAAAGAAAGCCTAAGTTTGGGAGTGCCTGATGATTTACTGACTGATGTTAGATTTATATATCATTTGAGTGACCCCAACCCCAATTTAGAGGGATTGGGTCCATTTACTACACTTAAGAACAAAAGCTCCAGAATGCCACCACTTACAGGAGACATGGGGTCAATTGATATATTCCTCAAATTGGTAGCAGATGATTTGCTTAAGAATACTCCACGTAGATCTAGTCAATTTAACCTCTCTAAAGAAGAAATGAAGTGTCTGTGTAAATTGGAGAAGGATTCAAACATAGTAGTAAAACACTCGGATAAAGAGGGAAATATTGTGATAATGGACGTGGCACAATATCGTACTATGTGTTTGAATATTTTGGAATGTGCTTATGATTATGAGGTTTTGGGGTACAACCCGACAAGGAATTTCCAAAAAGAACTGAATAACTTGATTGAGAGAGGTTTTGAAGAAGGGATCTTGGGGAAGGAAGAAAGGGATTATTTAATACCAAAATTCCCCGTTCTGCAGACCTTCTATTGCCTTCCCGAGGTACATAAAGTCACCTTTCCTTTAAAGGGAAGACCGATTGTCTCAGGTAACAATGAGCTGACGGAGAAACTTGGTACTTACTTGGACCATATCCTTAAGCCATTTGTCGCAGCCCTTAATTCACATGTCAGAGACACCATGGATTTACTTGGTAAATTGGATGGACTTTGTTTGTATTCAGGCATGGTTCTGGGTACTATTGATGTGGAGTCCCTCTACTCATCTATTCCTCACAATAAGGGACTGCAGGCAGTGAGACATTACCTTAACACCAGAGGTACAGAGTTTAACCGACATAACAAATTTGTGCTGGAGGATTTGAAATTTTGTCTCACAAAAAATGTGTTTGTGTTTGATCACAAATTCTACCACCAGCTCAGGGGCACTGCGATGGGTAGCCCGTGTGCACCATCCTATGCAAATTTGCTCCTGGGCTGGTGGGAAGATGAAGTCCTCTTTTCCGAGTCTACACAAGGTGTTATGATTTGGTAGCTGAGGAGAGCAGGCAAAAAAGGAAATACACCAGAGAGGTTGAAATCTATGGGATTGCAGTACCCTGACTAACCACCACAACTAAAGGCAGCCGTGGAGCGTATCTACGTTGGTCCTAGACGCCTCGTCACAGCCTGAGAAGCTAACTACACCTAAAGACAGAAAGAGGAAAACTATCTGCCCCGGAGCAGATCCCCAAAGAACATAGGAAGCCCACAAACATGTAATGGCGGTTAGACAAGAGAAAATACAGACACAGACAGAAAATGGTATGAGCAAACGTTGGGGCCCAAACTTCCTAAATAGAAAAGGATAGGAAGGACACTAACTGCAATCCCAAAAAACCCTGAAAAGTACCAACTCTACTAATTACAAAAACACCTGAGATCACACGACCTCTACCACCTAAATTAGTTCTCTGGTGTAACAAAACTAAACAGCAGCCACTGAAAAAACTGGAAAAGGCAAATGAACAAACAACAGTGACTGAACTAAACAGAGAGGAGCACAAGCCGGAGGGGACCCGGCAGACCCCCACAGAAGTGCAGGACAAAATGCAAAAAGCAAGCACAAAAAACTAAAGAAAATGTCTGTTAGCAGAAGATGCAGGCACGAAACAGCAAGCTACAAAGAGAACAGGAATCAAAGATGAGACCAGAACAATTGATCACCGGCAACCCTGATGGGAGGGAACCTCCCTTATATAAGACCAGTCAGTAACACCTGATCGCCAATCTTCACAATCTTCATTGGATAGTTCAGTACTGTTTGTAACCACCAGAGGGAGCTTCTGCTCAGAATTCATTTCTAGCACATTCACAACAACAAGGCCCAGATGACAGGATTGTAATGTGGTTACGGTATATCGATGATATCCTGGTCATCTGGAAGGGAGATGTTGTGGAATTTGGCAGTTTTGTGAGTGATCTTAATACAAACGATATTGGTCTTCGTTTTACCTATGAGGTGAATCCCTCTAGTCTTACATTCCTGGATATCAATATCAGCAGAAGGGAAGATGGAATGATTTACACTAAGACACATCGTAAAAGTACTGCCACCAACTCTTTATTGCGATGGGAAAGCAGTCACCCATTGAATCTTAAGAAGGGGATCCCTAAGAGCCAGTATTTAAGATTGCGAAGGAACTGCACTGATGTCAATGATTTTGAGACACAAGCTAGGGAACTACGGGGGAGATTTGTGGACAGAGGATACCCCAACTCGGTTCTCAAAAAAGCATATAAGGAATCTATAAGTAGGGATAGAGGAGATTTACTTATTCCTAGACAAAAAGACACCTCTGATTCCTCTATTCGATTTATCACGAGGTATTCCAATGGGGCATATCACATCAGATCGGTACTAGCGAAGCACTGGCCCATTTTGACAATGGATAATGACATAAGGGATCACATCTCCCTTATCCTCTAGTTACTTTCAGAAAAGGGAGATAATTGAGAGACAGACTGGTTCATAGCCAGTTCAGGACAAGAGGAACGGCCTACTCCTTTCTTACTTAATCCAAAGGGTGCTTTCGATGTGGGAGGTGTAAAATGTGTGCGTCCATCTTACAGACAAAAACATTTGTCAGCAATGTCACAAAAAGAAAGTATGACATACGACAATTTATTAATTATCGTACTAGTGGAGTCATTTACAAAGCCACATGTAATTGTGGCATGGAGTATGTGGGCAAGACCAAGAGGGAATTTAGGAAAAAGAGTGGGGGAACACTTAAGAGATATCATCAACAAGAGAGATACCCCAGTTGCTGTACATATGAACAATTGTCATCATGGGGACACTGGTTCTATCCTGTTTGTGGGGATCGACAAGATTCTTCCCCCATGCAGGGGAGGTGACTGGGATAGATTAATCCTTCAAAAAGAATGCAAATGGATTTTTCATTTGAAGACAGTGCATCCATTGGGATTGAATGAACAACTGTCTTATAGTTGTTTACTCTGAATTCATGATTTTGAGTCTTAGGTCCCCGGCTATAATCTGGTTTCCCATATTCACGGTCCTGATCCTGACACTCCCTGTATAGGGGGTGGGTTGCATCTGGTTCCCTCGCCCGTGTTCTGTGGCACCTCATCACCGGGTTTTTACTCCTTATCTTGATGTGACTTTGAAGTTATTTCCCCATCATATAAATTTGTATTTTGTCAGGACAGACTATTACTCAATCATCATATTTGTAATGTCATTGGGTATAACCATGGGCGTACCCAGGATCAAAACTAGGGGGGGGCAAGCCAATGTCGCATCTTATACAGGTTACATCATATACACTGTACATTATCCTGCATATTAGGTATGGAGCATTAGAACTGTTGTATATTGTATAATACAGCAGTGTATGCGACACTACGCTGTATATACCATATATTATACATGGCAGTCGCACTCATGTCAGCAGCGGTACCAGCAAGTCCGAGGATTGCAGTGCGATCCTCGCATGAGTTATACGGCCGTCTGTCTATGCCCTTGTTATAATAATACTGAAATATTAATCTATTATTAAAGTATTAAGGAGCTCACAAGTAAAAAAAAGCCCCCTACCTCCCCTGTCCCCCACCCACACCCCAACAGACCATTGTCTCACATGCACCCCTTATTGTTCTGTCCCACTGACCCCACAATACCCCCATCCTCTCACATGCAGCCCTCAGTGCTCTGTTGCCCCTCCCCACTTCAGTCCCCACAATACCCATCCTCTTACATTCAACCCCAGTGACCTGTCCACCCTCCCTCACAATACCCCCATCCTCTCACATCAACCCCTGTGCGCCAGCCCCACAATATCCCCATCCGCTCACATTCACCAACCAGTGCCCTGTATCCCCTCCCCCACAATACCCCATCCTCTCACATTCACTCTCTGTGCCCTGTTGCCCTCCCCCACTTCAGCCCCCACAATACCCCATCCTCTCACATTAACCCCCCCAGTGCCCTAGCCCCCACAATACCCCATCCTCTCACATTAACCCCCCCAGTGCCCAAGCCCCACAATACCCCATACTCTTACATTCACCCCAGTGCCCTGTACCCCTCCCCCACAATACCCCATCCTCTCACATTAACCCCCCAGTGCCCTAGCCCCCACAATACCCCATACTCTTACATTCACCCCCAGTGCCCTGTACCCTCTCCCCCACAATACCCCCATCCTCTCACATTAACCCCCCAGTGCCCTAGCCCCCACAATACCCCATACTCTTACATTCACCCCAGTGCCCTGTACCCTCTCCCCCACAATACCCCCATCCTCTCACATTCCCCCCACAGTGATCATGACATGCCTGAGCTGAATGAATTTAATAAATTCCATCCCCTCTTACCATGAAGCTTGCAGGCAGTGGCTGAGGCAGGAGCAGGAAGTGTCCAGTGTCTGCACACAGAGGGCACTAGGACCCAGTGTGGCTGATACAACCAGAGCCTGCAGGGCAGAAAGTGAAACTACAGCTGCTGCTGCCAGGAAGAAAGGAAGGAAGGAAGTAGCTCATCTGGTGAGACAGCAGCTCCATGCACTGCGCACACTGACAGGCACTACAATCTGTGGCAGAGGGAGCAGCATAGTGCTGCTTTCTCCAGCTCTCTTTCATTGTGTGCCCCTGCTTCTAGGGGGGGGCACCTGCCCCCCCTGCCCCACGGTGGGTACGCCCATGGGTATAACCAAACTTTATGTATGCATCTTGCATATCATTACATTTTTAGGGCCTTTTTGTAGATTATTCTTTATATTAATATCTACCCTTGTTTTTTCTGTGTTCTGTATTTTATGAGTCGCGATATATCTGCGATGGGGATTAAGCCGCACATACGTTTATGAGATGAGATGAATGAATTATAAAACTTGTCTAATCAGGACATCTCACTCAATTTGAATGCCTTTCAGGGTTTGGCTTATCTATTTACGTTTGATTTGGAGCCATTACTGCAGCATTCTTATACCTGTGAATTCACAGGTTTAGGGTATGAATTGTAATAAGAGAGCGCCAAAGTATAGGTTAGTGAACGTGATCACTGGGCGCCTTAAGAAAGAGAATCTATGCAGTGAATAGCTTGTGTTCCAGTAACAGGAAGAGCGCTCCAGATACCGGAAGCGCGTCACACGCCGTGGGAGTGTTTTGTTTAGTGACGCGCCTCAACTTTTTCATATGAACCGGCCATTGTCCAGGAGCCGGTAAGGCAGCAGTAACCGGTCATGAAGTTTTCATGACTGTATATACGTTCCTTGGCATACTCCCCTGATGATTCTCACCGATGAAACGCGTCTGGAGATTTATAGGACTGGCCACAAGAACATCGTGATACCCGTGTCACAAAGTCACTCCGTCTGAATGATGCAGAGGGCGGAATGTTTTTTGGACTGGGTGAGATTGTTCCATTATATTATTAAGGTGGCCACAAATGATATTTGAGACATCATAAGAGGTCTATTTGGGAATGATCACTGAACAGTGGGGTAGCAGGGTTCCGTTTTCTGACCATATGATAATGATGTTATAAATTTATATGCATGCCTTCACATTACTCTACAAGCCTCTGTATAGTTTAAGATATCTATTAGGTCTTATACTCAGAAATTGACCTCAGGATTGGGGCATTTGCTGGATTAGACAATTATAGGTTTGAGATAAGCAAATCTCTCTGAATCTATAAATTAGGCACCATAGCATGGGTATATACCATATTTGACCCATAGATGCATGGTATGCCAAAGATGCGATATCTTATTATAATGTTACTTGGTTGACACTTTATTATGGTAACACTATTGGAGACACTCAGATTCAGGAGTTTTCAATAATCTGCTAATGAGACAATATTTACACATTTTTTCACCCAATTCTTGGTGTGAATTCTTTGTGACTGACGAGTCACCACCCCATATATTGGGGAGTAGTACGAGGCTTGTTACAGTTTGTGTTTTTTTTTTTGCTTCTTGCTGTGTGGTTTGGTTGTGTACCACTTGTTTATAATTATTTTCTTGTTTTTTTAACCTTAGTTATTAAAAGTTACATTTTATCCTTGAGCTTATATTTTATTGCACATTATC
Organism: Oophaga sylvatica; assembly: GCA_033576555.1. Lineage (NCBI taxonomy): Eukaryota > Metazoa > Chordata > Amphibia > Anura > Dendrobatidae > Oophaga > Oophaga sylvatica. The sequence goes on along the minus strand of JARQOD010000001.1, from coordinate 355,535,077 downwards.
TGGATATCATTTATTGCTTACTCCTTGTGCACAATATATACCCTATGGGAATAAACATGTTAGAAATAGGAAGAAACCACTATGGCAAAATAAAGCTGTAAGTGGCGCAATAAGTGACAAAAAGAAAGCATTTAGGGAATTAAAGCAAGTAGGTAGTGATGAGGCATTAAATAAATACAGAAGATTAAATAAATTCTGTAAAAAGCAAATCAAGACAGCAAAGATTGAGACAGAGAGACTCATTGCCAGAGAAAGTAAAAATAATCCCAAAATATTCTTTAACTACATAAGAAACTAAAATATGATAGTGTTGGTCCCCTTAAAAATAGTCTGGGTGAAATGGTGGATGAGGATGAGGAAAAAGCCAATATGCTAAATTACTTTTTTTCAACAGTATTTACACAGAAAAATCCCATGACAGGTAACATGATCAGTGATAAAAAATTTCTCCATTAAATGTCACCTGCTTAACCCAGCAGAAAGTATGGCGGCGTCTAAAAATCACTAAAATTGACAAATCCCCGGGCCCGGATGGGATACACCCCCGAGTACTGCAGGAATTAAGTACAGTCATAGATAGACCATTATTTTTAATCTTCAAAGATTCCATAATAACGGGGTCTGTACCACAGGACTGGCGTATAACAAATGTGGTGCCAATATTCAAAAAGGGGACAAAAACTGAACCTGTAAATTATAGGCCAGTGAGATTAACATCTACTGTGGGTAAAATCCTGGAGGGTTTTTTAAGGGATACTATATTGGAGTATCTGAAGAGAAATAACCTCATGACCCAGTATCAGCATTGGTTTACGAGGGACCGTTCTTGTCAGACTAATCTGATAAGCTTTTATGAAGAGGTCAGTTCCGGACTGGACCAAGGGAACGCAGTGGATGTGGTGTACATGGACTTCTCAAAAGCTTTTGATACGGTGCCACACAAAAGGTTAATACATAAAATGAGAACAATGGGGATAGGGGAAAATATATGTAAATGGGTTAAGAACTGACTCATGGATAGGAAACAAAGGGTGGTTATTAACGGAACACACTCGGACTGGGTCACGGTTAGCAGTGGGGTACCACAGTGGTCAGTATTGGGGCCGCTTCTCTTTAACATATTTATTAATGACCTTGTAGGGGGCATACAGAGTAGTATTTCAATATTTGCAGATGACACTAAACTCTACAGGGTAATCAATACAGAGGAGGACAATTTTATATTACAGGAGGATTTATGTAAACTAGAAGCTTGGGCTGATAAATGGCAAATGAGCTTTAATGGGGATAAATGTAAGGTCATGCACTTGGGTAGAACAAACAAGATGTATAATTATGTGCCTAATTGTAAAACACTGGGCAAAACTGTCACTGAAAAATACCTTAGTGTATGGGTGGATGACAAACTCACATTTAGTGGCCAGTGTCAGGCAGCTGCTGCAAAGGCAAATAAAATAATGGGATGCATTAACCCCTTCACCCGGAAGGGTGGTTTGCACGTTAATGACCGGGCCAATTTTTACAATTCTGACCACTGTCTCTTTATGAGGTTATAACTCTGGAACGCTTCATCGGATATTCGTGATTCTGAGATTGTTTTCTCGTGACATATTGTACTTCACGTTAGAAGTAAAATTTCTTCGATATAACTTGCGTTTATTTTTGAAAAAAACGCAAATATGGCGAAAATTTTTAAAATTTTGCAATTTTCAAACTTTGAATTTTTATTCCCTTAAAACAGAGAAATATATCACACAAAATAGTTAAGAAATAACATTTTCCACATGTCTACATCAGCACAATTTTGGGACCAAAATTTTTTTTTGTTAGGAAGTAGTGTTGAGCGATACGATACTGCAAATATCGGGTATCGGCCGATATTGGCTGTATCGGAATTCCGATTCCGAGTTCCGATATTTTCGTCATATCGGATACCGGAATCGGAATGTCACTGTCACTGTCAGTGTCCGTCGGTCGGGTCTGTCAGGAGTCAGCGGCACTTACCCGGCAGAAGATCTCCGGCGGTCACATCCCGGGCTGCTTAATGGCCGCCATCCTCTTCTCCCCGGCGGTCACATGCAGTATCTCGCGATAACTGCAGTGACTGCTGGGTAATCGCGGCCGTAAAGCAGTCCGATGACGTCACCGCCGGGGAAGCTGGTAAGCAGCTGTGCTGCGCCGGGATGTCAGGCTCTGCCTGTCATTCCGATGTAGCAGAGCTGGATCGTCGTGGGACTGTCGTTACTATGGACTGCGTCGGACAGGTGGTATACTGTTGGTTTGTTTTTTTTATTTTTTTACAGGAGATCGATGGCGTCGCAGGAATGAGAGAGTAATAAAAAAAATGAAAACTGTGTTGTCTCTTTTATTTCATTAAAAGACTTTTTTCTTGCTTTGTCTTTTTTTTAAACATTTAATAACTTTGGGATTAATAATGGATCGGTGTCTTATTGACGCCTCTCCATTATTAACCGGGCTTATTGTCACCGTGCAATCAACGGTGACAATAACCCCTTATTACCCCGCTTGCCACCGCTACAGGGCAAGTGGGAAGAGCCGGGTAAAGTGCCACAATTGGCACATCTTTTGATGCGCCAAATGTGGGGCTGCTGTAGCCTGGTATTATCAGGCTGTTGAGGGCCAAAATCCATGGGCCTTGACAGTCTTTTAATACCAGGCCGCAGCAGTCTGCATTTTACTTGGCTGGTTAACAAAAATAGGGGGGATCCCCACGCCGTTTTTTTTTTGAGGGGATTCCCTATTTTTGTTAACCAGCCAAGCTAAGCAGACTGCTGTGGCCTGGTATTATCAGGCTTGCAAGGTCCATGGATATTGGATCCTTACCAGCCTGAAAAACCAGGCCTCAGCGGTCTGCTTCATCTGGCTGGTTAACAAAAATAGGGGGGACTCCACGCTAATTTTTTTCGAGGGGATCCTGTTATGTTACGGTAGCTGAGGAGTGCAGGTAAAAAAGGAAATACACCAGAGAAGTTGGAATCTATGAGATTGCAGTACCCTGACTAACCACCGCAACTAGAGGCAGCCGTGGAGCGTTCCTACGTTGGTCCTAGACGCCTCGTCACAGCCTGAGAAACTAACTACACCTAAAGATAGAAATAGGAAAGCTATCTGCCCCGGAGCATAACCCCAAAGATAATAGAAAGCCCCCAAACATGTAATGGCGGTTAGACAAGAGGAAATACAGACACAGAAAGAAAATAGTATGAGCAAACGCTGGGGCCCAAACTATCTAAATAGAAAAGGACAGGAAGGGTACTTACTGCAATCTCAGAAAACCCTGAAAAACACCAACTCTACTAATTTCAAAATCACCTGAGATCACACGACCTCTACCACCTAAATTAGTTCTCTGGTGTAACAAAATCAAAACAGCAGCCACTGAAAAAAAACTGGAAAAAGCAAAAGTACAAAACACAGTGGCTGGACTAAACTGAGAGGGCAAAAGCCCCCGGAGGGGACCCTGAAGGCCCCCACAGAAGTGCAGGACAAAATGCAAAAATATAGCAAAAACACAAAAGAGGAAATTGTCTTATCTGATAGCAGGAGATGCAGACACGACACAGCAGGCTACAAGGGAAACTGGAAAGAAGGATTCAGACCAGAACAATTGATCACCGGCAACCCTGATGGGAAAATGACTCCCTTATATAAGACCAGTCAGTAACACCTGATTCCCAGTCCTCACAATCCTCACTAGTACCGCTTGTAACCACCAGAGGGAGCCTCTGCTCAGAACTCATCTCAAACCCATTCACAACAGTACCCCCCCCTTGAGGAGGGGTCACCGAACCCTCATTTGAGCAACCAGGTCGGTCAGGATGAGTTCTATGATACGCACGGATAAGTCTCCTAGCATGGATGTCCGAAGCAAACACCCAAGAATTGTCTTCCTGACCATAACCTCTCCATTTAACCAAATACTGGAGTCTACGTCTAGAAAAACGAGAATCCAATATTTTCTCAACCACATACTCCAGATTGCCGTCAACCAAAACAGGGTCAGGAGGCACAGTAGCAGGAACCACTGGCTCAACAAACCTCTTCAACAAGGACTTGTGGAACACGTTATGGATCTTAAATGTCCCTGGAAGAAGCAAACGAAAAGAAACAGGATTAATAATCTCCATGATCTTATAAGGTCCAATGAACCTAGGCTTAAATTTAGGAGATGCTACTCTCATAGGAATATTCTTTGAGGACAACCAGACCAAGTCCCCCACTTTAAACCGAGGACCATCAGTCCTATGCCGGTTAGCAAACCGCTGGGCCTTCTCCTGAGGGAGGGACAACCTCTCCACTACCTGGTCCCAAATCTGCTGCATACGCTCAACAACAGAGTCAACACCTGGACAGACAGAAGCCTCCGTCTGTCCTGAAGAAAATCGAGGGTGAAACCCAGAATTACAGAAAAACGGAGACATCAAAGTGGCAGAGCTAGCCCTATTATTAAGAGCAAACTCAGCCAAAGGCAAAAAAGAGACCCAGTCATCCTGATCAGCAGACACAAAGCATCTTAGATAAGTCTCCAATGTCTGGTTTGTTCTCTCAGTTTGACCATTGGTCTGAGGATGAAATGCCGAGGAGAAAGACAATTGAACACCCAGTTTAGAACAAAAAGTCCTCCAAAATCTGGAAACAAACTGGACTCCTCTGTCAGACACAATGTTCTCAGGAATGCCGTGTAAACGAACCACGTGCTGAAGGAACAACGGCACCAATTCAGAGGAGGAAGGCAACTTAGGTAATGGCACAAGATGTATCATTTTGGAAAACCTATCACAAATTACCCAGATGGTGGTCATTCTTTGAGAAACAGGAAGATCGGAAATGAAATCCATAGAGATATGGGTCCATGGTCTCTTGGGCACAGGCAATGGCATCAACAAACCACTAGAGCGAGAGCAAGGCTTGGAGCGAGAGCAAGTCCCGCAGGACTGCACAAATTCCCTGACATCGCGAGACAAGGTAGGCCACCAAAAGGACCGACCAACCAAGTCTCTGGTACCAAAAATTCCGGGATGCCCAGCCAACGCGGAACAATGAATCTCAGACATCACACTCTTTTTCCATTGGTCCGGGACAAACAATTTTCCAACAGGGCAGCGCTCGGGCCTATCCTCCTGACACCCCTCCAGAGCAAGTCTCAAATTGGGCGAGATGGCGGAAAGAACTACACCCTCCTTCAAAATAACAGAGGGATCAGATAGCTCAGGAGAGTCCGCAAGGAAACTCCTCGAGAGGGCATCCGCCTTAACATTCTTAGTGCCAGGAAGAAAGGAAACCACAAAATTAAAACGTGTGAAAAACAAGGCCCATCTGGCCTGTCTAGGATTGAGTCGCTTGGCAGATTCCAGATAGACCAGATTCTTATGGTCCGTAAGGACCACCACCTGATGTTTGGCTCCCTCCAGCCAATGTCTCCCCTCTTCAAAAGCCCACTTCATGGCCAATAACTCCCGATTACCCACGTCATAATTACGTTCAGTAGGAGAAAATTTTCGAGAGAAAAAGGCACAAGGGTTACTTTTAGAGGTCTCTGGATCTTTTTGGGACAAAACGGCACCTGCCCCAATTTCAGAGGCATCAACCTCCACCTGAAATGGCAGAGAAACATCAGGCTGCCGTAGAACAGGAGCAGAAGTGAATCTCTGCTTAAGTTCCTGAAACGCAGAGACTGCCTCAGGAGGCCAATTCACCACATCAGAACCCTTTCTGGTCAAATCAGTTAATGGTTTAACAATAACCGAGAAATTACCAATAAATTTACGATAAAAATTGGCAAAACCCAAAAATCTCTGAAGAGCCTTTAATGAAGTAGGTTGGACCCAATCACAGATGGCCTGAACCTTGACCGGGTCCATTTCAATAACAGATGGGGACAAAATGAATCCCAGAAATGAGATCTTCTGTACGCCAAAAAGACACTTTGATCCCTTCACATACAGAGCATTCTCTCTCAAAATCTGGAATACAGTTCGAACATGTTTCACATGAGAGTCCCAGTCATTGAAAAAATCAAGATATCATCCAAATAAACAATCAGAAACTTGTCCACAAAATCCCTGAAAATGTCATTCATGAAGGACTGGAAGACGGAAGGAGCATTAGTGAGCCCAAAGGGCATCACAAGGTACTCAAAATGCCCTTCAGGGGTGTTAAATGCCGTCTTCCATTCATCCCCGTGCTTAATGCGAATAAGGTTATACGCCCCCCTGAGGTCAAGCTTGGTAAACCAAGTAGCGTTTTTCACCCTGGAAAACAGGTCAGAAATCAAGGGTAACGGGTATTGATATTTCACAGTAATATTGTTCAAGAGACGATAATCAATACACGGCCTTAATGAACCATCTTTTTTGGCCACAAAGAAAAAACCGGCACCTAAGGGTGAAGAGGATGGTCTGATATGACCCTTCTCCAATGATTCCTTGATATAAGACCGCATAGCGTCATGTTCAGGTACAGACAAGTTAAAAAGGCGACCCTTAGGGAATTTACTACCTGGCACTAATTCAATAGCGCAGTCATAGCTCCTATGGGGAGGTAAGGATGCAGATTTACTTTCGCTAAACACATCAGAAAAATCAAACAAAAAGTCAGGAACATCCTCAGCCTGGGGGAGGTAGAAAAAACAGGAGTGTTGGTATTAACACATTGGCAGCCCCAACTGGTTACAGACACAGATTTCCAATCCAAAACAGGATTATGAGACTGTAACCAAGGAAAACCCAGCACGATAATGTCATGCAGATTATACAGAACCAAAAATTTGCAGCACTCCTGGTGATCAGGTTCAACCCTCATTATCACCTGAGTAGAAAACTGGGGTTTATTCTCAGCCAAAGTGGTAGAATCAATCCCCAGTAGAGGAATAGACTTCTGTAGGGGTATCAAGGGAAACCCACAACGTTTAGCAAAATCATAATCCATCAGGTTAATAGCTGCTCCAGAATCAACGAAAGCCTGAGCAGAAAATGAGGACAGAGAGCATATCAGAGTGACAGTTAATAAAAACTTAGTCTGAACACTACCCAAGACAACTGAGCGTGCAAAATGTCTTCCCCGCTTAGGGCAGACTGAAATAGCATGAGAGGCATCACCACAGTAGAAACATAACCCATTGCGCTTTCGAAACTCATGACGCTGTGCCCAGACACCACTCCATCACACTGCATGGGCTCAGCAGCTGGCTCACAAGGCAACACCACTCCACGCATACTTCTCCGCTCACGCAAACGTCTGTCAATTTGAATCGCTAATGACATAGAATCATTGAGACCAGAGGGGACAGGGAATCCCACCATAACATCCTTTACATTATCCGACAGACCCTTCCGGAAAAGGGCCGCCAAAGCGTCGTCATTCCATTTGGTCAGGACTGCCCACCTACGGAATCTCTGACAGTATAACTCAGCGTCATCAAGCCCCTGATTTAATGCCAACAAGGCTTTTTCAGCTTGATCAGTGACATTAGGCTCATCGTACAATAACCCCAAAGCCTGAAAAAATGCATCAACATCACTCAAAACAGGATCCCCAGGTATCAGGGAAAAAGCCCAATCCTGAGGATCGCCGCGCAGGAGAGAGATGATAATTTGAACCTGCTGTGCTGCGTTTCCTGAGGACTTAGATTTTAAGGCAAAAAACAATTTACAATTATTTTTGAAATTCTGAAACTTAGCTCGATCCCCTAAAAACAAATCTGGCATGGGGATCCTAGGTTCCACAACAGGCAACCTAGCAAGATATGCAGCAATACTCTGAACCTCAGTGGCAAGCTGATCCACACGGCCAGACAACTGTGCAAACTCCATTGGGAGAAAAAATCCTCCCCAGCACCCAGAGATACAGAGGGAAAAAAAAAAATGCAACAAACAGAAAAATATCTCTGACAACTTTTCTTCCTTCAAAATATTTTTTCCCTTCTGTGAGTACCATACAATTTTTATGGCCGGTGATACTGTTATGTTACGGTAGCTGAGGAGTGCAGGTAAAAAAGGAAATACACCAGAGAAGTTGGAATCTATGAGATTGCAGTACCCTGACTAACCACCGCAACTAGAGGCAGCCTGGAGCGTTCCTACGTTGGTCCTAGACGCCTCGTCACAGCCTGAGAAACTAACTACACCTAAAGATAGAAATAGGAAAGCTATCTGCCCCGGAGCAGAACCCCAAAGATAATAGAAAGCCCCCAAACATGTAATGGCGGTTAGACAAGAGGAAATACAGACACAGAAAGAAAATAGTATGAGCAAACGCTGGGGCCCAAACTATCTAAATAGAAAAGGACAGGAAGGGTACTTACTGCAATCTCAGAAAACCCTGAAAAACACCAACTCTACTAATTTCAAAATCACCTGAGATCACACGACCTCTACCACCTAAATTAGTTCTCTGGTGTAACAAAATCAAAACAGCAGCCACTGAAAAAAAACTGGAAAAAGCAAAAGTACAAAACACAGTGGCTGGACTAAACTGAGAGGGCAAAAGCCCCCGGAGGGGACCCTGAAGGCCCCCACAGAAGTGCAGGACAAAATGCAAAAATATAGCAAAAACACAAAAGAGGAAATTGTCTTATCTGATAGCAGGAGATGCAGACACGACACAGCAGGCTACAAGGGAAACTGGAAAGAAGGATTCAGACCAGAACAATTGATCACCGGCAACCCTGATGGGAAAATGACTCCCTTATATAAGACCAGTCAGTAACACCTGATTCCCAGTCCTCACAATCCTCACTAGTACCGCTTGTAACCACCAGAGGGAGCCTCTGCTCAGAACTCATCTCAAACCCATTCACAACAGGATCCCCTATTTTTGTTAATCAGCCAAGATATGCAGACTGCTGTGGCCTGGTATTATCAGGCTGGCAAGGTCCATGGATCTTGGCTCCTTAACAGCCTGAAAATCCAGGCCTCAGCGGTCTGCTTCATCTGGCTGGTTAACAAAAATAGGGGGGACCCCACGCCATTTTTTTTTCGAAGGGAACCCCTATTTTTGTTAATCAGTTCCCTCTGACGTCACTGATGGTGTCCCTGGCTGACCTGAAGTGAAAGTGGAAAGCAATCAATTAAGCTTTCCACTTCCTCTCCTGTCAGCCAGGAGAGGAACTCATTCATTTGGGGGTTTACTGTGAGGCTGCAGCATTAGCTGCGGTCCCTGCAGTAAACATTAACCCTTTCTGAAGGATTACACCGTGGGACCTGACTGTGCATCGGATTGGTAAGAATAATTTTGCTTTATTATTTTATTTTTATTACAGGAAATGGTTTTAGCAGGTAAATAAAATATGGTCAAAAACTGTGTGATTATTTCATTAAACTTCTTTTTTATTAAAGTGTGTGTGTTTGATTTTTCTTTCATACAATAGGATTAATAATTGATAGTTGTCTAATTGACAGCTCTCAATTATTAACCTGGCTTAAAGTGACCTTTCAATTGCAAGGTCATTTTAACCCCTTATTAACCCATTCGCCACCGCTACAGGGCAATGGGAATAGACGGGCAAAGTGCCAGAAAGGGCAAGTCTAATTAGAGATTTGCCCTTTCTGGGGTGTCTGGGGGCAGATGTTAGTAGCCGGGGGGGGCCAAAAATAATGGTCCCTCTCTGGGCTATTATTATCTGCCCCCACTCACTGGCTTTGTCTGTCTGGTTGCGAAAATAGGGCGGGAGCCCACGCATTTTTTTTCAGCAATTTTACACCTCATATATATATATACATGTCATTGAGTTTGTGACACATATATATATATATTTATATATATATATATATATATTATAGTTCATACACTTCTACATAGTATAATAGCTGCTAATTCAATTGCCGGCTTTTGTGAAAATGCAGAACCCGACATGAAATGACACTTGGTGTACATAGGGTTAACCATGTCCTTTGCTATCTGATTTGCACAAACAATTAAATCAGTCTATGTGTGCAAAATTTCACACCTGTAGGGGTTAATTAAAGGTGTAAATTCGTAGCAAAAAAGTCCGTTTTTTTTTACAACGAATTTACACCTTTAATTAACCCCTACAGGTGTGAAATTTTGCACACATAGACTGATTTAATTGTTTGTGCAAATCAGATAGCAAAGGACATGAAAAGACATGGTTAACCCTATGTACACCAAGTGTCATTTCATTTCGGGTGACCCGACATGAAATGACACTTGGTGTACATAGGGTTAACCATGTCTTTTCATGTCCTTTGCTATCTGATTTGCACAAACAATTAAATCAGTCTATGTGTGCAAAATTTCACACCTGTAGGGGTTAATTAAAGGTGTAAATTCGTAGCAAAAAAGTCCGTTTTTTTTACAACGAATTTACACCTTTAATTAACCCTACAGGTGTGAAATTTTGCAAACATAGACTGATTTAATTGTTTGTGCAAATCAGATAGCAAACGACATGAAAAGACATGGTTAACCCTATGTACACCAAGTGTCATTTCATGTCGGGTGCTTCTGTCTTTTCACTGAAGCCGGCTTTACCGGCAATTGAATCAGAGGATATTTTACTATGTAGAAGTGTATAAACTATACATATATGTATATATATATGTCACAATAACATGTATATATATATATATATGTATTCTATGTGTGTATATTTAGTGTTTACAAGGAAAGAATGGGGTTTTTTTAGTTCCGATATTTTGTTCCCATAGACTTACATTGGATTTCCGGTATCGGTATCGGGTATCGCCGATATTTTAATGGTATCGGCGATACCATTCCGATTCCGATACTTAGGGATATCGGAAAGTATCGCTCAACACTATTAGGAAGATATAAGGGTTAAAAGTTGACCAGCGATTTCTCATTTTTACAACAAAATTTACAAAGCCATTTTTTTTAGGGACCACCTCATATTTGAAGTCACTTTGAGGGGTCTATATGGCAGAAAATACCCAAAAGTGACACCATTCTAAAAACTGCAGCCCTCAAGGTACTCAAAACCACATTCAAGAAGTTTATTAACTCTTCAGGTGCTTCACAGGAACTAAAGCAACGTGGAAGGAAAAAATGAATATTTAACTTTTTAGCCAAAAATGATCTTTTACAAACTTTTTTTTTATTTTCACAAGGATAAAGGAGAAAATGGACAGATAAGGCTGTTGTGCAATTTCTCCTGAGTACGCCAATACCCAATATGTGTGGGAAAACCACTGTTTGGGCACACGGCAGAGCTCGTAAGGGAAGGAGCGCCGTTTGACTTTTTCAAACTAAATTGGCTGGAATTGAGATTGGACGCCATGTCGCATTTGGAGAACCTCTGATGCGCATAAACAGTGGAAACCCCCACAAGTGACACCATTTTGGAAACTAGACCCCCTAAGGTACTTATCTAGATCTGTTGTGAGCACTTTGAACCCCCAAGTGTTTCACAAAAGTTTATAATGCCTGGGTGTGAAAAAAAAAACAATTTTCCACAAAAATGATTTTTTAGTCCCAAATTTTTGAATTTTCCCAAGGAAATTGGACCCCAAAAGTTGTTTTCCAATTTGTCCTGAGTACGCTGATACCCCATATGTTGGGGGGGGGAACTGTTTGGGCGCACGGCAGGGCTTGGAAAGGAAGCAGTAACGTTTTGGAATGCAGACGTTGATGGGGGTCATGTTCCGTTTGCAGTGCCCCAGATGAGCCTAAACAGTGGAAACCCCCCACAAGTGACCCCATTTTGGAAACTAGACCCCTAAGGAACTTATCTAGATCTTTGGTGAGCACTTTGAACTCACAAGTGCTTCACACAAGTTTATAATGCCCGGGCATGAAAATAAAAAATCTATTTTTTTCCCACAAAAATTATCTTTTAGTCACTAATTTTTTATTTTCCCAAGGGTAACAGGAGAAATTGGACCACATAAGTTGTTGTCCAATTTGTCCTGAGTACGCTGATACCCCATATTTGGGGGGTAACCACTGTTTGGGCACACGGCAGAGCTCGGAAGGGAAGGAGCACCATTTGACTTTTTCCAACCAAAATTGGCTGGAATTGAGTTTGGATGCCATGTTGCATTTGGAGAGCCCTGATGTGCCTAAACAGTGGAAACCCCCCACAAATGACCCTATTTGGGAAACTAGACCCCCTAAGAACTTATCTAGATCTTTGGTGATCAATTTGAACCCCCAAGTGCTCCACACAAGTTTATAACGTAGAGTCGTAAAATTTAAAAATCCGATTTTTTCCACAAAAATGATCTTTTCACCCCAATTTTTATTTTTCCAAGGGTAACAAGACTCCAAAAGTTATTGTGCAATTTGTCCTGAGTGTGCTGATACCCCATATGTGGGAGTAAACCACTGTTTGGGTGCATGGCAAGTTTGGAAGGGAAGGAGCGCCGTCTGACTTTTTCAACGCAGAATTGGCTGGACGCCATGTCGTGTTTGGAGAGCTCCTGATCTGCCTAAACAGTGGAAACCCCATAAATGACTCCATTTTGGAAACTAGATCCCTCAAGGAACTTATCTAGATGTGTGGTGAGAACTTTGAACCCCCAGGTGTTTCACTAAAGTTTATAACGTACAGCCGTAAAATAAAAAATCTTTTTTTTTTTTTACAAAAATGATTTTTTTCGCTCCCAATATTTTATTTCACAAGGGTAACAGAAGAAATTGGAACCCAAAAGTTGTTGTCCAATTTGTCCTGAGTACGCTGATACCCAATATGTGGGAGAAAAGTACTGTATGGGCACACGTCGGGGCTCGGAAGGGAAGTAGTGACGTTTTGGATTGCAGACTTTGATGGAATGGTCTGGGGGCGTCATGTTGCATTTGGAGAGCCCCTGATGCAGCTAAACAGTGGAAACCCCACAAGTGACCCCATTTTGGAAATAGACCCACAAGGAACTTATCTAGATGTGTGGTGAGCACTTGAACCCCGAAGTGCTTCACAGAAGTTTATAACGTACAGCCGTAAAAATAAAAAATCTTTTTTTTTTTTCCAAAAATGATTTTTCGCCCCCAATTTTTATTTTCACAAGGTAACAGGAGAAATGGACCAAATGTTGTCCAATTTGTCCTGAGTACGCTGATACCCAATATGTGGGAGAAAACTACTGTATGGGCGCACGTCAGGCTCGGAAGGGAAGTATGTGACGTTTTGATTGCAGACTTGTGGAATGGTCTGGGCGTCATGTCGCATTTGGAGAGCCCCTGATGCGCTAAACAGTGGAAACCCCCCACAAGTAACCCCATTTTTGAAAATAGACCCACAAGGAACTTATCTAGATGTGTGTTGAGCACTTTGAACCCCGAAGTGCTTCACAGAAGTTTCTAAACACACAGCCGTAAAAATAAAAAAATCTTCTTTTTTTTTTGCAAAAATAATTTTTTCGCCCCAATATTTTATTTTCACAAGGGTAACAGGAGAAATTGGACCCCAAAAGTTGTTGTCCAATTTGTCCTGAGTATGCTGATACCCAATATGTGGGAGAAAACTACTGTATGGGTACATGTTGGGGCTCGGAAGGGAAGTAGTGACGTTTTGGATTGCACACTTTGATGGAATGGTCTGGGGGCGTCATGTCGAATTTGGAGAGCCCTGATGCGCCTAAACAGTGGAAACCCCCAAGTGACCCCATTTTGGAAAATAGACCTCACAAGGAACTTATCTAGATGTGTGGTGAGCGCTATGAAGCCCCAAGTGCTTCACAGAAGTTTATAATGTACAGCCGTAAAAACAAAAAAATCATTTTTTTTTTACAAAAATGATATTTTCGCCCCCAGTTTTTTATTTTCCCAAGGGTAACAGAAGAAATAGGACAAATTGCACAATAACTCTTGGGGTCCAGAGTACGCTGATACCCATATGTGGGGATAAACTACTGTTTGGACGCATGGCAGAGCTCAGAAGTGAAGGAGCACCGTTTGACTTTTTCAACGCAGAATTGGCTGGAATTGAGATCAGACGCCATGTCACATTTGGAGAGCCCCTGATGTGTCTAAACAGCGGAAACCCCCCAATTCTAACTCCAACCCTAACCCCAACACACCCCTAACCCTAGTCCCAACCCTAACCACAAACCTAACCCTAACACATCCCTAATCCCAACCCTAACCCTAATCCTAACTTTAGCCGCAACCCTAATGGGAAAATGGAAATAAATACATTTTTTTAATTTTATTATTTTTCCCTAACTAAGGGGGTGATACAAAGGGGTCTGATTTACTATTTATAGTGGGTTTTTATGATTGGCAGCTGTCACGCTAAAAGACGCTTTTTATTGCAAAAAATAGTTTTTTGCATCGCCACATTTTGAGAGCTATAGTTTTTGCATATTTTGGCCCACAGAGTCATGTGAGGTCTTATTTTTTGCGGTACGAGTTGACGTTTTTATTGGTACCACTTTTGAGCAGGTGACATTTTTTTAACGCTTTTTATTTCGATTTTTGGGAGGTTAGAATGAACAAAAATCAGCAATTCATGAATTTCTTTTGGGGGAGGCGTTTTTATCGTTCCGCGTGTGGTAAAATTGATAAAGCAGTTTTATTCTTCGGGTCAGTACGATTACGGCGATACCTCATTTATATCATTTTTTTATGTTTTGGCGCTTTTATAGAATAAAAACAATTTTATATAAAAAATAATTATTTTTGCATCGCTTTATTCTGCGAGCTATAACTTTTTTATTTTTTCGCTGATGATGCTGTATGGTGGCTCGTCTTTTGCGGGACAAGATGACGTTTTTCAGCGCTACCATGTTTATTTATATCCGTCTTTTTGATCGCGTTATTCCACTTTTTGTTCGGCGGTATGATGATAAAGCATTGATTTTTTGCTTTGTTTTTTTTTTTTAAGGGGTTCACTAAAGGGGTTAACTAGTGGGACAGTTTTATAGGGGGGGTCATTACGGACGCGGCAATACCAAATATGTGTACTTTTATTGTTTTGTTTTTTTTATTTACAGGAAGAAATTAATTTATTGGGGAATATTTTTTTTTTTATTTATTTTGGATTTTTTTTTTTAAAACATTTTTTTATTTTTTTAACTTTTTTACTTTGTCCCAGGGTGGGACATCACTGTATTTTATCAGATCGCTGTGTGACAGTGTGCACAGCACTCTGTCACACCAGCGATCGCACAGGCATAGCTGCAGGCTTCTCAGCCGCCTCCCTGCAGGACCCCGGCGCTATCTTGGATCCGGGTCCTGGGAGGGAGGATGCCCTCAGAACATCGCGCTGGTCTGAGGGTCTCAGGGAAGCGCGCAGGGAGCCCCCTCCCTACGCGATCCTCCCCTGTGCCCCCAGTACACCGCGATCATGTTTGATCGCGGTATGCCAGGGGTTAATGTGACGGGAGCTGATCGCCTATGACGTACTATCCCGTCCATGGTCAGATTGGCACGGGTTTCATGGACGGCATAGTACGTCTAATGTCAGAGAGGGGTTAAAAGAGGCATAGATGCTCATGAGGAGAACATAATTTTACCTTTATACAAGTCACTAGTGTGAGCACACTTAGAATACTGTGTACCGTTCTGGTCTCCGGTGTATAAGAAAGACATAGCTGAACTGGAGCTGGTGCAGAGAAGAGCGACCAAGGTTATTAGAGAACTGGGGGGGTTGCAATACCAAGACAGGTTATTACACTTGGGATTATTTAGTTTGGAAAAACGAAGGCTTAGGGGTGATCTTATTACAATGTATAAATATATGAGGGGACAGTACAAAGACCTTTCTAATGATCTTTTTACTCTTAGACCTGTGACAGGGACAAGGGGGCATCCTCTACTTCTGGAGGAAAGAAGGTTTAGTCATAATCACAGACGCAGATTCTTTACTGTAAGAGCAGTGAGACTATGGAACTCTCTGCCGTATAATGTTGTAATGAGTGATTCCTTACTAAAATTTAAGAAGGGACTGGATGCCTTTCTTGAAAAGTATAATTACAGGTATAT
>JARQOD010000001.1:355459365-355519056 GCA_033576555.1 Oophaga sylvatica | reverse complement strand
GCACATCCTCCAGGGTACTGTGTGTGCCTTCACACCAGGGCTACACACTGCAACACGACTGCACACATACAGCTGTGCTGCAACATGACTGCACACACACAGCTGTGCTGCAACACGACTGCACACACACAGCTCTGCTGTAACACAACTGCGCGCACACAGCTCTGCTGCAACGCGACTGCACACACAGCTCTGCTGCAACATGACTGCCCGCACACAGCTCTGCTGCCAGATGACTGCGTGCTCACAGCTCTGCTGCAACATGACTGCGCACACACAGCTCTGCCAGCAGATGACTGCCCGCACACAGCTCTGCTGCCATATATCGGATGCTGTAGGTTAGGACAGGCAGTGGGGCAGTTGCCTATTCTCATACACCTTCATCTGTTCACTTAATAAGCAGGGTTCCCGTTGCTATGGGTAACTGCCCCAGTGTTGGCCGCACTTATGTTCTGTGATCAGTCACCTTGAATAATAAGTAAATGAGGACACTCTCCATCTGGCCATTTTCTGCTGTATATAAACCTTGTTGGCCATTGTATCTCTTCATGTTTTACAAAGTGTCGGGAAAATTGCATAAGGCCGGCGTCACACTCACCGTACAAAAATACGGACCGTATTGTATGAGCGTAATACGCCAAAATATTGCCGGTACAACAATCCGTATTTCATCCGTTGTCGGGGTGCGGCTGCGTATTTTGCGCATGTAAGCATCCGTATGGCATCTGTACAGCATTTTTTTTTCTCGCTGCCTTGCAAAATGGACATTTAACGGTTTTTAGGCCTGAAACTCATTGAAATCATCTTGCGTATTTCTTGCAAGTCACACGCCTGGTCCGTGTGTAATCCATAGTTTTCTTGCACCCATAGACTTTCATTGGCGTACAACGGGCGTAATACGCATACAATCGCAGCATGCTGCGGGTGTCTCGCACCGTAAGATACGGCTGAGAAAAATACGCATGATCAGAGCTGCCCCATAGAGAAATATTGGTCTGTGTGTAATGCGTGGTTTTCACGCCTCTCACTCGTCTGTATTCCTCCGTAGTGTGACGCCGGCCTTAGATGAAGATCCTTCTGGTGACCTGAGACATTCCCTCTGTGGCTATGTGACATCTTTCAGGCCCTGGCGTATGAAGGCTGCGTGTCCACAATCAGGAATAGCCGTGTTCTACATCACAGTGGACGGGATGTATAGAAATCTCCTGCTAGCTGTGTCTATTAGCTGCTGTGTAAACTCCCCCCGGCGCGGGTTACGAGACGCAGCATGTCTGTTTCTGGTCTCTGCTGCAGATTTTGACCAATGGAACGTCATTATGTGCAGTGACTCTGCATGTACTGATGGACAACTGCAATGATTGGAACACTGCATCCAAATACACTGCATCCAAAATACTACTATGGCCGGGGTCACACATGCGAGAAACTCGCTCGAGTCTCGGCACTGCCACCGGCACTTGGACCGGAGCATGCGGCTGCATGTATTTCTATGCAGTTGCACGCACCAGTCCGAGTGCTGGCGGCAATGCCGGGTGTTCATGCGAGAGACTCACACGAGTGACCCTGGCCTATTCCTGATCTTCAGCACACAGCCTTAATCCTGGTAAAGACGCCACCTGCAGGGTTTTTCCTGAGGTGTATTTTTTTTACATCTTTTGTGACATCTTTTGTGGTGCCTCTGCCACCAGATTTTTTTTTTTTAATCCTTCTATGTATTACTAATGAGCGTTTAACCCCTTCACCCCCAAGGGTGGTTTGCACGTTAATGACCGGGCCAATTTTTACAATTCTGACCACTGTCTCTTTATGAGGTTATAACTCTGGAACGCTTCAACGGATCTTCGCGATTCTGAGAATGTTTTCTCGTGACATATTGTACTTCATGTTAGTGGTAAAATTTCTTCGATATAACTTGCGTTTATTTTTGAAAAAAACGCAAATATGGCGAAAATTTTTAAAATTTTGCAATTTTCAAACTTTGAATTTTTATTCCCTTAAAACAGAGAAATATATCACACAAAATAGTTAAGAAATAACATTTCCCACATGTCTACTTTACATCAGCACAATTTTGGAACCAAAATTTTTTTTTGTTAGGAAGTTATAAGGGTTAAAAGTTGACCAGCGATTTCTCATTTTTACAGCAAAATTTACAAAGCCATTTCTTTTAGGGACCACCTCACATTTGAAGTCACTTTGAGGAGTCTATATGGCAGAAAATACCCAAAAGTGACACCATTCTAAAAACTGCACCCCTCAAGGTACTCAAAACCACATTCAAGAAGTTTATTAACCCTTCAGGTGCTTCACAGTAACTAAAGCAACGTGGAAGGAAAAAATGAATATTTTACTTTTTAGCCACAAAAATTATCTTTTACAAACTTTTTTTTTATTTTCACAAGGGTAAAAGGAGAAAATGGACAGATAAGGTTGTTATGCAATTTCTCCTGAGTATGCCAATACCCCATATGTGGGGGAAAACCACTGTTTGGGCACACGGCAGAGCTCGTAAGGGAAGGAGCGCCGTTTGACTTTTTCAAACTAAAATTGGCTGGAATTTAGATTGGATGCCATGTCGCGTTTGGAGAGCCTCTGATGCGCCTAAACAGTGGAAACCCCCCACAAGTGACACCATTTTGGAAACTAGACCCCCTAAGGTACTTATCTAGATCTGTTATGAGCACTTTGAACCCTCAAGTGTTTCACAAAAGTTTATAAAGCCTGGGTGTGAAAAAAAAAAATCAATTTTCCACAAAAATGATTTTTTAGTCCCAAATTTTTGAATTTTCCCAAGGAAATTGGACCCCAAAAGTTGTTGTCCAATTTGTCCTGAGTACGCTGATACCCCATATGTGGGGGGGGAAACTGTTTGGGCGCACGGCAGGGCTTGGAAAGGAAGTAGTAACGTTTTGGAATGCAGACATTAATGGGGGTCATGTTCCGTTTGCAGTGCCCCAGATGAGCCTAAACAGTGGAAACCCCCACAAGTGACCCCATTTTGGAAACTAGACCCCGTAAGGAACTTATCTAGATCTTTGGTGAGCACTTTGAACTCACAAGTACTTCACACAATTTATAATGCCCGGGCATGAAAATAAAAAATCCTATTTTTTTCCCAAAAATTATCTTTTAGTCACTAATTTTTTATTTTCCCAAGGGTAACAGGAGAAATTGGACCACATAAGTTGTTGTACAATTTGTCCTGAGTACGCTGATACCCCATATGTGGGGGGGAACCACTGTTTGGGCGCACGTCAGAGCTCGGAATGGAAGGAGCACCATATGACTTTTTCCAACCAAAATTGGCTGGAATTGAGTTTGGATGCCATGTTGCATTTGGAGAGCCCCTGATGTGCCTAAACAGTGGAAACCCCCCACAAATGACCCCATTTGGGAAACTAGACCCCCTAAGGAACTTATCTAGATTTTTGATGAGCAATTTGAACCCCCAAGTGCTTCACACAAGTTTATAACGTAGAGCCGTAAAATTTAAAAATCATATTTTTTCCACAAAAATGATCTTTTCACCCCAATTTTTATTTTTCCAAGGGTAACAAGACTCCAAAAGTTATTGTGCAGATTGTCCTGAGTGCGCTGATACCCCATATGTGGGGGTAAACCACTGTTTGGGTGCATGGCAGAGTTTGGAAGGGAAGGAGCGCCGTCTGACTTTTTCAACGCAGAATTGGCTGGACGCCATGTCGTGTTTGGAGAGCTCCTGATCTGCCTAAACAGTGGAAACCCCATAAATGACACCATTTTGGAAACTAGACCCCTCAAGGAACTTATCTAGATGTGTGGTGAGAACTTTGAACCCCCAGGTGTTGTGAATGGGTTTGAGATGAGTTCTGAGCAGAGGCTCCCTCTGGTGGTTACAAGCGGTGCTAGTCGGTCCAGTGAAGATTGTGAGGACTGGGAATCAGGTGTTACTGACTGGTCTTATATAAGGGAGTCACCTTCCCATCAGGGTTGCCGGTGATCAATTGTTCTGGTCTGAATCCTTCATTCCTGTTTCCCTTGTAGCCTGCTGTGTCGTGTCTGCATCTCCTGCTAACAGATAAGACATTTTCTTCTTTTTGTTTTTGTGCTATATTTTTGCATTTTGTCCTGCACTTCTGTGGGGGCCTTCTGGGTCCCCTCCGGGGGCTTTTGCCCTCTCAGTTTAGTTCAGCCACTGATGTTTGTACATTTGCTTTTTCCAGTTTTTTCAGTGGCTGCTGTTTTGATTTTGTTACACCAGAGAACTAATTTAGGTGGAAGAGGTTGTGTGATCTCAGGTATTTTTGAAATTAGTAGAGTTGGTGCTTTTCAGGGTTTTCTGGGATTGCAGTAAGTACCCTTCCTATCCTTTTCTATTTAGTTAGTTTGGGCCCCAGCGTTTGCTCATACTATTTTCTTTCTGTGTCAGTATTTCATCTTGTCTAACCGCCATTACATGTTTGGGGGCTTTCTGTTATCTTTGGGGTTCTGCTCTGGGGCAGATAGCTTTCCTATATCTATCTTTAGGTGTAGTTAGTTTCTCAGGCTGTGACGAGGCGTCTAGGACCAACGTAGGAACGCTCCACGGCTGCCTCTAGTTGTGGTGGTTAGTCAGGGTACTGCAATGTCATAGATTCCAACTGCTCTGGTGTATTGCCTTTTTTACTTGCACTCCTCAGCTACCGAAACATAACAGTATCACCGGCCTAAAATTTGAAAATTGTATTGTACTCACAGAAGGGAAAAAATATTGTGAAAGAAAAAAGGTTGTCAGAGTTGTCAGAGATATTTTTCTGTTTGTTGCATTTTTTTTTCCCTCTGTATCTCTGGGTGCTGGGGAGGATCTTTTCTCCCAATGGAGTTTGCATAGTTGTCTGGCCGTGTGGATCAGCTTGCCACTGAGGTTCAGAGTATTGCTGCATATCTTGCTAGGTTGCCTGTTGTGGAACCTAGGATCCCCATGCCAGATTTGTTTTTAGGGGATCGAGCTAAGTTTCAGAATTTCAAAAATAATTGTAAATTGTTTTTTGCCTTAAAATCTAAGTCCTCAGGAAACGCAGCGCAGCAGGTTCAAATTGTCATCTCTCTCCTGCGCGGCGATCCTCAGGATTGGGCTTTTTCCCTGACACCTGGGGATCCTGTTTTGAGTGATGTTGATGCATTTTTTCAGGCTTTGGGGTTATTGTACGATGAGCCTAATGTCACTGATCAAGCTGAAAAAGCCTTGTTGGCATTAAATCAGGGGCCTGATGATGCTGAGTTATACTGTCAGAGATTCCGCAGGTGGGCAGTCCTGACCAAATGGAATGACGACGCTTTGGCAGCCCTTTTCCGGAAGGGTCTGTCAGATAATGTAAAGGATGTTATGGTGGGATTCTCTGTCCCCTCTGGTCTCAATGATTCTATGTCATTAGCGATTCAAATTGACAGACGTTTGCGTGAGCGGAGAAGTATGCGTGGTATGGTGTTGCCTTGTGAACCAGCTTCTGAACCCATGCAGTGTGATAGAGTGGTGTCTGGGGCACAGCGTCATGAGTTTCGAAAGCGCAATGGGTTATGTTTCTACTGTGGTGATGCCTCTCATGCTATTTCAGTCTGCCCTAAGCGGGGAAGACGTTTTGCACGCTCAGTTGTCTTGGGTAGTGTTCAGACTAAGTTTTTATTAACTGTCACTCTGATATGCTCTCTGTCCTCATTTTCTGCTCAGGCTTTCGTTGATTCTGGAGCAGCTATTAACCTGATGGATTATGATTTTGCTAAACGTTGTGGGTTTCCCTTGATACCCCTACAGAAGTCTATTCCCCTACTGGGGATCGATTCTACCCCTTTGGCTGAGAATAAACCCCAGTTTTCTACTCAGGTGATAATGAGGGTTGAACCTGATCACCAGGAGTGCTGCAAATTTTTGGTTCTGTATAATCTGCATGACATTATCGTGCTGGGTTTCCCTTGGTTACAGTCTCATAATCCTGTTTTGGATTGGAAATCTGTGTTGTAACCAGTTGGGGCTGCCAATGTGTTAATACCAACACTCCTGTTTTTTCTGCCTCCCCCAGGCTCAGGATGTTCCTGACTTTTTGATTGATTTTTCTGATGTGTTTAGCGAAAGTAAATCTGCATCCTTGCCTCCCCATAGGAGCTATGACTGCGCTATTGAATTAATGCGGGTAGTAAATTCCCTAAAGGTCGCCTTTTTAACTTGTCTGTACCTGAACATGACGCTATGCGGTCTTATATCAAGGAATCATTGGAGAAGGGTCATATCAGACCATCCTCTTCACCCTTAGGTGCCGGTTTTTTCTTTGTGGCCAAAAAAGATGGTTCATTAAGGCCATGTATTGATTATCGTCTCTTGAACAATATTACTGTGAAATATCAATACCCGTTACCCTTGATTCCTGACCTGTTTTCCAGGGTGAAAAACGCTACTTGGTTTACCAAGCTTGACCTCAGGGGGGCGTATAACCTTATTCGCATTAAGCACGGGGATGAATGGAAGACGGCATTCAATACCCCTGAAGGGCATTTTGAGTACCTAGTGATGCCCTTTGGGCTCACTAATGCTCCTTCCGTCTTCCAGTCCTTCATGAATGACATTTTCAGAGATTTTGTGGACAAATTTCTCATTGTTTATTTGGATGAGATCTTGATTTTTTCTAATGACTGGGACTCTCATGTGAAACATGTTCGAACTGTATTCCAGATTTTGAGAGAGAATGCTCTGTATGTGAAGGGATCAAAGTGTCTTTTTGGCGTACAGAGGATCTCATTTCTGGGATTCATTTTGTCCCCATCTGTTATTGAAATGGACCCGGTCAAGGTTCAGGCCATCTGTGATTGGGTCCAACCTACTTCATTGAAGGCTCTTCAGAGATTTTTGGGTTTTGCCAATTTTTATCGTAAATTTATTGGTAATTTCTCGGTTATTGTTAAACCATTAACTGATTTGACCAGAAAGGGTTCTGATGTGGTGAATTGGCCTCCTGAGGCAGTCTCTGCATTTCAGGAACTTAAGCAGAGATTCACTTCTGCTCCTGTTCTACGGCAGCCTGATGTTTCTCTGCCATTTCAGGTGGAGGTTGATGCCTCTGAAATTGGGGCAGGTGCCGTTTTGTCCCAAAAAGATCCAGAGACCTCTAAAAGTAACCCTTGTGCCTTTTTCTCTCGAAAATTTTCTCCTACTGAACGTAATTATGACGTGGGTAATCGGGAGTTATTGGCCATGAAGTGGGCTTTTGAAGAGTGGAGACATTGGCTGGAGGGAGCCAAACATCAAGTGGTGGTCCTTACGGACCATAAGAATCTGGTCTATCTGGAATCTGCCAAGCGACTCAATCCTAGACAGGCCAGGTGGGCCTTGTTTTTCACACGTTTTAATTTTGTGGTTTCCTTTCTTCCTGGCACTAAGAATGTTAAGGCGGATGCCCTCTCGAGGAATTTCCTTGCGGACTCTCCTGAGTTATCTGATCCTTCTGTTATTTTGAAAGAGGGTGTAGTTCTTTCCGCCATCTCGCCCAATTTGAGACTTGCTCTGGAGGGGTGTCAGGAGGATAGGCCCGAGCGCTGCCCTGTTGGAAAATTGTTTGTCCCGGACCAGTGGAAAAAGAGTGTGATGTCTGAGATTCATTGTTCCGCATTGGCTGGGCATCCCGGAATTTTTGGTACCAGAGACTTGGTTAGCCGATCCTTTTGGTGGACTACCTTGTCTCGTGATGTCAGGGAATTTGTGCAGTCCTGCGGGACTTGCTCTCGCTCCAAGCCTTGCTCTCGCTCTAGTGGTTTGTTGATGCCATTGCCTGTGCCCAAGAGACCATGGACCCATATCTCTATGGATTTCATTTCCGACCTTCCTGTTTCTCAGAGAATGACCACCATCTGGGTAATTTGTGATAGGTTTTCCAAAATGATACATCTTGTGCCATTACCTAAGTTGCCTTCCTCCTCTGAATTGGTGCCGTTGTTCCTTCAGCACGTGGTTCGTTTACACGGCATTCCTGAGAACATTGTGTCTGACAGAGGAGTCCAGTTTGTTTCCAGATTTTGGAGGACTTTTTGTTCTAAACTGGGTGTTCAATTGTCTTTCTCCTCGGCATTTCATCCTCAGACCAATGGTCAAACTGAGAGAACAAACCAGACATTGGAGACTTATCTAAGATGCTTTGTGTCTGCTGATCAGGATGACTGGGTCTCTTTTTTGCCTTTGGCTGAGTTTGCTCTTAATAATAGGGCTAGCTCTGCCACTTTGATGTCTCCGTTTTTCTGTAATTCTGGGTTTCACCCTCGATTTTCTTCAGGACAGATGGAGGCTTCTGTTTGTCCAGGTGTTGACTCTGTTGTGGAGCGTATGCAACTGATTTGGGACCAGGTAGTGGAGAGGTTGTCCCTCTCTCAGGAGAGGGCCCAGCGGTTTGCTAACCGGCATAGGACTGATGGTCCTCGGTTTAAAGTGGGGGACTTGGTCTGGTTGTCCTCAAAGAATATTCCTATGAGAGTAGCATCTCCTAAATTTAAGCCTAGGTTCATTGGACCTTATAAGATCATGGAGATTATTAATCCTGTTTCTTTTCGTTTGCTTCTTCCAGGGACATTTAAGATCCATAACGTGTTCCACAAGTCCTTGTTGAAGAGGTTTGTTGAGCCAGTGGTTCCTGCTGCTGTGCCTCCTGACCCTGTTTTGGTTGAGGGCAATCTGGAGTATGTGGTTGAGAAAATATTGGATTCTCGTTTTTCTAGACGGAAACTCCAGTATTTGGTTAAATGGAGAGGTTATGGTCAGGAAGACAATTCTTGGGTGTTTGCTTCGGACTTCCATGCTAGGAGACTTATCCGTGCGTATCATAGAACTCATCCTGACCGACCTGGTTGCTCAAATGAGGGTTCGGTGACCCCTCCTCAAGGGGGGGGGTACTGTTGTGAATGGGTTTGAGATGAGTTCTGAGCAGAGGCTCCCTCTGGTGGTTACAAGCGGTGCTAGTCGGTCCAGTGAAGATTGTGAGGACTGGGAATCAGGTGTTACTGACTGGTCTTATATAAGGGAGTCACCTTCCCATCAGGGTTGCCGGTGATCAATTGTTCTGGTCTGAATCCTTCATTCCTGTTTCCCTTGTAGCCTGCTGTGTCGTGTCTGCATCTCCTGCTAACAGATAAGACATTTTCTTCTTTTTGTTTTTGTGCTATATTTTTGCATTTTGTCCTGCACTTCTGTGGGGGCCTTCTGGGTCCCCTCCGGGGGCTTTTGCCCTCTCAGTTTAGTTCAGCCACTGATGTTTGTACATTTGCTTTTTCCAGTTTTTTCAGTGGCTGCTGTTTTGATTTTGTTACACCAGAGAACTAATTTAGGTGGAAGAGGTCGTGTGATCTCAGGTATTTTTGAAATTAGTAGAGTTGGTGCTTTTCAGGGTTTTCTGGGATTGCAGTAAGTACCCTTCCTATCCTTTTCTATTTAGTTAGTTTGGGCCCCAGCGTTTGCTCATACTATTTTCTTTCTGTGTCAGTATTTCATCTTGTCTAACCGCCATTACATGTTTGGGGGCTTTCTGTTATCTTTGGGGTTCTGCTCCGGGGCAGATAGCTTTCCTATATCTATCTTTAGGTGTAGTTAGTTTCTCAGGCTGTGACGAGGCGTCTAAGACCAACATAGGAACTCTCCACGGCTGCCTCTAGTTGTGGTGGTTAGTCAGGGTACTGCAATCTCATAGATTCCAACTGCTCTGGTGTATTGCCTTTTTTACTTGCACTCCTCAGCTACCGAAACATAACACCAGGTGTTTCACTAAAGTTTATAACGTACAGCCGTAAAATAAAAAATCTTTTTTTTTTTACAAAAATGATTTTTTCGCCCCAAAATTTTATTTTCACAAGGGTAACAGAAGAAAATGGAACCCAAAAGTTGTTGTCCAATTTGTCCTGAGTACACTGATACCCAATATGTGGGCGAAAACTACTGTATGGGCACACGTCGGGGCTCGGAAGGGAAGTAGTGACGTTTTGGATTGCAATCTTTGATGGAATGGTCTGGGGGCGTCATGTCACATTTGGAGAGCCCCTGATGCACCTAAACAGTGGAAACCCCCCACAAGTGACCCCATTTTGGCAAATAGACCCCACAAGGAACTTATCTAGATGTGTGGTGAGCACTTTGAACCCCAAAGTGCTTCACAGAAGTTTATAACGCACAGCCGTAAAAATAAAAAATCCTTTTTTTTTTTACAAAAATGATTTTTTCGCCCCCAATATTTTATTTTCACAAGGGTAACAGGAGAAATTGGACCCCAAAAGTTGTTGTCCAATTTGTCCTGAGTACGCTGATACCCAATATGTGGGAGAAAACTACTGTATGGGCGCACGTCAGGGCTCGGAAGGGAAGTAGTGACGTTTTGGATTGCAGACTTTGATGGAATGGTCTGGGTGCGCCATGTCGCATTTGGAGAGCCCCTGATGCGCCTAAACAGTGGAAACCCCCACAAGTGACCCCATTTTGGAAAATAGACCCCACAAGGAACTTATCTAGATCTGTGGTGAGCACTTTGAACCCCGAAGTGCTTCACAGAAGTTTATAACGCACAGCCGTAAAAATAAAAAATCTTTTTTTTTTTTTGCAAAAATGATTTTTTCGCCCCAATATTTTATTTTTACAAGGGTAACAGGAGAAATTGGACCCCAAAAGTTGTTGCCCAATTTGTCCTGAGTACGCTGATACCCAATATGTGGGAGAAAACTACTGTATGGGTACACGTTGGGGCTCGGAAGGGAAGTAGTGACGTTTTGGATTGCAGACTTTGATGGAATGGTCTGGGGGCGTCATGTCGCATTTGGAGAGCCCCTGATGCGCCTAAACAGTGGAAATCCCAACAAGTGACCCCATTTTGGAAAATAGACCCCACAAGGAACTTATCTAGGTGTGTGGTGAGCGCTATGAAGCCCCAAGTGCTTCACAGAATTTATAATGTACAGCCGTAAAAACAAAAAAATAATTTTTTTTGTACAAAAATGATATTTTCGCCCCCAGTTTTTTATTTTCCCAAGGGTAACAGAAGAAATAGGACAAATTGCACAATAACTCTTGGGGTTCAGAGTACGCTGATACCCCATATGTGGGGATAAACTACTGTTTGGACGCATGGCAGAGCTCAGAAGTGAAGGAGCACCGTTTGACTTTTTCAACGCAGAATTGGCTGGAATTGAGATCAGACGCCATGTCACATTTGGAGAGCCCCTGATGTGTCTAAACAGCGGAAACCCCCCAATTCTAACTCCAACCCTAACCCCAACACACCCCTAACCCTAGTCCCAACCCTAACCACAAACCTAACCCTAACACACCCCTAATCCAACCCTAACCCTAATCCTAACTTTAGCGCCAACCCTAACCCTAACTTTAGCCGCAACCCTAAACCTAACCCTAATGGGAAAATGGAAATAAATACATTTTTTTAATTTTATTATTTTTCCCTAACTAAGGGGGTGATAAAGGGGGGTTTGATTTACTATTTATAGCGGGTTTTTATGATTGGCAGCTGTCACGCTAAAAGACGCTTTTTATTGCAAAAATAGTTTTTTGCATCGCCACATTTTGAGAGCTATAATTTTTGCATATTTTGGCCCACAGAGTCATGTGAGGTCTTATTTTTTGCGGTACGAGTTGACGTTTTTATTTGTACCACTTTTGAGCAGGTGACATTTTTTGATCGCTTTTTATTTCGATTTTTGGGAGGTTAGAATGAACGAAAATCAGCAATTCATGAATTTCTTTTGGGGGAGGCGTTTTTATTGTTCGCGTGTGGTAAAATTGATAAAGCAGTTTTATTCCTTGGGTCAGTACGATTACGACGATACCTCATTTATATCATTTTTTTATGTTTTGGCGCTTTTATAGAATAAAAACAATTTTATATAAAAAATAATTATTTTTGCATCGCTTTATTCTGCGAGCTATAACTTTTTTATTTTTTCGCTGATGATGCTGTATGGCAGCTCGTTTTTTGCAGGACAAGATGACGTTTTCAGCGGTACCATGTTTATTTATATCGGTCATTTTGATCGCGCGTTATTCCACTTTTTGTTCGGCGGTATGATGATAAAGCATTGATTTTTTGCTTCGTTTTTTTTTTTTTTTTAAGGGGTTCACTAAAGGGGTTAACTAGTGGGACAGTTTTATAGGGGGGGTCGTTACGGACGCGGCGATACCAAATATGTGTACTTTTATTGTTTTGGTTTTTTTATTTACAGGAAGAAATGAATTTATTGGGGAATATTTTTTTTTTTTTTATTTTGGATTTTTTTTTAAAACATGTTTATTTTTATTTTTTTAACTTTTTTACTTTGTCCCAGGGTGGGACATCACTGTATTTTATCAAATCGCTGGTGTGACAGTGTGCACAGCACACTGTCACACCAGCGATCGCTCAGGCAGTGCAGCAGGCTTCTCAGTGCCTGCTCTCAGCAGGCACTGAGGAAGCCGCCTCCCTCCAGGACCCTAGCGCCATCTTGGATCCAGGTCCTGGGAGGGAGGAAGCCCTCAGAACAGCGCGATCACATCGCGCTGGTCTGAGGGTCTCAGGGGGCGCGCAGGGAGCCCCCACCCTGCACGATCCTCCCCTGTGCCCCCAGTACACCGCGATCATGTTTGATCGCGGTGTGCTAGGGGTTAATGTGCCGGGAGCGGTCCGTGACCACTCCTGACACATAGTCACGGGTGTCAGCTGTGATAATCAGCTGACACCCGGCGGCGATTAGCTGCTCTCCCCTCAGGAGCGCAGCTGATCGCCTATGACGTACTATCCCGTCCATGGGCAGAATGGCACGGGTTTTATGGACGGGATAGTACGTCTAATGTCAGAGAGGCGTTAAAGAATGGTCATCTCGTATCTTTTATCTGTCGGGTTCTGTAAGGATTTTACAGATGCCGACAATTGAATTATCAGCTATTCTGCTATCTACAGTACAGACCAAAAGTTTGGACACATCTTCTCATTCAATGATTTTTCTGTATTTTCATGACTATGAAAATTGTAGAATCACACTGAAGGCATCAAAACTATGAATTAACACATGTGGAATTATACATTACACTTTACAAAAAAGTGTGAAGCAACTTAAAATATGTCTTATATTCTAGGTTCTTCAAAGTAGCCACCTTTTGCTTTGATTACTGCTTTGCACGCAAAAAAGGTGAACGGATGGACTCTACATGCCTGGTTCCCACCGTGAAGCATGGAGGAGGTGGTGTGATGATGTGGGGGTACTTTGCTGGTGACACTGTTGAGGATTTATTCAAAATTGAAGCGGTGAGCGGTCCAGCTCACCCCAACCATCTCGATTGGGTTCAGGACTGGTGACTGTGGAGGCCAGGTCATCTGGCGTAGCACCCCAACACTCTCCTTCTTGGTCAAATAGCCCTTACACAGCCTGGAGGTGTGTTTGGGTCATTGCCCTGTTGAAAAATAAATGATGGTCCAACTAAACGCAAACCGGATGGAATAGCATGCTGCTGCAAGATGCTGTGGTAGCCATGCTGGTTCAGTGTGCCTTCAATTTTGAATAAATCCCCAACAGTGTCACCAGCAAAGCACCCCCACACCATCACACCACCTCCTCCATGCTTCACGGTGGGAACTAGGCATGTAGAGTCCATCCGTTCACCTTTTCTGCGTGCAAAGTAGTAATCAAAGCAAGAGGTGGCTACTTTGAAGAACCTAGAATATAAGACATATTTTCAGTTGTTTCACACTTTTTTGTAAAGTGTAATGTATAATTCCACATGTGTTAATTCATAGTTTTGATGACTTCAGTGTGATTCTACAATTTTCATAGCCATGAAAATACAGAAAAATCTTTGAATGAGAAGGTGTGTCCAAAAGTTTTGCTCTTTACTGTATATCCCTATGAAATATATATCTCTGTGTCAATGGTGGGTGTGTGTATGTATATGTATGTATATATTGTAGGGATGTGGTCTCGCTGGTGTGCGACCGGAGGTAAGCAGAGGGCGACTCTTCCTGGTTCTTTAAGCAAGTTTATTAAGACATCATAAACTTGTTGTCAAACAGAAAACAAAACAGCCTTCTTCGGCACAAAGTAACAGAAAAACAGCTATAACGTCCTGGCACTCTAACTGAGTATTCTCTTCAGCACACACACTGGAGGTCTCCTCAGAACTCCCACACTGGAGGTTTCCACACCTCCAGCCACTCACACCTGTTGTCAGCCTGAGCCTAATTTATATCCCAGACACCTAACTTCCCCAGAACACATGACTGGTCATGTGGTAGTGACATCATCCCAGGTCCTTTAACCAAATACACTGCTATAGTGATGCTACTACCCAGGGCTAATGTGTACTGGGCTACATAACAGATACAAGGCATCTCTGAGCCAGATACCTCCCGTCTATAACACAACCCTTTGCCACTCTACAATATATATCTATCTATACTATGTGTAGACATGTATTCTATCTATGCTATTGTAACCTGTCAGTGTGATTTTACACTACACCGCCCTGAATTGCCGGCTTTTCAAAAGGACATCGGTGTGTATTTCTCGCTAGTCACACGTGTGGTCCGTGTTTAATCCGTATTTTTCTCGCCCACATAGACTTGCATTGGCGATCCTCGGCCGTAATACGGTGACAATTGCAGCATGCTGCGATTTTCTCAGCCCGTATAAAACGGCCGATAAAAAAATCGGCAACTGGGAGCTGCCCCATAGATTACCATTGGTCCGAGTGCTATGAGTTTTTTTCTCGCATAGCACTCGTCCGTATTTCTCGCTAGTGTGACTCCGGCCTAAAAGGACATATGTGAGAATTAATTTAATTCTTAAACCACCTCCTGCTTTAAAAAATATGCAGTTAAATCCACTGTGTGAATAAAAACACTAAATTTTATAGTCACACTACCCTGGATTTTGCTGCACATTTACCCCTTTACATTTAAAAAGCTGAAATCTGTTGCAACATCCCCAACATAAATTGATATTCTACAGATTTTTAATTTGCGGCGTCTGTCAATTTACACTTGGGATTTCTCTGTATAAAATTTAGTGAAATCTTCTGAACACTGGTATGGTAGTACATTGTTGATTTCTGGCAAGAAAATCTGCAGTGAAAAATCATGAGTTAGTGATAATTATAAAGTTTCAGGATTTCCATCGTCCAGGCATATAGAGAAGTAATAGTAGTGCTTACACAATGACACATGTCACACCCATATAATCTCTCAGGCGGACATGCAGACACACTGCGTGGCTCTGCCATCACCAGTATCTGTATCTTAACGCAATGGATACTAAATGAAGCTTGTATAGTTCGTTTTTTTTTAATATTCTAAATCTACATTTTGCCATCCTTCCTTTTCTCATTTTACAAGTCAGTCTATATGATGATCTGGGGAGCTTACTAGCAAAGAATATGGAGCGTGTTCAAGCAGACTGGTCCACTGGAAAATTTTTCAATTTATGAAAACAGTTTATGAAACAGTGTGATCAGCAGTACTAAATGGGTGTGACTAGTTGTGAAATGGGTGTGGTCAGGGCGTGGCCTAAAATTTGCTGCGGCGCGCATACTTGTCTCTCTTTCCCCTCTTCAAAAGTTGGGAGGTATAGATTCCCGCTAAAAATGGTTTGGCGACTTCATGTTTATTTTAACGTGATAGGGACAAGATTTTGTTGTGCTGAATGATACATGAGTGGTACAGGTTCTCCTCTGGCACTTGTCAGTACAGTTCCTCGTGACTTTCCTTACAGTGCTCCTGTTCTCACAATAGCACTTTATGGAGAGACACATGACGAGACTTGTCATCAGCCTCCTGTAATTGAAAAATGGCTTTTCCATTTGGTTTTAAGTTGGCATAGGCCATGGACAGGTCTGGTCACATGCTCCTCCACCAGCAGCAATTTTGAGAACAGAATCCTTTGTGCAGTGTGAGAGGAAGGTTAGACTTACAAATGTAGGATAAAAACCTATAATACTTCTATATTAGTAAGGGCCACAAAATCATGTCCCCAACACATTAGTTAAAATAAAGAGAACATTGCCAATCCCTTAAGGCTAAGTGCACACGTTCAGGATTATTTGCGTTTTTTTCGCGTTTTTTTTTGCGGGAAAAAATGCGTCAAAAACGCATGAATTAAGCATCCTATCATTTAGAATGAATTCCGCAATTTTTGTGCACATGGTGCGTTTTTTCCACGAAAAAAACGCATCTCGGAAAAAGAACCAACATGTTCATTAATTTTGCGGAATTCTAGCATTTTTCCCGCTGTATTATTGACCTAGAAAGTTCAGGAAAAAAATCGCGGTAAAACGCGCAAAAAACGAAAAAAAACCGCGCGTTTCTACTGCGGAAAAAGTCAGGTTTTGCTCAGGAAAATTCTGCACAAATTCCTGACGTGTGAACTTAGCCTTAATGGTTCTATGCTCACCGAGTCACGCTTTATGAGTCAGAATTTCGACAGAATGTCTGCATCACCAGTAACAAATTTGATTGTTGATTCTTGGGCAACATTGCAGCTCTATGAGCAAATTTCCTAAATTCAGACCAGATGTATGATGCAAATGTGACATTATTTATTCTCACACAAGGAAACACTCTAAGCAGGACAAACTGAAGAATAACACAGAATGTACTATTTTAGCTTTACTGCTGGGAAACAAAGTATGAAATACAGTCTTGTTAAAAACTAAGTACACCCCCATAAAATTCAATGGTGTCACTGTATATATCAGTACATGCTAAGAAATACCGTCAAGTCCTTAGAAGGTCTTAAAATTAGGTAAATAACGTCAGATAAGCAACACTTGACAATTATACGTGTCCTTATTTATCTAACAACAAATAGTCCAAAATGCAGAAGCAGTGTGTGCAAAATTACTATGTAACTCTTAGGCTATGGTTCACGGTCCGGAACCATAGCGCTTTTGACGGAGCGGAAATTCCGCTCCGTCTAAGCCCGCCCCCTTTCTGACGCGCGATCTTTCGGAGGTGTCAGAACACCTCCGAACACCTCGAAAGAGCGCAGGCTACATAGCCCTGTGTTAATTATGTTGCGGCGACGCACCGTCGCCGCAATACGCGAGGACATGCTGCGGTCTAAAAGACGCGCCGCATGTCCGTTTACGCAGGTTTGCCACCTGCGTATTGTTACGCATAGGAGACGGGATTTCTTGAAATCCCCTCCACTATGCTGTAACATCTGGACGCTGCGTGTTTGGCGCTGCGCCAGCGCACAGCGCCAAACACGCAGCGTTCCTGACGTGGAAACTCACCCTTACAGCTTCCACAGAAGAAAAAGGGTAAGTAGCAGACAGTGCTAATGAAATGGCATGCATTAATTGTTCATCATTAAGTGTGACCACTAGGGATGAGTGAGTACTAAATTGCTGGGAGCGAGTAACGAGTATAATGGGAGTAAGGCTGTGTTTCCATGCTCAGGAAACACAGGGCTTTGGACGGAGCGGAAAGTCCGCTCCGCCCAAAGCCCCGCCCCCTTTTGAACGCGCGGTCAATCCGGATGTGTTCATGGAACACATCCGGAATGACCGCAGGGCTACATAACCCTGTGTTATTTCCCTTGCGGCGACGCAGCATCTCCGCAAGGGAATAGGACATGCTGCGGTCTAAAAAGACGCGCCGCATGTCCGTAAACGCAGGTCTTCCGCCTGCGTGTTTTGAAGCATATTGGAGACGGGATTTCTTGAAATCCCCTCCACTATGCTGTAACATCTGGACGCTGCATGTTTGACGCTACGCCAACGCACAGCGTCAAACACGCAGCAAATCCAGACTGTTTCCTGACCGTGGAAACATACCCTAAATGTGAAATCCAAGCATTTTTCCAGCAAACTCTACAAGGAGGTCTGGTTGGCAGTGAAAATGTTAAAATGGATGGAAAAAGTGCAGAACGGAAGGAGAACAGCATGTGTAAGACCCCTGGAAGAATCTCTGACTCGCAGATCACTGCTGAAGACAATGGCGTCACACTTTTACTCTACTCTAAGGAGTGACAATAAAATATTCCAAACCGATGAGAAATTGCAGCTTACAGTAAAAAAAAGGTTATGAAAGATTCTTTCCTGTATAGCAGAAAAATAGTTGGTAATGTGTCTCTGCGCTATATGGATATACACATATATTTATATGAAGAGAATTGTACATCAATAAAGGTATGTTTTCAATATATTTATATAACTCTGGAAAGTACATATGATGATCCTGTGATGCGTGTACTGAGGTAGATGAAACTATCTGGGCGTCGGTCGCTGTGAAAGCATTCAGTGAGTCCCGGCTGTTGACTCACCCAAAGCTATGCAGGTCCATTCAACATTTTGATAAATATCAAACCAAACAAATTGAGTTTATTGTGAATAGTATATTATTTATACTGTCTCATAATCACTTTGTATACAATGAGGATGTTTACTACCAACTATGGGTGACCGCCATGGGGACCAGGTTCACTCCGAGTTATGCCAACCTCTATGCCAAAATTCCGAGGGGTGTGTTGGAGCTGGTATTCAACAACTGACCTCTGCTGCTCACAAAGCCTTGCCAGCATGTGCAGTGTGGAGTTGCAGCACGTGGTGACGTCACACATCAGTCGGTGAGCTGACACTTGCATTCACTGCTGCAACAGTGCCAGAGCTGCAGCAGCTAGAGCTAACTTGTAAATACGCCTAAATGGCAACATTTCCACATCAAGCAGCCTGGAAATATGCCCATTTAGCGTTACAGCTTGTGGGAGGGTGGCTGGAAACTTTCGTTCCAAGCTCTGGGGTAGAGACAGATGGAGGGTAGGAACAGATGAACACTGTGCTAGGACAATTATTTGAAAGTACCTGATGATGAAGGGTCAGAATGTGCAAGGACAAATGCAGGGTGGGAGGCATCTGAGCCAGTGTCATGGACAGGATATTGGGAAGCACCTAGCACAGGGCAAGAGGTAGTTGTATCACTCGCTGGCACCAATCGAGGACCTAGGCATTTGGCCCACTGAGTCAGGTACTTAGATGACATGTGCCTGATCATGCTGGTGGTGATTGGGCTCTTAGTAGTCCAGCCCCAGCTGATCTTGGCATTGCACAGGTTTCAAATTACCATTTTTTTCTCTGAGAACTCTCTTTTAAAAATTCTTAGACTGGGGAACACTTAACTCTTTGACAGAGAAATTCACGAATGTCGTGCTTTGTGGAACAGTTGCTCACCTTCTCCCTCTGGTCACTCCACTGCCTCTTCCTGTCTGTTTTGCTGCTGCTGATCCCTCACCCTCAGCACTACTGGCCTCACTTGGAATGCCATCTTCCCAGGTTGGGTCAGTGACTTCTAAATCCAACACCTCGTCTTTCACTGCCGTACTCTAGTCCTCCTAACTCTAGTCCTCCTAACTCGGTAACTTAACAACAACCTGACTTATTGGCAACTGTGTCTCATCATCATCTTCCTCTTTAGACAAAATTTGCTGTTCCCTGACCTCGTCTTCCTGTGGCAGTGGCTGTTCTAAGTTTCTAAGTTCTGTGCATCACTAATCAGCATCTCCTCCTGTCCCTCTTGGATGATACATGGTGAGAGGCCATAATCCAGAAATTATGTTGTAAAGAGCTACTCAGAGTGTCCTAGTGTGGGATAACTAGTGTCCTGGGACGCAACATGATGGGAGGAAAGAGGTTTAGGGTGAGGATTAAGTGACCTAGACTGTTAGACTGTTGGCTGGTGACACTGGACCATGTGGAAGACCGGGTGGTGCTGCCGTGCATACTGCAAACATTATCTGCTATCAAACCGACCATCGGTTCGTACTGGTGTGTCTTCAGAAGTGGTGTACCATGCGTCCCTGCAAAGTGGGACAGGAACCTATGTGTCATGGATGGGAGGGTTTCTTGTGCTCCAGCAACAGTTGTAGTCGCACCTGCCCCATGTCCTCGGCATCTGCATGCACCATCATCAGCACTTCCACTTCCCCATCCTTACCATGTGCCTTATGCATTAATTGCTAATTGTTCTGAAACCAAAAAAAGTTGGTCACCTGCAGCAGTCAAAGTGTTTCTTTGGAGTTTAATTCCACGGTAATGTAAAACAAAGCACGTGAAAGTGTATGAATGACAGATTAAATCCAGAAAAAAAATTTAATGCTTTTTTGGAATGTTATATAACACCAAACTGTAACAGAAAGCACATAATACTATATGGATGACTATTTGAATCAGGAAACATTTTTCAATGCTTTTTTGGAGTGTTATATACCTCTGATATGTTACAAAAAGCACAGAACACTCTAAGGGTGAGTACCGTATTTTTCGGACTATAAGACGCACCGGATCATAAGACGCACCCCAAATTTTCAGAAGGAAAATACGGAAAAAAAAATAATGTGTCAAATGGGGGTCCGTCTTACAGTCCAAATTCAGCTTACCAGCGAAGGGATCAGCACAGGTAGAGGAGTGGTCATAGGGGTCATTCGGCGGTCCAGGCTGGTGCAGTGGTGGTGCTCTGTGTTGCAGGGGTGCTCTGTGGGGTGGCTGTGCTCTGTGGGGTGGCTGTGCTCTGTGGGGTGGCTGTGCTCTGTGGGGTGGCAATATACTTACAAGTCCCGTGGCGGTGGTCCCGTGGATGTGGTTTCAATGCAGCCTCCCTGTGCTCTGTGGTGCGGTGGTGTCGGGGCTCTGTAGTGTGGCTGCAGTGGGGCTCTGTGCTGCGTGGGGGGCTCCGCCGGCATTTCGTTATAGCCAGAAAGCCCCCCGCAGCTCCGTTGCACTTGCTGGCAGGCAGAGGCCTCCGGAAAGATGGCCACCTGGGGCCTCCGGAAAGATGGCTGCGCATGTTCAGATTCAGATCTCCGCAACGAGATCGTGTCCCGAGATCCGAGATTTGAATTTGAGTATGGGCGGCCATCTTTCTGGAGGCCACCGCGTTTCAGCAAGTGCAACGGAGCTGCGGGGGGCTTTCTGGCTATGACGAAATGCCGGCGGAGCCACCCCACGCAGCACAGAGCCCTGCTGCAGCCACACTACAGAGCCCCGACACCACAGAGCACAGGGAGGCTCATCGGGACGGCCGCCACGGGACGGCCGCGCACGGGATCGCCGCCGCCACCGGATTTGTGATTATATTTCGACCATAAGACGCAACCCATAAGTGCGTCTTATGGTACGAAAAATACGGTAATTGAATCCAAAAATATTTTTCAACGCTGTTTTGTAATGTTATATGCCAAAGAAATTTAACAGAAAGCACATAATACTCTATAGATGACTAATTGAATCTAGAAATATTTTTCAGCGCTTTTTTGGAGTGTTATATACCACCAAAATGCAACAGAAAGCACGTTGTACTGTATGGATGAGTAATTAAATCCTGAAAAAAATTATTCAATTCTTTTTTGGAGTGTTATATACCACCGAAATGTATCAGGATACACCTAATGCTCTAAGATGAGTATTTGAATCCAGAAAATTTTTCAACGTTTTTTGGGAGCATACTCTATGGATGACAATGTAGTCAATTTTTCACCCCAAAATGGAGAATGTGGTCAACTGACGCAGCTACATATTTTGCAATGTACTGCAAATCCCTGTCTAGAGACTGTATTCAGCCACTCTCCCTGCTCCTAGAACTATCCCTCCCTAGCCTAAATGCAGAATGTACTTGATACAAACAGCAAAGCACAAGATAAGCCCTTAAAAGGACTTTTAGTAGTATGGGTCAGCATCATCCCTTGTATCAACACTAGAGGACGCTGATTCATTAAACTGTGCACACACAGGCCTGGTCAAGCTGTGTAATTGCATGCTTATTGGCTGTGTAACAGTTGCCAAACATTTTCGCCAAGTGCCAAGCAAATCCGAGCAGCCAAATACTCGAGTGATATCCGAGTATCACCGAATATGTTCGCTCATACCGAGTGACCACCTCTATAAAAGCAGATGTCTTAGCAGTTTGCTGGTCTGGAGCATTCAGGCATGTGTTACCACAATATGTAAGCTAGAATAAAAACATAGTAGGCACACTGCAGGAAGTAAATACATAGTAAAAAATGTAAAAAACTGTATTTAAAACCTGCCTGTGGGAAGCTGAGTACACATATCGGTACTCGAATTGAGTATCGCAGGTGATCAAGTACCATACTCGATTTATCAACCCACATGTTTAGCACATGTCAGACAGCCAATAAATATGTGGGGATTGCCCGCCATGTTCGGTAATGCCGTAGCCATGTTGGCTACTCTCATTTCCGTGATTCACCAGCCGCATCGCATCATGGGGTCTTATATAAAACCCGGTGACGCGATGCTCGGCACAATGTGTTTAGGAAGTAGTTCAGGGAGAGTTATTATTGGAGGGAATGCGTAGTTTAGAGCAGGGATATAGTCAGGATATAATGATATTGCTATAGCAGTACTTGTATACTGATCCTACAAGGTT
Organism: Oophaga sylvatica; assembly: GCA_033576555.1. Lineage (NCBI taxonomy): Eukaryota > Metazoa > Chordata > Amphibia > Anura > Dendrobatidae > Oophaga > Oophaga sylvatica. Next base: position 355,496,662 of record JARQOD010000001.1, on the reverse strand, counting down.
AAAACAACAGTCCTTTTCAGGGCTAAATATGCACTGCTCAAAAAAATAAAGGGAACACTCACATAACACATCGTAGATCTGAATGAATGAAATATTCTCATTGAATACTTTGTTCTGTACAAAGTTGAATGTGCTGACAACAAAATCACACAAAAATCATCAATAGAAATCAAATTTATTAACCAATGGAGGCCTGGATTTGGAGTCACACACAAAATTAAAGTGGAATGTAATGTCCTTAAAACTTTGACTTGTTTTAAGGACATTACATTACATTTTAATTTTGTGCTCAGTAGTGTGTGTAGCCTCCACGTGTCTGTATGACCTCCCTACAACGCTTGGGCATGCTCCTGATGAGGCGGTGGATGGTCTCCTGAGGGATCTCCTCCCAGACCTGGACTAAAGCATCCACCAACTCCTGGACAGTCTGTGGTGCAACGTGACGTTGGTGGATGGAGCAAGACATGATGTCCCAGATGTGCTCAATCGGATTCAGGTCTGGGGAACAGGCGGGCCAGTCCATAGCTTCAATGCCTTCATCTTGCAGGAACTGCTAACACAATCCAGCCACATGAGGTCTGGCATTGTCTTGCATTAGGAGGAACCCAGGGCCAACCGCACCAGCATATGGTCTCACAAGGGGTCTGAGAATCTCATCTCGGTACCTAATGGCAGTCAGGCTATCTCTGGCGAGCACATGGAAGGCTGTGGAGCCCTCCAAAGAAATGCCACCCCACACCATTACTGACCCACTGCCAAACCGGTCATGCTGAAGGATGTTGCAGGCAGCAGAATGCTTTCCATGGAGTCTCCAGACTCTGTCACACCTGTCACATGTGCTCAGTGTGAACCTGCTTTCATCTGTGAAGAGCACAGGGCGCCAGTGGCGAATTTGCCAATCCTGGTGTTCTGTGGCAAATGTCAAGCGTCCGGCACAGTGTTGAGCTGTGAGCACAACCCCCATATGTGGACGTCGGGCACTTAGAGCATCCTCATGAAGTCGGTTTCTAACCGTTTGTGCAGACATATGCACATTTATGGCCTGCTGGAGGTCATTTTGCAGGGCTTTGGCAGTGCTCCTCCTGTTCCTCCTTGCACAAAGGCTGAGGTAGCGGTCCTGCTGCTGGGTTGTTGCCCTCCTACGGCCCCCTTCACGTCTCCTGGTGTACTGGCCTGTCTCCTGGTAGCGCCTCCAGCCTCTGGACACTACGCTGACAGACACAGCAAACCTTCTTGCCACAGCTCACATTGATGTGCCATCCAGGATGAGCTGCACTACCTAAACCACTTGTGTGGGTTGTAGAGTCCGTCTCATGCTACCACGAGTGTGAAAGCACCACCAACATTCAAAAGTGACCAAAACATCAGCCAGAAAGCATTGGTACTGAGATGTGGTCTGTGGTCCCCGCCTGCAGAACCACTCCTTTATTGAGTGTATCTTGATAATTGCCAATAATTTCCATCTGTTGTCTATTCCATTTGCACAACAGCATGTGAAATTGATTGTCAATCAGTGTTGCTTCCTAAGTGGACAGTTTGATTTCACAGAAGTTTGATTTTCTTGGAGTTATATTCTGTTGTTTAAGTGTTCCCTTTATTTTTTTGAGCAGTGTATATATGTTTTTACGAATATTTCAGCTCATGGATCAATTAAATGTCCATTTTGCAAGGATGCGAGAAAATCTCGCCATACTGATGGCATATGGATGACACACGGATACTTTGATGTGAGGAAATCGCATCCTCACATTGAAAACGGATTACATATCGACCACTGTTCATGAAATATTGATGCGATTCTCGGCCATAAAAAACAGAACGATTTTTATACGTTGTGTGTGACTCCAGCCTTAATAAAAAAATTCTCATCTGATAATGCTGGCAGTGGAGATCATAGGTTCTAGAAACCAAGGAGGTGAAACGAGGGAGACATACAACAGGTCCAACTAAGGCAGGGGAACGCTATCAAATGTCTGGGACAGTTTTACAGTGTCCCAGTGCCCATTCCCTTACACGCGAGGTAGTCAGATGAGGGAAAATTTTGTGAAGATAGTGAAGGAGTACCTAGTCAAACATACCAGAGTCCTCTGTGATTCCTCTGCGCCGTGCAACTATACTAATTGACGAATAGATGTACATTATATGTGTTTATATAAAAAATAAAAACATAAAAAAAATTATATATATAACCCTTGTTAATGATACTAAGTCACAGCAGAAGATGTGTAGGAGGGCAAAGATTCGTAACCGCTCATTGGCCTGCTCGCCTGTCGATCGCGGACAGGACCTCGGTAATGAGCCCGTGATGAAATGTAATTGCCTTTCTCTGCTTATGTAATTAACAAACTGTGACTGACCTGTTTCAACCCATCTAGGCCTGTCTGTGTTTCATTACGGGACTGGTGGGAGGGGGGGGAAGGCACTGTTTAAGACACACGGGTCTCCACAGTCTAGTTGCGTGGCTCTGGGTTCATACAAAGAGGGATCTACCACCTCATCATCATTCTCTCCGTTCTTCCACTCCTCGCCCTGAGATTCACACTCCTCCTTTTCCTACCCTGACAGCACAGTCTCATCAGGATCACCTCCACCACCGGGGGCTAACGTCTGGTGATGAGGTTCTGGATTCTGCTCAAAACTTACTTCATCCGGCCCTGGGTGCAACTGAAAAAAACTTTTTTGGAATCCATACAGATTAGTGATGAGCGAATCGTGAAATATTCAGATTCGTGAAAATCGGCACTAATAACTTTTAATATCCATGTATTTGTACTGAATAATGAATCCAATACAAGTCAATGGGAAAGCGAATATTTTTCTGCTGGATCCAACAAACAAGTTTGGGAGCTTTAGAAAAAAGCTGAAATGGATGGGAAAGAGCTAAAACTAAATTGGAACAGCATGGAGAAGATGCCTGCATACCTGTCTGACTCACATATGGTATATGGGAATAATGTTGTCAGACTGTTGTGCCGGTTTTTACGGATCTATAAGAAGACCTACCAAACCAAACCTACATTTTTTTTAAGGGACAAATGCTAAGAAACATTTTCCTTCATGATTACATGTATATGGAGCGCCCGCCAGGGCCGTGGGGTACTCGGTCTGTGTCGGACAGTTCTTCAAGGGAAGACATGGGGCAGCAACCCAGTCCGTGGCCCTGGGCATCCAATAAAATGTCAAGAAAAGTCATAGGGAATAGTTTATAGGAGATTAAGTCGTGACGCCACCCGCGATGTTCGGCAATAAGAAAATGGCTGATGCTGAGATTCAAGTCCACTGGGGCAATTGGTGACGCAGCAGAGATGTTACAGCTCTCCACGGGTAGAACTAGGCCCCAGGGCAGTTATAGAATCGATGATGATGGTAACGGTTGTAATGCAGGGTAGGTGATGCCGTAAATTAATCTGAGGACACAGCAGGGTGCAGTCTTCACACTTTACTCAGTCTTTCAGGTTACAATCACCAGCCGGGGTGCTGTGTCCTCTGGGTCGGTTGTCCGGCCAGCTCTCGGGTAGTTTGGGGTACACTTTACCAGGACCCCCTTCTTGTGTACCTTCTCTGGTCGTGTCTCCAAGCGCCAGCTCACGCCCTTCCTGCCCTGCGCTTCACAGTGTGCCAAGCCAGCAGCCTCAGATTCTGTTGGCCGACGTCCTCTTGGTCCACTTGATCCTATGTGGCTACCTTTTCAGCGAATGTGTGTGGATTTGGCTGTCACACATACAGTCACTGCAGCCTCCGGTTTCCTAGCTGAGTCCTACAGTCTCTCAGCTAGTCTGGTCCCTCCATCTGACTACGGTGGGCCTCGATTCGGTCCACACGGGTGGAATCCTCACTTCCCTGGCCACTAGGACCCCTTCTTCCTTCAGGAACTTCTCTCCACGCCACCGCTCCGATCAACTTCTCCCCACCAAATCACTACTCTCCCTCCACCTGTCATACTGCTTTCCTGCCTCAGCTGGGCCCCTCCCCCTTAGCCTGAGGTTGTGTGTTGTTGGATGTACAGAAGCTGGGAGCCCAACCAGGGTACATATCGGGTAACTAGGTGCCGCGCGGTGCTTAGAAACCCGATTTGTACATTGGATACCAGATCCCAGCTCGCTGATCGTTGGTCTCCCGCTGTTACACGCAGCAATGCGCGCTCGCCAGCGGGAGACCAACGATGAAAAAATGGTCCAGGACATTCAGCGACAATCAGTGATAACCAGCAGGGGGGCTGATCGTCGCTGCGTGTCACACTAAGCGAGATCACTGGCTAGGTTGCTGTTGCGTCACAAAATCGGTGACGCTTCAGCGATCTCGCTTAGTGTGATGGGGGGCTTTACACAGTATGTTAAATAGTATATCAGCTTGCAAGATTGTCTTCTTGACCCACCAGACATAAACACCCAAATCCACAAGCCAATATACAGACAAAAAGTCAACTCTTGTGGGTTTACAAAAACATGGTTGTCTGGAAAATTAAGATTCAATCTGGTTTCTTCACCACCAGGTTGAGGATTCAGAGACCCAGGCTCTTGGCTACTGAGACTGGATCGTGTGGAAGATTTTGTGGTGCTGCTTGGAGCCTTTGTCTGCCATCCAACCCACAACCTCCTTGCACTTGTTTGGGTTCGTCAGTGCTGTAGCACACTGACCAAATTTTTACAGGAAGCTTGAAAGAGATACAGTCACCTTCTGATCTGACACATGGTCTTGGCGGGCCCCACCACATCCAGGAATCTTATTGTCACCCTTTCTAATATTGAATGCATTATGCTTGTAAAAATTAAAGCCAGGAATTTTTTTTCATAAGTACCCTCACAGAGGTGTTATGTACAAATTCCCTGTATCTAGCAATGTATGGCTATTTTTTTCAGATGTAAGCATTATTACACATGGCAACATCAGGCTCACGAACATTACAGGTAAATAGTCATGTTTGAGTTGCTCGGCAGGTTTTGCGCCAGTCGCAGAACTACTAGGTAAAGATACGCTATTTATTAAACCTATAGAAATTTGTATTTTGTTTTTATCACCTTGCTCACACATGGCAACAGCAGACTAAGGGAAATTATTGCCACTAGTAAATTGTGACGTTTGCGTATCTCTGCAGGTTAATGCTAGATAAAAATAAGCTATTTATTTAACCAATAGATTTTTTTTTTATTTTTTAGATCGCCTTTATGAGACACGACAACTTTAGACTCAGAGAAAATTAATGGTAAATAGTAACATTTCCGTAGCTCAGTAGGTTTTGCGCCAGTCGCAACACTGCTAAATAAATATTAGCTATTTAAGCAAAAGGCGAGGAATATTATTTAGCAATTAGCTTTTAAAAGGATGTTACTGTCATGATCCAGTCCAGTTTTTTTTTCTGCTGTCTTACCTTTGGACTGGTCATGCTGGGGTTAATCCCTCTGTCTCGTTTTGGAGCTGGCTAGGCTATTTCAGTCCCCTGCAGCATGCGGGCCAGCGTCAGGTATACTTCAAGCTTCCAATCTAGTGCCTCTGACCTTAATTCCTTTAGTGATCCTTCTGCTCTTGACTACCTGTACTTGAGTATGACTCGGCTTGTTCTCTGTACCCTGCTTCTGGTTTTCCGTTTCTGATACCATGTTCCCGGTAGACTGACTTCTGGCTTGTACCCCGACTATGTGTTACGCCTACGTTTTGGATACCACGTTCCCGGTAGGGCCTTACTTGCTTGTCCCTGATTACGCACTTGCTGTTTCCCTTGGTACTTCTGCTCCTGACAGTTGCTGACTTCGGCTAGTCTGACCACTCTTTCGATAACTGTGGCACCTGTGCGGCTGCTCTGTGTTATTACATGGTGTGTGTGTAACCTCTCTTCCCTCACAAGCACCCCCTGGTGGAGGTTGCACTGTACTGCACTATAGCAGCACGTTACATTATAGCTGACCACACATTTAAAGGGGATTTTGCATTTTTTTTCTCTGGTCATGGATCCGCTTGGTAACTTAGCGGATCAAGTTTCCAGGTTGACACAGAAGATGCAGGTTTTTTCAGTAGAACATCAGGCCTTTGTCACATACTCTCTTACATAAAAAACTGACTGAGACTGTTCAGACTGTGCAGGAAACCACCCATAATGCAGTTAGTCAACCTGGGGATTCAGTTGATGTTGTTGTGCACTCTCCCGAACACTCGATTTAGCTTCCTCATACCTTTTCTGGCCTAAAAGATAAATTTCATACGTTCAGGGAGAGTTGTAAATTATTTTTTTTTCTGAGACCTCAGTCGTCTGGGGATGAGACTCAGCGGGTAGGGATTATTATCTCCTTACTTAGGGAGGGTCCCCAATCTTGGGCTTTCTCACTTCCCCCTTCTGCCCCTGAACAGATGTTGGTAGATAGGTTCTTTGAGGCCCTAGGACTTATCTATGATGAACCGGACCGTGTCAAGGTGGCAGAGGACAATATTATGGGTCTGGTTCAGAGAATGCGCTCAGCCGAGTGGCACAGCTCCGAATTCTGCCAATGGTCCACTGAAGTGTACTGGGATGACTCTGCACTGAGAGTTCTGTTCAGGTGTGGACTGGCGGATAATCTAAAAGATGCTCTGGCTCTCCATCCACCTTACAGCTCATTGGAGGAAGCTATGACTCAGCTCTGAGTGGGCATCCTGGAATCTCGGCCACGCGTAAAGCCATTACTAGGCTGTTTTGGTGGCCTTTGTTGGCTTCTGACGTCACTGGGTATGGGTCTTCCTGTGAAACGTGTGCTTGCGCTAAATCCTCTCGTAACTGGCCGGCCGGGGAATTGGTGCCACTGCCAATTCCAGATAGACCGTGGACTCATCTGTCCATGGATTTTATCATCAATCTTCCTCCCTCTAGTGGCAAAACCGTGATCTGGGTAGTTGTTGATAGGTTCAGCAAACAGGCGCATTTTGTACCTTTGGCGGGCCTCCCTAATGCTGAGACTCTATCTAAACTGTTCATTGAACATGTAGCCCGATTTCATGGTGTGTCTGTCAATGTGGGGTCTGACAGAGGGGTGCAATCTGTGGCAAAATTCTGGAGGGCTTTTTGTAAAAGGCTGGATATCAGTCTGACCTTTTCATTGGCCTACCATCCCGAGACCAACGGTCAGATTGAAAGGACTAATCAGTCTTTGGAGCGGATATTGCAGTGTCTTGCTACTTCCAGACAGGACGATTGGTGTTCTGCATTACCCATGACAGAGTTTGCGTTCAATAATCGTGTTAATCAGTCCATTGGTACTTCCCCGTTCTTCTGCAACTATGGGTTTCACCCTCACTTTGGCGAGTTTTCCCGGCTGGATTCGGGGTGTCCAGGGACTGATTCGGCCTTTTTGCAGTTGGGGAAATCTGGAGGGAGGTTCAGAGAAACATTGGGGAGGCTCAGGGCAAGTATAAATTTTTGCGGATAAATGATGTTCTGTGGGATCGGCCTACCTGGTGGGGGATAAGGTATGGTTATCCACCAAGAATGTTAGATTGAGGATTCCTTCTGCTAAGTTCGGTCCCAAGTTTATTGGCCCTTATGAAATTTAAGAGGTGGTTAATCCTGTGGCCTTTCGCCTGCGCTTGCCTCCGTCATTGCGGATCCACAATGTATTCCATAAGGTGCTTCTGAAGCCATTGATGCCTTCCTCAGGTGAGTCTCCCTCGCACCCACCGCCTGTTGTGGTAGATGTTCAGACCGAGTATGAGGTGGAACGGTTGGTGGTGAATTCTCGTATCCTCCGCCGTTCACTTCAGTACTTGGTCCACTGGAAAGGTTACAGTCCTGAGGACCGGTCGTGGGTACTGGCGCATTCGGTCCATGCGGATCGGTTGGTCTGGGCCTTTCATGCTTGCTGTCCAGGGAAGCCTGGGGGTCCTGTGGCCCCCTATTGAGAGGGGGTTACTGTCATGATCCAGTCCAGAGTTTATTTTCTGCTGTCTTCTCTCTGGACTGGTCATGCGGGGGTTAATCCCCTCTGCAACAACTTTAGACTCAGAGAAAATTAATGGTAAATAGTAACATTTCCGTAGCTCAGTAGGTTTTGCGCCAGTCGCAGAACTGCTAAATAAATATTAGCTATTTAAGCAAAAGGCGAGGAATATTATTTAGCAATTAGCTTTTAAAAGGATGTTACTGTCATGATCCAGTCCAGTTTGCTTTCTGCTGTCTTCCCTCTGGACTGGTCATGCTGGGGTTAATCCCTCTGCCTCGCTTTGGAGCTGGCTGGGCTATTTCAGTCCTCTGCAGCCTGCGGGCCAGCGTCAGCTATATTTCAAGCTTCCAAGCTAGTGCCTCAGACCTGTATTCCTTTAGTGATCCTTCTGCCCCGATTACCTGTACTTGTGTATGACTCGGCTTGTACTCTGGACTCTGCATCCGGTTTTCCATTTCTGATACCATGTTCCTTGTAGACTCTGACTTCTGGCTTGTACTCCGACTATGTTTTACGTCTTACGTTTTGGATACCACGCTCCTGGCAAGCCCTGACTTCTTGCTTGTCCCTGACTACGCACTTGCTGTTTCCCTTGGTACTTCTGCTCCTGACAGTTGCTAGTCTGATCACTCTTTTGTTATCTGTGGCACCTGTGCAGCTGCTCTGTGTTATTACGCGATGTGTGTGTAACCTCTCTTCCCTCACCAGCACCCCCTGGTGGAGGTTGCACTGTTCTGCACTATAGCAGCACGTTACAGTTGCTATATGTTGGCACTGAGGTATATTATTTAGCTATATAAAAAATGTTTTTTTTACATGCTGCTATGCAGGAAAATTATGTAGCTCCAAAAAATTGGTTTAGTATATGCTGGTACCAACTAATACACAAAGCAGGTTTTTAGAGCCAAATAATATTATGGTAGTGGATGAAACCCTGCCTGTCTCTCCCCAATCCCACAGTCTGTTCCTAATCCTAAACTGTACAACACAATGCAAAATAGCAGAGATCTGCAGCATGTACTTGCATTGGTGATGTGATAACACCCAGGTGCCTGTCTTTCACTCTCTCTCATATTAAATCTTTCCCTATGCTATCTCCACCTAACAAAGAACTAATCTTCACCCTCATGAGCTCTTAAAAGAGCTTTTTGGAATCTCAATCTCTCCCTATATGCTCTTTTCACTCTCCCTACGCTCACACTACATTCTCCCTACGCTGTTTCTGGCTGAAATGTGCACAAGATGGTGCCAGATGGGATTAAATGGACCCTATGATGCTGTAAGGCCAGCCAATCACAGTGATGGCGCCTGTATTACTATGATTGGCAAGCAAGCCCAGCATTTTTATTGCCTGCAAATAAATTGCCAAGCATGCTAGGCGGGTCACTCGAACATACCGAGGCTAATACCAAATTATTCGCCAAGTAACAAATAGCCCGAATAGGGTACTATTCGTGTGAATAACGAATAGTGCCAAATGTATTCGCTTTTCCTCCTCTTGACTCAATGAATCTTTGGAGCAGACCTCTGATGCCCATGGAATAGAATGTGTGAACATCTCTGCAGACTCACCCATCTGTGGTTTCCCACAGTCAATTGGGCTGTTGGAGAGTTGTGATGTAAGGGGAAAGAAGGGGAAATGGGGTGCCACTTCTGAGGAATGTATTCTGTGTGATGTTAAGGTGGAGGAAGAGGAAGAAAGGCCACTTGATGCAATGCTTGCCATCCACTGGAACACATCCACTTTCTGGCCCTAATCTACAAGGTGTACCACTGTGCGGCTGCCAAAGAAAGGGAGTGAAGTAGCCTGTTCAGTAACACATATTGTCAGTTGTCCTTTTTAGGATGAGACAGTGTTTGTTTAGTAGAGCTTTCAGTAGCATTACCACAAAACCTACATACACCTTTAACACCAAGCCTGTTTCCCATTCCACCAAGATCTCGCTTTTTCCCACTCATGACGGATGTACATTTGCCCTCTTAACCACAACCCTAGGATCAGACCTGTCAGTCACCTGTCACTAAATTAACAATCAGTATTAATTTGCTGAGATAGTGTTTATTGACCACACTATTATTAGAAAAGATTCAAATTCAGAAATGTGGGCTGGTGTCTGGACCACACTGTTAGCGCAAACGATTTAGATTATGAAATGTGGTGTCCTGCCTGCACCACAGTATTAGCACAAACAATTTAGATTACCAAATGTGGCTTCCTGCCTATGTAAGCAGGTGAGGGAATGCAGAAACGCAGGGATTGCAGAACAAAGCTGTATAACAAAGCTATTTAATTTTTTAACAAGAAGGATGGTAATGGTCTCCTAGCAGGGAGTTAATAGACAATAAACAAGGGAAGTAAAGGCTTAATGCAACAGTCTGGTATTGAAACAGCACTTATCGTAATCTTCTCTGGTCCTCATCCACATACAGTCTGATGGGAGTTGGAGTACCGGCAATGGCCGGCGTGGTGTCCTCAGATGAATTCCAACAAATCATGGTCCCGTTTCTGGCGGAAATGGGCGGTCACCAATTTTGCCCGCTGAGCCCCTAGTCCATAAATCTCAGGGTCCTGCCATTGGCACCCGCTCCTCCGTGAAAGCACTGTACTCTGCTTGACCGGGCGAAAGCCGCTCTGAACACTCACTGGCTCACTGGAGCATTCACCTAAATTCTGCCGGGGCACTTCTCAGCGCTGCCTCTGTTGCTGCGGAGCACGCCGCACACCTGCCTCCGCTCTCACTGCCAGTGGGAAACTGAGAGCTCTTTCCCATGCTTCCTGCTCACTTCCCGGATTAGCCACGCCCCCTCTCCCTGGGTCTTGTGTTGTGAATGTGTTAGAAATGAATTCTGAGCAGAAGCTCCCTCTGGTGGTTACAAACAGTACTGAACCATTCAATGAGGATTGGCAATCAGGAATCACAGACTGGCTGGATATAAGGGAGGTTCCCTCCCATCATGGTTGCCGGTGATCAATTGTTCTTGTCTCAACGTTGTTTCCTGGTTCACTTGGAAGCTTGCTGAGTCTTGCCTCTTCTCCTGCTCTCAGATAAGATATTTTTTGTTTTTTGTTTTTGTGCTTACCATTTGCATATTTCTCTGAATTTCTGTGAGGTTAGCCAGGTTTCCCGCCCCCGCCGGGGGGCTTAGGCTCCTCTCAGTTCCTCTGGAGCCACTGTTATTTGTTCATTTGCCTTTTCCAGTTTTTTCAGTGGCTGCGGCTTAGTTTTGTTACACCAGAGAACTAATTTAGGTGGTAGAGGTCGTGTGATCTCAGGTGTTTTTGCAATTAGTAGCGTTGGTATTTTTTAGGGTTTTTTTTGATTGCAGTAAGTATCCTTCCTATCCTTTTCTGTCTAGGCAGATTGGGCCCCAACGTTTGCTCATACTATTTTCTGTCTGTGTCTGTATTTCCTCTTGTCTAACCGCCATTACATGTTTGGGGGCTTCCTATGTTCTTTGGGGATCTGCTCCGGGGCAGATAGCTTTCCTCTTTCTATCTTTAGGTGTAGTTAACCTCTCAGGCTGTGACGAGGCGTCTAGGACCAACGTAAGAACGCTCCACGGCTGCCTTTATTTGTGGTTAGTCAGGGTACTGCAATCCAGTAGATTCCAACCTCTCTGGTGGATTGCCGTTTTTGCCTGCTCTCCTCAGTTACCAAATCATAACAGTATCACCGGCCATAACTGAAAATTATATGGTACTCACAGAAGGGAAAAATAGTGTGGAAAGAAAAAAAAAAGTCAGAGTTGTCAGAGATTTTTTTTTTCTGTCTGTTGCATTTTTTCCCTCTTTTTCCCTGGGTCCTGAGGAGGATTTTTTTTTTCTCTCAATGGAGTTTGCACAGTTGTCTGGCCGTGTGGATCAGCTTGCCACTGAGGTTCGGAGTATTGCTACTTATCTTGCTGGGTTGCCGGTTGTGGAACCTAGGATCCCCATGCCAGATTTGTTTTGGGGGGATCGAGCTAAATTTCTGAATTTCAAAAATAACTGTAAGTTGTTTTTTGCCTTAAAACCTAAGTCCTCAGGGAACGCAGCACATCAGGTTCAAATTGTCATCTCTCTCCTGCGCGGCGATCCTCAGGATTGGGCTTTTTCCCTGACACCTGGGGACCCTGTTTTGAGTAATGTTGATGCATTTTTTCTGGCTCTGGGGTTATTGTACGATGAACCTAATGTCACTGATCAAGTTGAAAAAACCTTGTTGGCATTAAATCAGGGGCTTGAGGACGCTGAGTTGTGCTGTCAGAAATTCCGAAAGTGGGCAGTCCTGACCAAATGGAATGATAATGCTTTGGCAGCCCTTTTTCGGAAGGGTCTGTCAGAGAATGTAAAAGATGTTATGGTGGGTTTCCCTGCTCCCTCTGGTCTCAATGATTCTATGTCATTAGCGATTCAAATTGACAGACGTTTGCGTGAGCGTAGAGGTATGCGTGGAATAGTGTTGCCTTGTGAACCAGCTTCTGAACCCATGCAGTGTGATAGAGTGGCTGCTGGGGCACAGCGTCATGAGTTTCGAAAACGCAATGGGTTATGTTTCTACTGTGGTGATGCCTCTCATGCTATTTCAGTCTCCCCTTAGCGGGGAAGACGTTTTGCACGCTCAGTTGTCTTGGGTAGTGTTCAGACTAAATTTCTGTTGACTGTTACCCTGATTTGCTCCCTGTCCACATTTTCTGCTCAGGCTTTTGTTGATTCCGGAGCAGCTATTAACCTGATGGATTTTGATTTTGCTAAACGTTGTGGGTTTCCCTTGATACCCCTACGGAAGTCTATTCCCCTACTGGGGATTGATTCTACCCCTTTGGCTGAGAATAAACCTCAGTTCTCTACTCAGGTGATAATGAGGGTTGAACCTGATCATCAGGAGAGTTGCAAATGTTTGGTGCTGTATAATCTGCATGACATTATTGTACTAGGTTTCCCTTGGTTACAGTCTCATAATCCTGTTTTGGATTGGAAATCTGTGTCTGTAACCAGTTGGGACTGCCAATATGTTAATGCCAACACTCCTGTTTTTTCTGCCTCTCCCCAGGCTCAGGATGTTCATGACTTTTTGACTGATTTTTCTGATGTGTTTAGCGAAAGTAAATCTGCATCCTTGCCCCCCCATAGGAGCTATGACTGCGCTATTGAATTAGTGCCTGGTAGTAAATTCCCTAAAGGTCGCCTGTTTAACTTGTCTGTACCTGAACATGACGCTATGCGGTCTTATATCAAAGAGTCATTGGAGAAGGGTCATATCAGACCATCCTCTTCACCCTTGGGTGCCGGTTTTTTCTTTGTGGCCAAAAAGGATGGTTCATTAAGGCCGTGTATTGATTATCGTCTCTTGAACAATATCACTGTGAAATATCAATATCCGTTACCCTTGATTTCTGACCTGTTTTCCAGGGTGAAAAGTGCTACTTGGTTTACCAAGCTTGACCTCAGGGGGGTGTATAACCTTATTCGCATTAAGCACGGGGATGAATGGAAGACGGCGTGTAATACCCCAGAGGGGCATTTTGAGTACCTAGTGATGCCCTTTGGGCTCACTAATGCTCCTTCCGTCTTCCAGTCCTTCATGAATGACATTATCAGGGATTTTGTGGATAAATTTCTGATTGTTTATTTGGATGATATCTTGATTTTTTCCAATGACTGGGACTCTCATGTGAAACATGTTCGGACTGTGTTCCAGATTTTGAGAGAGAATGCTCTGTATGTGAAGGGATCAAAGTGTCTTTTTGGCGTACAGAGGATCTCATTTCTGGGATTCATTTTGTCCCTATCTGTTATTGAAATGGACCTGGTCAAGGTTCAGGCAATCTGTGATTGGGTCCAACCTACTTCATTAAAGGCTCTTCAGAGATTCTTGGGTTTTGCCAATTTTTATCTTAAATTTATTGGTAATTTCTCTGTTATTGTTAAACCATTGACTGATTTGACCAAAAAGGGTTCTGATGTGGTGAATTGGCCTCCTGAGGCAGTTTCTGCATTTCAGGAACTTAAGCAGAGATTCACTTCTGCTCCTGTTCTACGGCAGCCTGATGTTTCTCTGCCATTTCAGGTGGATGTTGATACCTCTGAAATTGGGGCAGGTGCCGTTTTGTCCCAAAGAGATCCAGAGACCTCTAAAAGTAACCCTTGTGCCTTTTTCTCTCGAAAATTTTCTCCAACTGAACGTTATTATGACGTGGGTAATCGGGAGTTATTGGCCATGAAATGGGCTTTTGAAGAGTGGAGACATTGGCTGGAGGGAGCCAAACATCAGGTGGTGGTCCTCACGGACCATAAGAATCTGTTTTTTCTGGAATCAGCCAAGCGACTTAATCCTAGACAGGCCAGGTGGGCCTTGTTTTTCACACGTTTCAATTTTGTGGTTTCCTTTCTTCCTGGCACTAAGAATGTTAAGGCGGATGCCCTCTCGAGGAGTTTCCTTGCGGACTCTCCTGAGTTATCTGATCCTGCTGTTATTTTGAAAGAGGGTGTAGTTCTTTCTGCCATCTCGCCCAATTTGAGACTGGCTCTGGAAGGGTGTCAGGAGGATAAACCCGAGCACTGCCCTTTTGGGAAATTGTTTGTCCCAGACCGGAGGAAAAAGAGTGTGATGTCTGAGATTCATTGTTCCGCGTTGGCCGGTCATCCCGGAATTTTTGGTACCAGAGACTTGGTTAGTCGGTCCTTTTGGTGGCCTACTTTGTTTCGTGACGTCAGGGAATTTGTGCAGTCCTGCGGGACTTGCTCTCGCTCCAAGCCTTGCTCTCGCTCTAGTGGTTTGTTGATGCCATTGCCTGTGCCCAAGAGACAATGGACCCATATCTCTATGGATTTTATTTCCGACCTCCCTGTTTCTCAGAGAATGACCGTTATCTGGGTAATCTGTGATAGATTTTCCAAGATGATACATCTTGTGCCATTACCTAAGTTGCCTTCCTACTCCGAATTGGTGCCTTTGTTCCTTCAGCACGTGGTTCGGTTACACGGCATTCATGAGAACATTGTGTCTGACAGAGGAGTCCAGTTTGTTTCCAGATTTTGGAGGACTTTTTGTTCTAAACTTGGTGTTCAATTATCTTTCTCCTCGGCTTTTCATCCTCAGACCAATGGACAAACTGAGAGAACAAACCAGACATTGGAGACTTATCTGAGATGCTTTGTGTCTGCTGATCAAGATGACTGGGTCTCTTTTTTGCCTTTGGCTGAGTTTGCTCTTAATAATAGGGCTAGCTCTGCCACTTTGATGTCTCCATTTTTCTGCAATTTTGGGTTTCACACTCGATTTTCTTCGGGACAGACGGAGGCTTCTTTCTGTCCAGGTGTTGACTCTGTTGTGGAGCGTATGCAGCAGATTTGGGACCAGGTAGTTGAGAGGTTGTCCCTCTCTCAGGAGAGGGCCCAGCGGTTTGCCAACCGGCATAGGACTGATGGTCCTCGGTTTGAAGTGGGGGACTTGGTCTGGTTGTCCTTAAGAAATATCCCTATGAGAGTTGCATCTCCTAAGTTTAAGCCTAGGTTCATTGGACCTTATAAGATCATGGAGATTCTTAATCCTGTTTCCTTTCGTTTACTTCTTCCAGGGACATTTAAGATCAATAACGTGATCCACAAGTCCTTATTGAAGAGGTTTGTCGAGCCAGTGGTTCCTATGGCTGTGCCTCCTGACCCTGTTTTGGTTGAGGGCAATCTGGAGTATGTGGTTGAGAAAATATTGGATTCTCGTTTTTCTAGACGGAAACTCCAGTATTTGGTTAAGTGGAGAGGTTATGGTCAGGAGGACAATTCTTGGGTGTTTGCTTTGGACATCCATGCTAGGAGACTGATCCGTGCGTATCACAGAGCTCATCCTGACCGACCTGGTTGCACAAATGAGGGTTCGGTGACCCCTCCTCAAAGGGGGGTACTGATGTGAATGTGTTAGAAATGAATTCTGAGCAGAAGCTCCCTCTGGTGGTTACAAACAGTACTGACCCATTCAATGAGGATTGGCAATCAGGAATCACAGACTGGCTGGATATAAGGGAGGTTCCCTCCCATCATGGTTGCCGGTGATCAATTGTTCTTGTCTCAACGTTGTTTCCTGGTTCACTTGGAAGCTTGCTGAGTCTTGCCTCTTCTCCTGCTCTCAGATAAGATATTTTCTGTTTTTTGCTTTTGTGCTTACCATTTGCATATTTCTCTGCATTTCTGTGAGGTTAGCCAGGTCCCCCCCCCCCCGGGGGGGCTTGGGCTCCTCTCAGTTCCTCTGGAGCCACTGTTATTTGTTCATTTGCCTTTTCCAGTTTTTTCAGTGGCTGCGGCTTAGTTTTGTTACACCAGAGAACTAATTTAGGTGGTAGAGGTCGTGTGATCTCAGGTGTTTTTGCAATTAGTAGCATTGGTATTTTTTAGGGTTTTTTTGGATTGCAGTAAGTATCCTTCCTATCCCGTCTTGAGACCTGTTCGGTTTCCCATTCTTTCCCCCTGGCAACACTGGACGCAGCTTCGACACTCCTGCCCTCCTTTAACTCGCCATTCCACGGGCAACAGTTCCTTGATCAGACGCTCACACTCCATTTCTTGAATAATTTGCTGCCAAATTAACTTGTCTCGTTCATAATGAGTGGGAGGTATTCCAGCTGTCGTCCGCTCCATACGGCGCAGCTCAGGTTGAATGGTAGAAGATTGGAGCATATCTTGATCCAATGAATCGGCCGTCTCTGGGTTCCAGGCCTATGCACTTCCCTGGGACTGGTGGATGGCGGACTATCCAAGTCTGAGAACGAGGCGAGTGCCTCTTCTTCATCAAAGTCAAGAACCATTGGGGTGAACACGTCAGTGGTGTCTGGCATTCTTTCTCCTTCTTCAGGACCCTGTGACAAGCAAAGATGCAACATGCTGCGGTGAACTATTCAGGTAGGTGCTTCTTCTTCCCGTTCGGGTTGAACTTCATACACTGGCCCATCAGACCCAACTCGGCGTTTCACTTGATACGGCGTTTTCTCCCATCGATGTTCCAACTTGTCCTGGGGCCACTTGTCTCGGATCAACACTCGATCTCCTGTCTTTAGAGCTGTCCCTTGAATAGGCATCTTTTCATGGTGATGAAGTTCTCGGAACTTAGTCTGCACCAGCCAGTGAAGAGTCTGTAGCCGATGTCAATGTTCTCTGACCCAGGAAGACACCCCCGTCCGAGGGTAGTCCTCTTCCGGATTCAACTCAGGCTCTTTAATTTCCTGTCCCTTTCGCCCAAACAGCAGGGTATACGGAGTGTAGCCTGTTGTACCGTGCACTCGATTGTTGTACACCCAGAGCAATTCAGACACATACTCAGGCCACCGTATTTTCCGATCTTCCTCCAATGTTCGGAGCATCTGAATTAGTGTCTGATTGAAGCGTTCACAGACTCCATTCCCCTGAGAATTATAGGGCGTCATCCTCGACTTCTCGATCCGGTACAGACGATGTAACTCCTCCATCACTCGACCTTTGAAGCAAATGCCTTGGTCAGAATGGATCCTCTTCGGGCAACCATACACCTGGATGAATTCTTAGCAAATGGCCTGCGCAGCTGACTCAGCAACTTGGTAAAGTGGTCAGTCATCACCAGACAATGCTAATACCAGAGATGAGCCGGGCCCATGGTTAAGTAATCGATCATCAATAACTCTAAGGGGGCAGAAGTCACGATGGTCTGCGTCGGGGTTCTCTGCTCCAGAGGTTTGGCTAGTTCACAGCTCCGACATCGTTGACAATCTTCCTCTACTGCAGTCTTCAATCGGAGTGATATACCAGCTTCTGTAACCACTGGAACATCTTCTCTGGACCAAAGTGAGCCCCTCTCTCATGGGCCTCCGTAGTCACTACACGGATCAACTTCTCTGGGAGCACCACTTGCCAGGTTACCCCATCTCCTGTACCAACTGCACTCTTCTATACAGCAAGCCATCCTCCAACTTGGGCCTCTCCTACTGTCACAGAATCTGCAGAGCCCCTGGAGACAGAGCTTGTCTCTCATGCCCACTGGGAAGTTGCTTCAGATCTACCCACTCTCTCAACTGGGCAAGTTCCTTATGTTCTTGCTGAAGTTGCACCCAGTCATCCCGGGGTCGTCCCAGCACCTGTTCTCCAGACGACCCTACGATCTGTCCCTGTGTCGCCACCAATGACCTAGCGAGGTCCCGAAAACCATGAATCTCTTCTGCCTCTAAATCTTCATGTTCTCGGCCCCGGCCCAATACGCTATCTTGTACCAATACTTTGCCATGTGGGCTATCCAGCATTGCTCCAAGGCCCCACATTTTGCATTTTCCAGGTGGGCTAGGGATTGTTATCGGTGCGCACCAAGACTTTGGACCCTGACAAGTATTTTGTGAACTTTTCTGTCATCACCCACACTAACGCCAGCAATTCCAACTTGAAGGAGCTGTAATTGTCCGGGTTCCGTTTCGAGTCATGAAGAGACCGGCTTGCATAGTTGATCATTCATTCCTTCCCTTCCTGTACTTGCGATAGCACGGCCCCTGTTATGTTTAGGAAGCTGAGGAGAAATAGCAAAAACGGTAATACACCAGAGAGACTGGAACCTATTGGATTGCAGTAACCTGAAAGAACAACACAACTAGAGGTAGCCGTGGAGCATTCCTACGTTGATCCTAGATGCCTCGTCACAGCCTGAGAGATAACTACACCTAAAGGCAGAAAGATGAAAGCCATCTGCCCCGGAGCAGATCCCCAAAGAAAATAGGAAGCCCCCAAACATGTAAGACAAGAAGAATGAGCAAACGCTCATTGTACTTCACATTAGAAGTAAAATTTCTTCGATATAACTTGCGTTTACTTTTGAAAAAAACGCAAATATGGAGAAAATTATTAAAATTTTGCAATTTTCAAATTTGAATTTTGATTCCCTTAAAACAGAGAAATATATCACACAAAATAGTTAAGAAATAACATTTCCCACATGTCTACTTTACATCAGCACAATTTTGGAACCAAAATTTTTTTTTGTTAGGAAGTTATAAGGGTTAAAAGTTGACCAGCGATTTCTCATTTTTACAACAAAATTTACAAAGCCATTTTTTTTATGGACCACCTCATATTTGAAGTCACTTTGAGGGATCTATATGGCAGAAAATACCCAAAAGTGACACCATTCAAAAAACTGCACCCCTCAAGGTACTCAAAACCACATTCAAGAAGTTTATTAACGCTTCAGGTGCTTCACAGGAGCTGAAGCAACGTGGAAGGAAAAAATGAATATTTAACTTTTTAGCCACAAAAATGATCTTTTACAAACTTTTTTTTTATTTTCACAAGGGTAAAAGGAGAAAATGGACAGATAAGGTTGTTGTGCAATTTCTCCTAAGTACGCCAATACTCAATATCTGGGGGAAAACCACTGTTTGGGCACATGGCAAAGCTCGTAAGGGAAGGAGCGCCGTTTGACTTTTTCAAACTTAAATTGGCTGGAATTGAGATTGGACGCCATGTCACGTTTGGAGAACCTCTGATGCGCCTAAACAGTGGAAATCCCCCAAAAGTGACACCATTTTGGAAACTAGACCCCCTAAGGTACTTATCTAGATCTGTTGTGAGCACTTTGAACCCCAAAGTGTTTCACAAAAGTTTATAATGCCTGGGTGTGAAAAAAAAAACAATTTTCCACAAAAATGATTTTTTAGTCCCAAATTTTTGATTTTTCCCAAGGAAATTGGATCCCAAAAGTTGTTGTCCAATTTGTCCTGAGTACGCTGATACCCCATATGTGGGGGGGGACTGTTTGGGCGCACGGCAGGGCTTGGAAAGGAAGTAGTAAAGTTTTGGAATGCAGACGTTGATGGGGGTCATGTTCCGTTTGCAGTGCCCCAGATGAGCCTAAACAGTGGAAACCCCCCATAAGTGACCCTATTTTGGAAACTAGACCCCCTAAGGAACTTATCTAGATCTTTGGTGAGCACTTTGAACCCCCAAGTGCTTCACACAAGTTTATAATGCCTGGGCATGAAAATAAAAAATCCTATTTTTTTCCCACAAAAATTATCTTTTAGTCACTAATTTTTTATTTTCCCAAGGGTAACAGGAGAAATTGGACCACAAAAGTTGTTGGCCCATTTGTCCTGAGTACGCTGATACCCCATATGTGGGGGGGAACCACTGTTTGGGCGCACGGCAGAGCTCGGAATGGAAGGAGCACCATTTGACTTTTTCCAACCAAAATTGGCTGGAATTGAGATTGGACGCCATGTTGCATTTGGAGAGCCCCTGATGTGCCTAAACAGTGGAAACCCCCCACAAATGACCCCATTTGGGAAACTAGACCCCTAAGGAACTTATCTAGATCTTTGGTGAGCAATTTGAACCCCAAAGTGCTTCACACAAGTTTATAACGTAGAGCCGTAAAATTAAAAAATCATATTTTTTCCACAAAAATGATCTTTTCACCCCAATTTTTATTTTCCCAAGGGTAACAAGACTCCAAAAGTTATTGTGCAATTTGTCCTGAGTGCGCTGATACCCCATATGTGGGAGTAAACCACTGTTTGGGTGCATGGCAGAGTTTGGAAGAGAAGGAGCGCCGTTTGACTTTTTCAACGCAGAATTGGCTGGATGCCATGTCGTGTTTGGAGAGCTCCTGATCTGCCTAAACAGTGGAAACCCCCACAAATGACACCATTTTGGAAACTAGACCCCTCAAGGAACTTATCTAGATGTGTGGTGAGAACTTTAAACCCCCAGGTGTTTCACTAAAGTTTATAATGTACAGCCGTAAAATAAAAAATCTTTTTTTTTTTTTACAAAAATGATTTTTTCACCCCCAATATTTTATTTTCACAAGGGAAATAGGAGAAATTGGACCCTAAAAGTTGTTGTCCAATTTGTCCTGAGTATGCTGATACCCAATATGTGGGAGAAAACTACTGTATGGGTACATGTTGGGGCTCGGAAGGGAAGTAGTGATGTTTTGGATTGCAGACTTTCATGGAATGGTCTGGGGGTGTCATGTCGCATTTGGAGAGCCCCTGATGCGCCTAAACAGTGGAAACCCCCCACAAGTGAACCCATTTTGGAAAATAGACCCCACAAGGAACTTATCTAGATGTGTGTTGAGCGCTATGAAGCCCCAAGTGCTTTACAGAAGTTTATAATGTACAGCCGTAAAAACAAAAAAATCATTTTTTTTTTACAAAAATGATATTTTCGCCCCCCGTTTTTTATTTTCCCAAGGGTAACAGAAGAAATAGGACAAATTGCACAATAACTCTTGGGGTCCAGAGTACGCTGATACCCCATATGTGGGGGTAAACTACTGTTTGGGTACACGTTGGGGCTCGGAAGGGAAGTAGTGATGTTTTGGATTGCAGACTTTGATGGAATGGTCTGGGGGCGTCATGTCGCATTTGGAGAGCCCCTGATGCGCCTAAACAGTGGAAATCCCCAACAAGTGACCCCATTTTGGAAAATAGACCCCACAAGGAACTTATATAGATGTGTGGTGAGCGCTATGAAGCCCCAAGCGCTTCACAGAAGTTTATAATGTACAGCCGTAAAAACAAAAAAATCATTTTTTTTTTACAAAAATGATATTTTCGCCCCCAGTTTTTTATTTTCCCAAGGGTAACAGAAGAAATAGGACAAATTGCACAATAACTCTTGGGGTCCAGAGTACGCTGATACCCCATATGTGGGGGTAAACTACTGTTTGGGCGCATGGCAGAGCTCAGAAGTGAAGGAGCACCGTTTGACTTTTTCAACGCAGAATTGGCTGGAATTGAGATCAGACACCATGTCATATTTGGAGAGCCCCTGATGTGCCTAAACAGCGGAAACCCCCCAATTCTAACTCCAACCCTAACCACAACACACCCCTAACCCTAGTCCCAACCCTAACCACAAACTTAACCCTAACACACCCCTAACCCTAATCCCAACTTTAACCCTAATCTAACTTTAGCGCCAACCCTAACCCTAATGGGAAAATGGAAATAAATACATTTTTTTAATTTTATTATTTTTCCCTAACTAAGGGGGTGATAAAAGGGGGTTTGATTTACTATTTATAGCGGGTTTTTATGATTGGCAGCTGTCACGCTAAAATACGCTTTTTATTGCAAAAAATAGTTTTTTGCATCGCCACATTTTGAGAGCTATAATTTTTGCATATTTTGGCCCACAGAGTCATGTGAGGTCTTATTTTTTGTGGTACGAGTTGACGTTTTTATTGGTACCATTTTTGAGCACGTGACATTTTTTGATCGCTTTTTATTTCGATTTTTGGGAGGTTAGAATGAACAAAAATCAGCAATTCATGAATTTCTTTTGGGGGAGGCGTTTTTACAGTTCCGCGTGTGGTAAAATTGATAAAGCAGTTTTATTCTTCGGGTCAGTACGATTATGGCGATACCTCATTTATATCATTTTTTTATGTTTTGGCGCTTTTATAGAATAAAAACAATTTTATATAAAAAATTATTATTTTTGCATCGCTTTATTCTGCGAGCTATAACTTTTTATTTTTTCGCTGATGATGCTGTATGACGGCTTGTTTTTTGCGGGACAAGATGACGTTTTCAGCGGTACCATGTTTATTTATATCGGTCTTTTTGATCGCGTGTTATTCCACTTTTTGTTCGGCGGTATGATGATAAAACATTGATTTTTTGCTTAGTTTTTTTTTTAAGGGGTTCACTAAAGGGGTTAACTAGTGGGACAGTTTTATAGGGGGGTCGTTACGGACGCGGCGATACCAAATATGTGTACTTTTATTGTTTTGTTTTTTTTATTTACAGGAAGAAATGAATTTATTGGGGAATATTTTTTTTTTTATTTATTCTGGAATTTTTCTTAAAACATGTTTATTTTTATTTTTTTTAACTTTTTTACTTTGTCCCAGGGTGGGACATCACTGTATTTTATCAGATCGCTGGTGTGACAGTGTGCACAGCACTCTGTCACACAGCGATCGCACAGGCATAGCTGCAGGATTCTCAGTGCATGCTCTCAGCAGGCACTGAGGAAGCCGCCTCCCTCCAGGACCCCGGCGCCATCTTGGATCCGGGTCCTGGGAGGGAGGAAGCCCTCAGAACAGCGCGATCACATCGCGTGGTCTGAGGGTCTCAGGGGGGCGCGCAGGGAGCCCCCTCCCTGCTCGATGCTTCCCTGTACCCCCAGTACACCGCGATCATGTTTGATCGCGGTGTGCCAGGGGTTCATGTGCTGGGAGCGGTCCGTGACCGCTCCTGACACACAGTCACGGGTGTCAGCTGTGATAATCAGCTGACACCCGGCGGCGATTAGCTGCGCTCCCACTGGGAGCGCAGCTGATCGCCTATGACGTACTATCCCGTCCATGGTCAGATTGGCACGGGTTTCATGGACGGGATAGTACGTCTGATGTCAGAGAGGGGTTAAAGCCTAAGTCCTCAGGGAACGCAGCACAGCAGGTTCAAATTATCATCTCTCTCTTGCGCGGTGACCCTCAGGATTGGGCTTTTTCCCTGACACCTTGGGATCCTGTTTTGAATGATGTTGAAGGACCGACTCACCAAGTCTCTGGTACCAAAAATCCCGGGATGACTAGCCAATGTGGAACAATGAATCTCAGACATCACACTCTTCTTCCACTTGTCTGGGACAAACAACTTCCCACTAGGGCAGCGCTCAGGTTTATCCTCCTGACACCCTTCCAGAGCCAGTCTCAAATTGGGCGAGATGGCGGAAAGTACTACACCCTCTTTCAAAATAACAGCAGGATCAGATAACTCAGAAGAATCCGCAAAGAAACTCCTCGAGAGGGCATCCGCCTTAACATTCTTAGTGCCAGGAAGAAAAGAAACCACAAAATTAAAACGTGTGAAAAACAAGGCCCACCTGGCCTGTCTAGGATTAAGTCGCTTGGCTGATTCGAGATAAACCAGGTTCTTATGGTCCGTGAGGACCACCACCTGATGTTTGGCTCCTTCCAGCCAATGTCTCCACTCTTCAAAGGCCCACTTCATGGCCAATAACTCCCGATTACCCATGTCATAATTACGTT
The DNA here is from genome assembly GCA_033576555.1 of Oophaga sylvatica. Lineage (NCBI taxonomy): Eukaryota > Metazoa > Chordata > Amphibia > Anura > Dendrobatidae > Oophaga > Oophaga sylvatica. The sequence goes on along the minus strand of JARQOD010000001.1, from coordinate 355,472,763 downwards.
CAGTTGGAGAAAATTTTCGAGAGAAAAAGGCACAAGGGTTACTCTTAGAGGTCTCTGGATCCCTTTGGGACAAAATGGCACCTGCCCCAATTTCAGAAGCATCAACCTCCACCTGAAACATCAGGCTGCCGTAGAACAGGAGCAGAAGTGAATCTCTGCTTAACTTCCTGAAACGCAGAAACTGCCTCAGGAGGCCAATTCACCACATCAGAACCCTTTTTGGTCAAATCAGTCAATGGTTTAACAATACAGGAGAAATTACCAATACATTTACGATAAAAATTGGCAAAACCCAAAAATCTCTGAAGAGCCTTTAATGAAGTACAGTCATGGCCAAAAGTTTTGAGAATGACACAAATATTATATTTTCACATGATCTGCTGCCCTCTGGTTTTTATGTGTATTTGACAGATGTTTTTATCACAGACAGAAATATAATAATTGCAAACATATGAGTAACAAAGCTTATATTGACAGTTAGAATGAGTTAATGCAGCAAGTCAATATTTGCAGTGTTGACCCTTCTTCTTCAGGACCTCTGCAATTCTCCCTGGCATGCTCTCAATCAACTTCTGGACCAAATGCTGACTGATAGCAGTCCATTCTTGCACAATCAATGCTTTCATTTTGTCAGAATTTTTAGGTTTTTGTTTGTCCACCCGTCACTTGATGATTGACCACAAGTTGTCAATGGGATTAAGATCTGGGGAGTTTCCAGGCCATGGACCCAAAATCTCTATGTTTTGTTCCCTGAGCCATTTAGTTATCACCTTTTCTTTATGGCAAGGTGCTCCATCATGCTGAAAAAGGCATTGCTGATCGCCAAACTGCTCTTGGAGGGTTGGGAGAAGTTGCTCTTGGAGGACATTCTGGTACCATTCTTTATTCATGGCTGTGTTTTTAGGCAAGACTGTGAGAGAGCCGATTCCCTTAGCTGAGAAGCAACCCCACACATGAATGGTTTCAGGATGCTTAACAGTTGACATGAGACAAGACTGGTGGTAGCGCTCACCTTGTCTTCTCCGAATGAGGCGTTTTCCTGATGTCCCAAACAATTGAAAAGGGGATTCATCAGAGAAAATAACTTTACCCCAGTCCTCAGCAGTCCACTGCCTGTACCTTTTGCAGAATATCAGTCTGTCCATGATGTTTTTTCTGGAGAGAAGTGGCTTCTTTGCTGCCCTCCTTGAGACCAGGCCTTGCTCCAATAGTCTCCGCCTCACAGTGCGTGCAGATGCACTCACACCTGCCTGCTGCCATTCCTGAGCAAGCTCTGCACTGCTGGTAGCCCGATCCCGCAGCTGAAACACTTTTAAGAGACGGTCCTGGCGCTTGCTGGTCTTTCTTGGGCGCCCTGAAGCCTTTTTGGCAACAATGGAACCTCTCTCCTTGAAGTTCTTGATGATGCGATAGATTGTTGACTGAGGTGCAATCTTTCTAGCTGCGATACTCTTCCCTGTTAGGTCATTTTTGTGCATTGCAATGATGACTGCACGTGTTTCTTTAGAGATAAGCATGGTTAACAGAAGAGAAACAATGATGCCAAGCACCAGCCTCCTTTTAAAGTGTCCAGTGGTGTCATTCTTATTTAATCATGACAGATTGATCTCCAGCCATGTCCTCATCAACACCCACACCTGTGTTAATGGAGCAATCACTGAAAAGAGGTTAGCTGGTCCTTTTAAGGCAGGGCTGCAATGATGTTGAAATGTGTTTTGGGGGATAAAGTTCATTTTCTAGCCAAATATTGACTTTGCAAGTAATTGCTGTTAAGCTGATCACTCTTTATAACATTCTTGAGTATCTGCAAATTGCCATTAAAAAAAAGTGAAGCAGTAGACTTTGTAAAAATTAATATTTGTGTCATTCTCAAAACTTTTGGCCATGACTGTAGGTTGAACCCAATCACAGATGGCCTGAACCTTGACCGGGTCCATTTCAATAACAGATGTAGACAAAATGAATTCCAGAAATGAGACCTTCTGTACGCCAAAAAGACACTTTGATCCCTTCACATACAGTGCATTCTCTCTTAAAATCTGGAACACAGTCCGAACATGTTTCACATGAGAGTCCCAGTCATTGGAAAAAATCTAAATATCATCCAAATAAACAATCAGAAATTTATCCACAAAATCACTGAAAATATCATTCATGAAGGATTGGAAGACGGAAGGAGCATTAGTGAGCCCAAAGGGCATCACTAGGTACTCAAAATGCCCCTCTGGAGTATTAAATACGTCTTCCATTCATCCCCGTGCTTAATCCGAATAAGGTTATACACCCCCCTGAGGTCAAGCTTGGTAAACCAACTAGCACTTTTCACTCTGGAAAACTGGTCAGAAATCAAGGGTAACGGATATTGATATTTCACAGTGATCTTATTCAGGAGGCGATAATCAATACACGGCCTCAATGAACCATCCTTTCTGGCCACAAAGAAAAGACCGGCGCCCAAGGGTGAAGAGGATGGTCTGATATGACCCTTCTCCAATGACTCCTTGATATAAGATCGCATAGCATCGTATTCAGGTACAGATAAGTTAAAAAGGCGACCTTTAGGAAATTTACCACCAGGCACTAACTCAATAGCGCAATCGTAGCTTCTGTGAGGGGGTAAGGACTCAGACTTACTTTCACTAAAAACATCAGAAAAATCAGTCAAAAAGTCAGGGACATCCTGAGACTGGGGAGAGGTCAGAAAAAACAGGAGTGTCAGCATTAACACATTGGCAGCCCCAACTGGTCACAGACACAGATTTCCAATCCAAAACAGGATTACGAATCTGTAACCAAGGGAAACCCAGTACAATAATGTCATGTAGATTATGCAACACCAGAAATTTGCAACTCTCCTGATGATCTGGTTCAACCCTCATTATCACCTGAGTAGAAAATTGGGGTTTATTCTCCGCCAAAGGGGTAGAATCAATGCCCAGTAGGGGAATAGACTTATGCAGGGGTATCATGGGAAAGCCACAATGTTTGGCAAAGTCAAAATCCATCAGGTTAATAGCTGCTCCTGAATCAACAAAAGCCTGAGCCGAAAATGTGGACATGGAGCAAATCAGGGTAACAGTCAACAGAAATTTAGTCTGAAGACACTACCCAAGACAACTGAGCGCGCAAAACGTCTTCCCCGCTTAGGGCAGACGGAAATAGCATGAGAGGCATCACCACAGTAGAAACATAACCCATTGCGCTTTCGAAACTCATGACGCTGTGCCCCAGAAGTCACTCCATCACACTGCATGGGCTCAGGAGGTGGCCCACAAGCCAACACCATCTCACGCATACCTCTGCCCTCACGCAAATGTCTGTCAATTTGAATAGCCAAAGACACAGAATCATTGAGACCAGAGGGAACAGGGAATCCCACCATAACGTCCTTTACAATCTCTGACAGACCCTTCCGAAAAAGGGCTGCCAAAGCACCATCATTCCATTTGGTCAGGACTGCCCACTTTCGAAATTTCTGACAGTACAGTTCAGTGGCTTCACAGCCCTGACTTAATGCCAACAAGGTTTTTTCAGCTTGATCAGTGACATTAGGTTCATTGTACAACAACCCCAGAGCCTGAAAAAATACATCAACATCATTCAAAACAGGATCCCCAGGTGTCAGGGAAAAAGCCCAATCCTGAGGGTCACCGCGCAGGAGGGAGATGACAATTTGAACCTGCTGTGCTGCGTTCCCTGAGGACTTAGGCTTTAAGGCAAAAAACAACTTATAGTTATTTTTGAAAATCATAAATTTAGCCCGATCCCCAAAAACAAATCTGGCATGGGGATCCTAGGTTCGACAACCGGCAACCTAGCAAGATAGGTAGCAATACTCTGAACCTCAGTGGCAAGCTGCTCCACACGGCCAGACAACTGTGCAAGCTCCATTGAGAGAAAAAAAATAAAAATCCTCCTCAGCACCCAGAGAGAAAGAAGGAAAAAAAAATGCAACAAACAGAAAAAAAAAATCTCTGACAACTCTGACAACTTTTTTCTTTCCACACTATTTTTCCCTTCTGTGAGTACCATATAATTTTAGTTTTGGGCCGGTGATACTGTTATGTTTAGGTAGCTGAGGAGAAATAGCAAAAACGGTAATACACCAGAGAGGCTGGAACCTATTGGATTGCAGTAACCTGAACTAACCACACAACTAGAGGTAGCCGTGGAGCGTTCCTACGTTGATCCTAGACGCTTCGTCACAGCCTGAGATATAACTACACCTAAAGGCAGAAAGATGAAAGCCACCTGCCCCGGAGTAGATCCCCAAAGAAAATAGGAAGCCCCCAAACATGTAATGGCGGTTAGACAAGAAGAAAGCACGGACACAGACAGAAAATAGAATAAGCAAACGCTGGGGCCCAATCTGTCTGGACAGAAAAGTACAGGAAAGAATTCTGACTGCAATCCAAAAAAACTCCAAAAAATACCAACACCTCTGATTGCCAAAAAACCTGAGATCACACGATCTCATCCACCTAAATCAGATCTCTGGTGTAACAAAACCAAGCCGCAGCCACTGAAAAAACAGGAAAAAGCAAATGAACAAATAACAGTGTCTACAGATAAACTGAGAGGATCACAGGCCCCAGGAGGGGACCCGGCTGAAATCCAAAAGTGCAGAAAACTATGCAAAAAGCAAGCACAAAAAGAAAAGCAAAAATATCTTATCTGAAAGCAGCAGACGCAGGCAAGACTCCATCAAACTTCCAAATGAACCAGGAACCACAATTGAGACAAGAAAAATTGATCACCGGCAACCATCATGGGAGGGAACCTCCCTTATATCAGTCCAGTCAGTGATCCCAGATTGCCATTCCTTGCTGGAAGGTTCTGTACTGTTTGTAACCACCAGAGGGAGCCTCTGCTCAGAAACCATCTCTAGCACATTCACAACAGGCCCCCAGAACATGTAGACTTCTATCGGTGTGAAGAATGAAGGGCTGTGAAAAATACGCATAGGCTAGTATTGGGGCCTCAGTCGAGGCCATCTTCAAGGCTCGGAAGGCTTCTTCCTGGCTAACTCCCCATTGGATAATCCAATTTTTTTTTAGTAGTTCCAGCAGCAGATTAGAGAAGCGAATGGAATTCTTCACGAACCTTCGGTAGTACCAAGTAAGCCCCAGAAAGGTCCGAACGTCTTTCACTGTCTTCGGGGTGGGCCAGTCCCGTACCGCCGCTATCTTTTCACGTGCAGGTCTCACTCCTTCAGGGGATATGATGTGCCCCAGGTACTCAATTTCCAGAAGACGTGACATTTTTGGGCTTCACTTTCAGACCGTACTTCTGTAGTCGACTCAACACTTGCTCCAGCTGTCGGAGGTGTTCTTCAAAGGTGGCTGCATAGACAATGATATCGCCCAGATAGATTAGTGTTGCCTCAAAGTTCAGATCCCCCAAGTATCTTTCCATGAATCACTGAAATGTCCCAGGAGTGTTAGTCAGGCAGAAGGGCATCCGATTAAATTCAAACAATCCCATGGGCAGTATGAACGCTGTCTTTGGCCAATCGTGTTCAGCCATGGGCAACGTGAGCATCATCTGACCAGGCAGTAGAATGAGTTTCGCAGCTGCAGGGACTATTACCTTTACTAGAACCGTCACTTCACCTGATGTTTCCTGGGTCTGGGTAACCCGTATCAATTGTTGAAACACCTTCCTCTGGTGTGTTCCTGGGCTCCGTCAGTTCAGAAAAGCATCTTGTGGCTTGCTAATCAAGAGGGTTCTAAGTTACTTCAATATATTAATTCCCAGAGTCACCGCAGGACCATTGACAGCGTATGTGGCGACCAACACGACTCCTTTCCGGTCCACAACTGATTGGCTGCCGTCAGCTTGATTACAGGGCCCCATTCTGGCCGTGTCACCTCAGGAAAGTAACGTCTAAAATACATTTCCGGCATGGTGGTTACCTTCGATCTGGTATTGACTAAGCAGTGAACGGCTCGTCCATTCATCTCAGCCCATATGAGGGGACTCATAGAAATTAAACTTTCGGGACTGCCTTCACTTCGCCTTGACTTCTCAGCTCTGGGCAGCGTCCCCCAGCCATGGAGCCCACTAGTTTAATGGCTGCGGAGCTAGGGGCCGCCCCCGCCTCACACACCCTCGGGCATAGCATCCCGTGTTCCCGCACTTGAAACAAGTTGGATTCCTCTCTGCGCGGAGTTGTCCCATTCCTTGGTGATGTTTAACTAGTAAGTGGGGCTCGGGGTCACTCCTGTCCCTAGGCACATCTGGAGCTGCAGTGGGGACTCTTCTCGCATGCCCCATATTTCCTTCCGGAACTCTCTGGCATACTCTGTTTCTGCCGCGAGCGAGGCAGGTACCTCGTTGCTCCGCACCATCCCTGCCAAGGCTGCTGTCCCCTGCTCCTGCTCTCTTACGCGTGCTTCTGCCCAAACATCTAAGAAGGTCATACACAGCCTTGCATGCAGGCGCTCACGCAAATCTTACTTAAGCTACGTGTCTCTGAGGCCTGCCACAAAATGGTCCCTCAATATCATGTCAGGGGGTCCCACTTCTATTACCCCCACATTATCCCATCAGATGATATGCACGTGCACCTCCTGTAGTGCATTAATGTATTGCATTACTGACTCCGCCTCCCGTTGGACACGGCTGAACAAGCGCATCCGCAATTCTCCAACATTGGTGGCATCTCCATGCATCTCTTCCAAGATCTGTAACACCTTGGTCTGCGCGTCCCGTTCATGAGGGGGCGATACATTAGAGAGCATCTAGCTTCTACATCCAGGGCCATCTGAGCAATCTCTGCCTGCATAGCAGGGGTCACGGGATGCATCCTTAACATGTCTTTAACCCATTAACCCCCAGAGCTGTTTTTTGGTTTTGCATTTTTCACTCCCCTTCTTCTCAGAGTCATAACTTTTTTATTTTTCCATCAATATGGCCATGTGAGGGCTAGTTTTTTGCGGGATGAGTGCAATCCCACGCTGTTTTTTTGTTTGGATTTTTTAGTAGGTTCACTATATGCTAAAACTGACCTAACATTATGATTCTCCAGATCATTACGAGTTCATAGACACCAAACATGTCTAGGTTCTTTTTTTAAGTGGTGAAAAAAAATTCCAAACTTTTGTTAAAAAAAATTGCGCCAATTTTCGAGACCCATAGCGTCTCCATTTTTCGGGATCTAAGGTTGAATGAGGGTTTATTTTTTGCGTGCTGAGCTAATCTTTTTAATAATACCATTTTGGTGCAGATACGATCTTTTTATTGCCCATTCTTGCAATTTAATGCAATATCACAACGACCAAAAAATTGTAATTCTGGCGTTTTTAATTTTTTTCTCGTTACGCCGTTTAGCAATCAGGTTAATACTTTTTTTCATCGATAGATCTGGAAATTCTGTATGCATTGATACCAAATATGTGTATGTTTGATTTTATTTTTATTGTTTTATTTTGAATGGGGCGAAAGGGGGGGTGATTTAAACTTTTATTTTTTTTTATTTTTAAAAACATTTTTTTACTTTTGGCATGCTTCAATAGTCTCCATGGGAGACTAGAAGCTCCCACTACCTGAACGGCTCTGATACATAAAGGCGATGATCAGATCATCTCTATATAGCAGATTTACTCACTTGCTATGGGTGGCGCTCATAGCAAGTTGGCACTGACAACCATAGAGGTCTCCAGGAGACCTCAGGTTGTCACACCAACATACCGGTAAACCATGATCACGTGACATGAGTCACCGGTGAGCGTATTTCCGGCGCACTTGCCAGTAGTGCTTGTTAAATGCTGCTGTCAGCGTTTGACGGTGGCATTTAACTAGTTAATAGCCGCGGGTGGATCGCGATTCCACCCGCGGCTATTTCGGGCACATGTCAGCTATTCAAAACAAGTGACATGTCCTGGGAGACCACATCAAAGGGAGGGAGTCCGACATCGGCGTCCTATTATGCCCCATGTTGGAAAGGGTTATCCCGCTCGGTCCAGTCCCACAGCATGATTTTGCGCCCCGTAAATTTAGGGAGAATGATGAGCATGGTCCCCAGCGGCAAGCTGACCTTTGGGGCATCTGTGACAGTTTGGTCTGCTGCCTCTGCGTTCGTGGACTGTATCCTGTCGCCTACGCCAAGTGTAAGCAGGTGCAGGAATGCAGTAACACAGGAATTGCAGAACAAAGCTGTATAGCAAAGCTATTTAATTTTTTAACAAGAAGGATGGTAATGGTCTCCTTGCAGGGAGTTAATAGACAATAAACAAGCGAAGTAAAGGGTTAATGCAACAGTCTGGTATTGAAATGGCAGTTATCATTGTCTTCTCTGGTCCTCATCCACATACAGTCTGATGGGAGTTGGAATACCGGCAATGGCTGGCGTGGTGTCCTCAGATGAATTCCAACAAATCATGGTTCAGCTTCTGGTGGCAATGGGCGGTCACCGGTTTTGCCCGCTGAGCCCCTAGTCCATAAATCTGTGCAGCTGAAGTGGGACTGGGGAGCACTGTAGGAGTCTCTGTCTCACAAGTGTGCTGCTGCGCATCTATCAGCAATGGTGAACGCACCTCGGGGTCCTGCAACTGGCACCCACTCTTCCGCAAGAGCACTTCACTCTGCTTGGCCGGGCGTGCAGCGCTCTAAACACTCCCTGGCTCACTGTAGCGTTCGCCTAAATTCAGCAAGGGCACGTATCCTCGCTGCCACTGTTGCTACAGAGCATGCCGCACACCTGGCTCCGCTCTCACTGTTGGCGGGAAACTGAGAGCTCTTTCCCGCATTTCCTGCTCACTGCCCAGCTTAGATATGCCCCATCTCCCAAGGACATGGGATCTGTCTGGTTCCTCATTCTTTCCTCCCGGCAACACTGGACGCAGCCTCGACAGTTCCGGACCTAGCATGGTGCAGGTACCCGCAGCCCGATCTTTCTCCTTACACCTGCACCACACTATTAGCACAAATGATTTAGATTATGAATGTGGCCACCTGCCTACACCACACTATTAGCAAAAACAATTTAGATTGTGAAATGTGGCCTCCTGCCTGCATCACACTGTTAGTGCAAACGATTGAAGTTACGAAATGTGGCCTATTGCCTGCACCAAGCTATTAAAACAAGTGAGTTTGATTAGGAAATGTGGCCTCCTGCTTGCACCACACTATTAGCAAAAATTAGTTAGATTGGGAAATGTGGCCTCCTGCCTGAACCACACTATTAGCACAATGAGTTTGATTAGGAAATGTGGCCTCCTGCCCTGCACCACAATATTAGCACAAACAAGTTTGATTAGGAAATATGGCCTCCTCCCTGCATGACACTATTAGCACAAACAAGTTAATTGTAGGAAGGTAGATTTCACTAGGATCCTATCTAGCTGAACTAACTGACAATAAACCACCTATCTAACTATCTTACTAACTGTAGAATAAGCATGGGCAACCTCTCTATGCTGTTACACTGACAAAATGGCACCAAAACAACATGTCTGCTTTTTATATGGAGAAGGACATGTGATCTAGGCAGCCAATGACACAAGCCCTTCTTTCTGGAAGTTGAGGATGGTTTCTGCTCCCTGATTGGCTGCCGGGATCTCCTTGTTTCACTGCTTGCTGAACGGTCTTTGGTTGTGTCAGTTCTTCCGGCATACCCAGTACTTGTGCCATTTCACTCTTGGGCGAGAGTGTAAGAACATTCTCCCCTAGGTTGATACTCCGCACCACCACGTTACCGTCGTGGATGGTGACTAATGTCAGAGAAAAGAGTTCTGAAGGTAGTTGATCTACTAGGGCTGGCTCTATCTGGACCTCCACTCCTTTGAGGGGTGTACAGGCTCACACGGGCAGCGAGAGCACAGCTTGGCCCGGTTGTAAAATGAGTTTGGCAGCGGCCAGTGTGATCATCTTCCCCAGGACTTTTCCTTTTCTCAACGTTTCTTGAGTCTGGGCTACCCGTATCAGTTGCTGGAACACCTTTCTTTGGGTTGCGGGGGCTCCATTAATTGAGAAAAGCATCTGGTGACTCATTGACCAGGATGGTCCTGAGTTCCTTCAGCACATTCATCCCAAGCGTCACTGTGGGGCCATTGCCATGGTCTCCGGAGGTCAACACTACTCCTTTTCGGCCCACATCTTTGCCAAACACGGTAATTTGCATCCAGACCACCCCTGCGACTGGGATAGGCAATTGGTAGGGAAACAGTATCAACTAGACAACGGCGGCACAGCCATCCATTTCAGCCCATATGAAGGGGCACAGGGATCTAAACATGCGGGACTTCCTTTCTCCTTCTTGGCGGCTCAGGCTCCGGCAGCGTCCCCCAGTCATGGAGCCCACTAGTTTAATGGCCGAAGGGTCGGTGGCCTACCCCGTCTTGCGGATCCTCGGGCATAAAGTCCAGTGTCCCTGCATTCAAAACAAATCGGCTGTCTCTCTGTTCGAGGTTGCCCCATATCCAGATGGGGTTCGGGGTTAATTCTGCCTCTGGAAGAGTTCAGCACCTCCAGGGGTTTTTTCTCAAGCTGGACCACTCTTCTCGCATACCCTGGATTTCTTTCTGGATTTCTCTAACCCAACCTGGCTCAGCCGCGGGCAGAACAGATACCTCCCCGCTCTCGGGGCTGCCATCCCCTATTATTGCTCGCTCACACTCGCACTTCCGCCCCAACTTCTAGAAAAGACATACGCAGATTGCCCCACCAGTGCTCCCGCAGGGCCTGTTTAAGCAGCGCATCGCTGATGCCTGCCACTAGTTGGTCTCTCAAAATTTCATCTGGGGGCCCCACATCATCCCGCTTAGCAATAGCATTGTGTATCTCCTGCAGCATGTTTATATATTGGGTCACAGACTCCCACTGCCTTTGGACATGGCCAATCAGATGCATCCGCAATTCATTGACATCCATGGGGTCCCCATGCATCTCTTCCAATATCTGTAACACTTTGGTAAAAGTGTTCCGTTGGTGTGGGGTCCGCCGGAACATAACAGAACATCTGGCTTCCGCGTCTAGGGCCATCACAGCAATCTTCGCCTGCATAGCAGGGGTCATGAGGTGCATCCTTAGTATGCCTTTAACCCGCTTGGACCAGTCACATAGCAGTGAATTGCTCCCTGTAAACTTTGGGAGATTGCTGAGCATGGCCCCCCAGCGGTAAGCTGGCTCTTGGGACACCCACGGCCGCTTGGTCTGCCACCTCTGTGCTTGTGGACTGCATCCTGTCGACTACGCCAAGTGTAAGAAGGTTGCGGGATGCAGTGACAGACAGGAGGCAGAGCAAGGGTTAACAAAATGTACTGGTTTAATAGTACAAGATTTTAACTCCTTGCAGAGAGGTAAATAGTTAAAGCATGGATAACAAGAATAACAAATATAAAACAATGGCAGTCCAGTTTAGGAACTTATCGTGTCCTTTATACTCCTCCCATCAGATGATCCTGCAGGGGTTGTAGAACCGGCAGCGGCCAGGGAGATGTGCTCTGGTGGGGGTCCTTTAAACGGTGGTCTGTCTTCAGGCGGCAGCGATCGGTGTCCGGTACCGTCCACTGAGCCTCTATCCATGAACACATGCGGCCGAAGCAGGGTTAAGCATGAACCGGCGTGAAACAACTGGCAGGAAAGGCCGCAAGAGTCTCTCCGGTACTCGGCTTTCTCTGCTCTATACGTGCGCGGTGCTCACAGTCACTGAACGCACAGCACCTCTGCCCCTCACAGTCACTAGGTGCACGGCACCTTTATCCTCGGCGGTCCCGCTGGAGACGTCGGGGACTGAACAACGCAGCCTATTGCGGTGCCGGTGCTCAGGGGACGGAGCACACTGCCAAACTGCCTGCCGCTACACGCGCTTTCTGTTTTATCTGGCTCCTCCTACCCGGATCAGGAGGTTGGTCCGGTCCCTCATTTCTTCCCCCAGGCAACATGGGAGGCAGCCTCAACAGTTCCGGACCCGGCCCAGTACAGGTACCCGCAGCCCTGTCTTCCTCCTTACAGGTGCAAAGTGTGAGATCAGGTTAAACAGTGATAACTCTGACCAAATGATAGTGGAGGAAATGTTACCTGCAGTCCTATGTAACACCACAGATAACGCAGTGATAACTTTCTAACTGCATATAATGTAGAAAATGTTAACTGTAGTCTTACTGATACTGATAACGTAACTATACTGATATTGTAACTATCTGTACAGATGATCCATGAGTCATTTTAATCTGAAGAGTTAAAAGTTGGAATGGTTCTACTCTAAAATTGAATGTTGGTTTTCCTTGTTCTTTCACTTGCTGTACAGAATATTACCATGAGGGCAAATAAACATTGGGTGAGCTGACTATTGCTTTATTATCTACTCTACAGATAAAGTAATAATAGTACTAGACAAAACTAGTATACTAAGGCCAACGTTATCAACAATACCATACTAGACTATAAACTCATAACACCACCTTACGGATAATGAACAAAGACCACCATACAGTGACCATAATAAATGTACACTGGTGCACTGTAGACCATACTGTATGCTATAAATAATGTATAGATACTGTAAATCTGGGATGTTCTCTTTAATTGTAAGCATTCTTTTTCCATTTTATTCTCAAGGCAGCCACTTCTTCCTTCCAACAGTCATCTCTACATAACGTAATGTAAAGAAATCTTTGGTTCATTCATTTTCCAGCACCCCACTTTTCCCTAATCTATACACAAACTGCATAGTAATATATTGTGCCAGAAACTAATAATTCCAAATAAATAGAGTATACAGTGGCACTAGAATACAGGGGTCAACAACTGCTGCAAATCTAGATACCAACAACAAAGGAGTCAATTAGTATAAGATAAATAGATGAGATTAGACTCGGGCTGAAGAACCACAGGTTCATACTATTGCATGAGAGATGTGATTTTTACTTGTTAGAATACATAGAAATTTTAACTGCAAATATAACTGTACAAACAATAAACGGAGTACCAATGTTGTGATTTCGTTATTGCACTTTGCCCATAAATGCTGAAACGAAAAAAAACTAGGAAAAATTTGGGGGAAGGGGGGTGTAAAAAAATTTTAAAAAAAATGACTGCTCCAAAAAGGGGTATTGCTGTGGGGAAAAAATTGGTTAAAAAAAGTTTTTAAATTTAAAAAAAAAAGACTTAATGACCCCTTTAGCTAGACAATAAACCCTAAAAAAATAGAAAAAAAACCTCCTGTATTCCCCTTTTAATTCTTTTTTAAAATATTTCAGTGCTCTAAAAAAAGCAAAAAGGGCCCCACGTAATTTACCAAAAGAAATTTTTACAGCTTTTGAGACGGTTTCACCCGGCCCGGGGGGATATACTCTAGTAGTGTAATTTTAAATTTGGGTCAATTAATCAAAAGTGGCACCTTTACCGTATATGTGCCTGAATTTAGCAAGTGGGCCATTTTTTTAAAAATAGCAC
>JARQOD010000001.1:355386114-355459265 GCA_033576555.1 Oophaga sylvatica | reverse complement strand
CTCCCTTATTTATATTTATCGGCCTAACCGACTGCTGCACTCTGCAAACGACCTTCGACTAACCTCTGCACTAATCCGTACCTCCCACTCCCAACTCCAAGACTTCACCCGCGCTGCGCCAATCCTCTGGAATGCTCTACCCCAAGAAATTAGGACTATCCGCAATTTGGATGGTTTCAGGCGCTCCCTCAAAACACATTTGTTCACAGTGGCCTATCACATTCACTAATCAAAGTCATTCTATGTGTAATTCTGTGTGTGTAGCCCATTCACTATCTCCATGCATCCCTCACTTCCTTAAAATGGCTGGACCATCATTGTAAAAACACCATTGTATATAAACACCTGTACTTTGTATCTCCCACACCTCATTGTAGATTGTAAGCTTTCACCAGCAGGGGCGGCTGATTTAGCTTTAATTATTGTATTGTTAACGTTGTTACTTATGACTCGTGTTTTGAAACTGTTAAACTGTAAAGCACTGCGGAATATTATGGCGCTATATAAATAAATAATATTATTATTCTTATTATAGAGGCCCACTCAGTAGTGGTGAAGTGTGAACGGCGCAAATTGCGATTTGACTGCGCCTGATGCAGCTGATACTCCATTACTGTTGGCTGCTGCTCACACAACCGCTCCAACATATGTAACGAGGAATTCCACCTGGTGGGTACGTCACATATGATGCGATGTTCATGAAGGTGAAATCTGCGTTGCAGAGCTGCAATCAGCGATCTGGCCATGCTGGAACGTCGCAAGTGAGCGCACTCTAGGCGGACCTTGTGCAGCAGTGCATCAAGATCCGGATAGTCCCTCAAAAAACTCTGCACGACCAAGTTGAGCACATATGACAGACATGGTATGTGAATGAGGTTGCCAAGGCCCAGAGCTGACACCAGATTTCGGCCATTGTCACACACTACCAAGCCTGCCTGTAGATTCTCTTCCAAAAACCACACGTCGCTCTCCTGCTTTATGGCATTACAGAGCTCCTGCGCTGTGTGGCTAAGATTCCCCATGGAAATTAATTTCAGGATGGCCTGTTGACATTTGGACACGGCTGTGCTCATATCGGTCGCAACAGGTAAACGTTCACGGGTCCATGTGGAGGTAGACCGTGACGGCTCCTGCAGCGATGATTCTGAGGAACTGGAATAGGAGGAGGAATCAATGTGTACAGACTTGATTCCTGCAATCCTTGGAGTTGGCAGAACACGTACAGCGCCACTCGCAAGATCAGTACCCGGCTGCACAACATTGACCCAATGGGCAGTGAGGGAAAGGTATTGTCCCTGGCCATGGGTGTTAGAACCCTCTTGTTAGGTTTTGTTTCAGTTTGCTGGTCACATGACCTTTTTTCCCTATTTAGTCTGGCTCCGCCCTTCTGGCTTTGCTTGACTTCATTGTATTATCTACTGTTAAGCTAGCCGGGTGCTTAGGTGCCTTAATCTGTCAGTTTTGCTTGATGTTAGGATCACAAAGTATTTATTTTTCTGTTTAATTATCCATGCTACAATTTATGTTAGGAGGTGTCCACCTTTTCTCACAGTCCCTAGATCTTGTAGGGATTACTCCCTCGCAACTATAGGTCTTCGTTCACACTAGATGAGGACTTTAGCGGTCTGGTCGCAGGATCAGGTTCCCCGTTACATCGTAGGGATTCAGCTTAGTTGTATTGTAGGGACAGAATTCCCTTCTTTCCTTACTGGTTGTAGCAGATCATAACAATGGGTACTGGTCCACGCATCGGTGGTCAGGTGGACCTTGCTACTGAGGGCTTTTAGTAGCGCATGTTTAATTTTTCCCTCAACATGCTTTTGCAGACCAGGGACGGCTTGCCTGCTGAAATGAAATCGGCTTGGCACATTGTATTGTGGGATTGACAATGATATTCAGTTATGGAAACTGTCTGTCTCCACCAGCCTGAATCACAGCATTTCAAGGGACAGGAGTTTTGCAATGCCAGCATTCAGAGCCTGTGCTCGTGCATGGTTTGCGGAGTATGGCCGTCTTTTATCCCATGCCTGTGCTACCGATGGCTGTTTTGTGGCCTGGGAGTGTGAGGATGACAGGGAACTTGCTGCTGTGTGTGGAATAACAGTTTGTCTCTGGACAACAGTGGCCGAGGTTCTTCCATGGCGATCCTGTGAGGAAGCAGAACCAGCTGTGTGTGAGCTCGATGAAGATGCTTCAACACAACCTGAAGATGTAGGTGCTGCTGTAGGTTGGCCTACATCTCTAGTGTGTCTTTGTAACTCAACTACGTGCTTTGTCCGCACATGTTTCCACATATTTGTGGTATTGAGGTGACTGACACTTTTAGCTATTTTTAATTTTTGATTACACAGCTTGCATTTCACATAGCAAATATCATGTGCAAGTGTGTGAAAAAAGGACCACGCAGTGCAAGTCCTGGGAGCGCACGTTTTGACTTTTGGAAGACAACTGCTCCGAACAGGTGCCAAACTGGAGGCTACAGGCAACCGAGTCTGCAGCCTAACTCTCCCTCCTGTTTGTACCGTTGGGGCAATGTCTTCCTCTATCTTCCTTCTATCACTAACCATTTCTCTAGGCCTCCCAGCTTTCAACCAAAGTACTGGTTCTCACCCACAAAGCTCTCCACAGTGCAGCACCCCTCCTACATCTCCTCCCTCATTTCTATCTATCGGCCTAACCGACTGCTGCGCTCTGCAAACGACTTTCGACTAACCTCTGCACTAATACGTACCTCCCACTCCCGACTCCAAGACTTCTCCCGCTCTACGCCAATCCTCTGGAATGCTGTACCCCAAGAAATTAGGACTATCCACAATTTGCATGGTTTCAGGCGCTCCCTCAAAACACATTTGTTCAGAGCGGCCTATCACATTCACTAATCAAAGTCATTCTATGTATTCTGTGTAAGTGTGTGTGTGTCTCTAGCCCATTCACTATCTCCATCCCTCAGTCCCTTAAGATGGCTGGAACATCATTGTAAATGCACCATTGTATATAAACACCTATACTTTGTATCTCCCCCATCTCATTGTACATTGTAAGCTGTCACGAGCAGGGGCGACTTATTTAGCTTAAATTATTGTATTGTTAACGTTGTTACTTATGACTTGTGTTCTGAAACGGCTAAACTGTAAAGCGCTGCGGAATATGATGGCGCTATATAAATAAATATTATTATTATTCCTCTGAGCTGCTCCCACCACCTTCCTGTTCCTCATGCCATGTTGGGTCTTGGACCTCATCATCTCCACTACCCTCTTCCAACACCTGCTGTTGGGTGGTCTGGCCAGCACCATGCTCAACAGAAACTGGCACCTGGGTCTCATCATCATCAGATGCGTTCTGCGGTGTGCTGACCATCGGCACTGTCTCACCCGCCTCTTCAGATTCAGAGAGACACAGCTGTTGCGCATCACTGCATACTCCCTCTTCACATTACAGAATGCTGCTTGGCTGGGCCCGTGTTTGCAAGCCAATAGATTCTGAGAACAGAAGCAGACACTCAGCTGGCTCCTGTACAGAACTCTCTGACTGCCTGGGCAATTTGCCAGGCGGTGAAGAGACAGATGGTTGCCCAACAGTGCTGTGGTCCTGAGAGGAGGTGGAAGCAATTGAAGTCGATGCATTGGCTGACATCCAAACAACAACGGCTTCAATTTGTTCTTCCCGCAGCAGGGGGTACTCCGAGCTCCTACAAAAGTGCGCATAAAGGAACGCTCACGGGGAAAACTGGTGGATGCTGTGTCACTGGGGGCCGCAGCAGCCACAGAATCCCCACGTCCTCTCCCTGAAGAAACTCCACGACCACGTGCCTTACTCCCTGCCTTCTTCATCTTGGTAGATTGATAAAGAAACTCTGAAAAGTTATAAGGTCTAAGTGTGGTTATTCCGCAGAGACTGCAGTGAACACTGCACACAACTGTTCACTACCCAATGCGTCTCAGCAGGAAGGCAGTCTGTGCGTCAAAACAAAGGCACAAGCATACATCCATGTACCCTGTTTATAAAGCTATATAAAAAAAATTATGTAGTAGTGACGCACACTTTATTGAGGTACAGTATTACATCGCAATTCACCATCTGTGGCTATGCAGTCTCATCTATATATACCTTATCTATCTGTTGTCATGCTTCCAAGTCGACAGTCACAGTCAGCCATAAATAGCAATTTCACTATGCACTATGCACTTTTGAAAGGTTATGTTTGTTAATAAAAATGATTATTGCCACATATTATGAGTATTACATGATGGAAATTGTATAATTTTGTATAAAATATTTAGTGACATTATTCAGCAAATGGAACTTTTTAGTAATATCACAGATAACTTGTAATGCTGATGATGTTTTGAAGTCAGACATTCATTGTCTATACAATAAAAATGGTGTACATACTGTTACTTATCCATCATTAATGGATTCAGATATGTACTTGTATGCTTTTATGTACAACCGTATAGCAGATTCCTTAACTAATTTATTTTGTGGTTTGCATTGCTGTTCAACATGTTAATGTATGTGTTTATGTTTGTCAATTCTTTATTTATCTAGATATTAGTTTAAATGAAATCATCATCTTATGGTAGTAAAGGTTATCTTTCTCTTGTTTGAAGTATAGACATTTAAAATTGACAGGTAACAAGGAAATTACTTGATCTAGTATTTAAACATCCTCCTTGACCCTGGGCTCCAACACCGCCAGTTGTTGCTCGGAAGTGCTGTTAGCACAGTCAACACTTGCTCCTGTGTTACTGGGGTTCAGTAACGTCAGCTGGTCCTCGGTTGTGCCATTGGCTCTTTTCCTTCTGCTGCCCCTCCGGGTTCCAGCACAGTCAGCTGGTCCTCGTTACTTGCATTGGCTCTTGTACCTTCTGCTACCCGTCCGGGTTCCAGTACCGTCAACTGGTTCTCCGCAGTGCCTTTGGCCTAGGTGCCTCCATCTCGGTATCCGAGTTCCAGCAACGTCTGCTGGTCCTTGGTAGTGCTTTGGAGCACAGGTACCTCCTGCTTAGTAACCGTGTCCCAGTAACGTCAGCTGGTCCTCGGTTGTGCCATTGGCTCTTTTCCTTCTGCTGCCCCTCCGGGTTCCAGTACCGTCAACTGGTTCTCCGCAGTGCCTTTGGCCTAGGTGCCTCCATCTCGGTATCCGAGTTCCAGCAACGTCTGCTGGTCCTTGGTAGTGCTTTGGAGCACAGGTACCTCCTGCTTAGTAACCGTGTCCCAGTAACATCAGCTGGTACAAGATTGTGCTACAAATACAAGATACGGAACAAGAGACACAAGAACAATAAGCAGAAGATCTAAAAGCAGAAGAACATGAAGTATAAGACCAAAATGAAGAGCAAAATATATGCTCTAAATTCTAAGCAGAAGAAGACTAAGCAGTGTATGGGGGTGAGTCCGTTCCTCCTCGTGGTGCCCCTGGAAAATGCCTGCTGCTGCAGGCTAAACTGAATACGGACAAATACTGTTGTAATTTAAATCTTTTGTGACAGCAAGAACGGAAGGATGAAAAATTCATACTTTGACAGATTACAAGTACAGGATTCTCTGTCACAAATAAGAATATGATGAAGAAGATGAAGCAGAATATGAATAAGAATAATAGTTTAATAAGAAGAATATGAGTAATGTTAACAAAGATGAATAGCAAGAAGTTTAAGAAGAAGATAAAGAAGGTGAAGATGAAGAATAATTTGATGAAAAAGATGATGCTGCAGAAGATTATGAAGGAGAAAGTGTGTGAAAAGTTAAAAAGGTGAAGATGAAGAGCATGGAAGTTGTGTAATATACATATTTGCCAAAATATAAAAAACGTTAACATTGTCAATTTCTTCGTCAATCCGAACATCTTTAAAAAAAAAAATATTTATGCTATTCCATTTGATTGGGTTAAACATCTATGCCTTTAATGTCTCCTCAACCTTCCCCAATACATTCTACATTACTCTTTCTTGTTTTCCTTCATGTACAATTAACCAACAAGGCAAGAATGGTTTTTTTTAATTTCGATATTTTGTTCCCATAGACTTACATGGGACTTCCGGTATCTGTATCGGGTATCGCCGATATTTTAGTGATATCGGCGATACCATTCCGATTCCGATACTTTAGGATATCGGAAAGTATCGCTCAACTCTAGCCATTACCTAAGTTGCCTTCCTCCTCCGAATTGGTGCCTTTGTTCCTTCAGCACGTGGTTCGGTTACACGGCATTCCTGAGAACATTGTGTCTGACAGAGAAGTCCAGTTTGTTTCCAGATTTTGGAGGACTTTTTGTTCTAAACTTGGTGTTCAATTGTCTTTCTCCTCGGCTTTTCATCCTCAGACCAATGGACAAACTGAGAGAACAAACCAGACATTGGAGACTTATCTGAGATGCTTTGTGTCTGCTGATCAAGATGACTGGGTCTCTTTTTTCCTTTGGCTGAGTTTGCTCTTAATAATAGGGCTAGCTCTGCCACTTTGATGTCTCCATTTTTCTGCAATTTTGGGTTTCACCCTCGATTTTCTTCGGGATAGACGGAGGCTTCTGTCTGTCCAGGTGTTGACTCTGTTGTGGAGCGTATGCAGCAGATTTGGGACCAGGTAGTGGAGAGGTTGTCCCTCTCGCAGGAGAGGGCCCAGCGGTTTGCCAACCGGCATAGGACTGATGGTCCTCGGTTTGAAGTGGGGGACTTGGTCTGGTTGTCCTCAAGAAATATCCCTATGAGAGTTGCATCTCCTAAGTTTAAGCCTAGGTTCATTGGACCTTATAAGATCATGGAGATTCTTAATCCTGTTTCCTTTCGTTTACTTCTTCCAGGGACATTTAAGATCCATAACGTGTTCCACAAGTCCTTATTGAAGAGGTTTGTCGAGCCAGTGGTTCCTATGGCTGCGCCTCCTGACCCTGTTTTGGTTGAGGGCAATCTGGAGTATGTGGTTGAGAAAATATTGGATTCTCGTTTTTCTAGACGGAAACTCCAGTATTTGGTTAAGTGAAGAGGTTATGGTCAGGAGGACAATTCTTGGGTGTTTGCTTCGGACATCCATGCTAGGAGACTGATGCGTGCGTATCACAGAGCTCATCCTGACCGACCTGGTTGCCCAAATGAGGGTTCGGTGACCCCTCCTCGAGGGGGGGTACTGTTGTGAATGTGTTAGAAATGAATTCTGAGCAGAAGCTCCCTCTGGTGGTTACAAACAGTACTGAACCATTCAATGAGGATTGGCAATCAGGAGTTACAGACTGGTCTTATATAAGGGAGGTTCCCTCCCATCATGGTTGCCGGTGATCAATTGTTCTTGTCTCAACTGTGGTTACTGGTTCACTTGGAAGCTTGCTGAGTCTTGCCTCTTCTCCTGCTCTCAGATAAGATATTTTCTGTTTTTATTTTTGTGCTTGCTTTTTGCATTGTTTCCTGCACTTCTGTGGAGGTCAGCCAGGTCCCCTCCGGGGGCTTGTGCTCCTCTCAGTTTATCTGAGCCACTGTCATTTGCCTTTTCCAGTTTTTTCAGTGGCTGCGGCTTAGTTTTGTTACACAAGAGAACTAATTTAGGTGGTAGAGGTCGTGTGATCTCAGGTGTTTTTACAATTAGTAGAGTTGGTATTTTTTAGGGTTTTTTGGATTGCAGTAAGTGTCCTTCCTATCCTTTTTCTTTCTAGGCAGATTGGGCCCCAACGTTTGCTCTTACTATTTTCTGTCTGTGTCTGTATTTCCTCTTGTCTAACCGCCATTACATGTTTGGGGGCTTCCTATGTTCTTTGGGGATCTGCTCCGGGCAGATAGCTTTCCTCTTTCTATCTTTAGGTGTAGTTAACCTCTCAGGCTGTGACGAGGCATCTAGTACCAACGTAGGAACGCTCCACGGCTGCCTTTAGTTGTGGTGGTTAGTCAGGGTACTGCAATCCAGTAGATTCCAACCTCTCTGGTGTATTGCCGTTTTTGCCTACTCTCCTCAGCTACCATATCATAACAGATAACACCAGAATATGAAAAGGAGAAAAAGTGTACTGTATCAGTAGTGTACAGCTGTATACAGTGTTGAGGTAATTTTAAATCTCCGTATATATTTCAGGAGTAACACACACGGTCACAGGCTCAGTATGGATAACATCAGAATATGAAAAGCAGAAAAACTATACTGTATCAGTAGTGTACAGCTATATACAGTGTTGGTGTATTTTAAATCTCCGTATATATTTCAGGAGTAACACACACGGTCACAGGCTCAGTAGGGATAACATCAGAATATGAAAAGCAGAAAAACTATACTGTATCAGTAGTGTACAGCTATATACAGTGTTGGTGTATTTTAAATCTCCGTATATATTTCAGGAGTAACACACACGGTCACAGGCTCAGTAGGATAACATCAGAATATGAAAAGCAGAAAAACTATACTGTATCAGTAGTGTACAGCTGTATACAGTGTTGGGGTAATTTTAATCTCCGTATATATTTGAGGAGTAACACACAGACGCTCTCTCAGTATGGATTTGACGTAATACACAAGGCAGAAAAACGGAACTGTATCAGAAGATACAGCTGTATACGGTTTTGGGGAAAAATAAATCTCCGTATATATTTCCGGAGTCACACACAGATAGTCAGCATGTATTTGTCCGTGATACCAGCCGGTACACTGTAGTGTGAGGAGCGTACAGCTTTATACAGTGTGGGAAAAAATAAACGCTCGGTAACGGTGTAGAAAAAAATTAATTAAATTAGTGCTGTGTAGGTGCTGTGTTAAAAAGCAGTCTGCACAGCAGGGAACACACTGCAATACATATAGAAGGCAGCCTAATAATCAGCTCTGCTGCTGCACACTAGAAATTCCTCCCCTGTCACTGGCAGGCAGCCTAATAATCAGCTCTGCTGCTCCACACAAGCAATTCCTCCCCTCTCAGTGGCAGGCAGCCTAAAAACCAGCGCTGCTGCACACACCAAAATCATCCCGTCACTGCACAGTAACTGTAAAGCTAATTGCTATCAGCACAAGCACAGAATTATAGTTTTTTGTCCTGCCTAACGCTCTCCCTACTGAGAATAAGCGTCAGCAACCTCTCCCTACGCTAAGATCGGCAGAAGTAAAATGGCGGTCGGCGGTGAGGGCTTTTATAGGCACTGTGACGCCACACAAAGTAAGCCAATCACTGCAATGCCCTTCTCTAAGATGGTGCTGGCCACTGCCCATGTCATCGCGTTGCCCACAGTCTGCATTCTTGCTCATTGGCCGAGAAAAGGTCGTTCAAGTATTATGGGAAAACCGACTTTGGCGCTCGGGTAGCCGAACACGATCCGACCTCACGCTAAGTTCGGGTTTTGCTCGGCGAAACCCGACTTTGGCGAAAGTCGGTCTTTTTTGAAATTGACCGACCTGTTTCGCTCAACTCTAGTTAATAGTGCTCACTCTCTGCCTTTGCATGGTAACAATGTCCTTCACATAATATAGCACTGTTTGTGCTGCAACATAGTAATGTCCCCCATTTGTGTCCAACTTAGTAATATCCATTTGTTGGTACCCTCACTAAATAATATTCCACATTTTTACCCCCATTTAGTAATATTTTCCTTTTGGGCCCCCACTTAAGCCCCCGTCACACACAGTGATCTCGCTAGTGAGATTGCTGCTGAGTCACTAGTTTTGTGATGCAACAGCGATCTCCCCAGCGATATCGCTGTGTGTGACATTCAGCGACGATCAGCCCCCCTGCTGGGTATCGCTGATCGTCGCTGAATGTCCTGAACATTTTTTTGATCGCTGGTCTCCCGCTGGCCAGCACACATCGCTGCGTGTGGCAGGTAGGAGACCAGCGATCAGCTGGTAACCAAGGTACACATCGGGTTTCCAGGCGCCGGGCGGTGCCTAGAAACCCGATGTGTACCTTGGATACCAGCGCACCGCTGCAGGGGAGCTGGTAACCAAGGTACACAGCGGGTTTCCAGGTGCCGTGCAGCGCCTGGAAACCCGATGTGTACCTTGGTTACCAGCTCCCTGCACCAGCGGGCTGGTATCCAACGTACACTACGGGTAACTAAGCGACGTTACCCATAGTGTCGCTGTCCTGATCGCTGCCTGAGCTGCCTATTTGGCATCTCAGGCCGCGATCATGTAGCGACACACCAGCGATCCTGACAAGTGCATATCGTTGTCGGGATCGTTGGTGTGTCGCTAGGTGTGACCGGGCCCTTAGTAATATTTCTTCATTTGCACCCCCACTTAGTAATAATACCTCTTTGTTCCCTCACTTAGTAATATTCTCTCATTTGTGTCTGCACTTAATATTACTTCCCAATTTGCACCCCCATTTAGTAATATTTACCCTTTTTGTCTCCGCTTAGTATTATTCTGCCATGTATGCCCCCACTTAGCAATATTCTCTCATTTGCTCCCACAATTAGTTGGGCTGAGATTCCTGTCATTTCAAGCTCGTTCTGCAGTTTTTTTTTTTTTTTTCACTCCCCTTTCCGCCACTCTGTGCGCACTTCCAGCAGCCGCGGAACTTTGATAAGTGACACCAGTCATTATCAGACTCGTTCCTGCAGGTTTTTTTTTTTTTTCACACCACTTTCCGCCACTCCGTGCGCCATCTAGCAGCCGCGGAACTTGATAAGTGACACCGGTCACTTATCAGAGCTCGTTCCTGCGTTTTTGTTTTTTTTTTTCACTCCCCTTTCCGCCACTCCTGTGCGCACTTCAGCAGCGCGGAACTTTGATAAGTGACACAGTCACTTATCAGAGCTCGTTCCGCAGTTTTTTTTTTTTTTCACTCCCTTTCTGCCACTCCTGTGCGCAACATCCAGCAGCCGCGGAACTTTGATAAGTGACACCAGTCACTTATCAGAGCTCGTTCCTGCAGTTTTTTTTTTTTCACCCCACTTCCGCCACTCCCAGTGCGCTCACTAGCATGCCGCGGAACTTTGATAATGACACGGTCACTTATCAGAGCTCGTTCCTGCCGTTTTTTTTTTTTTCTTGCACTCCCTTTCCGCCACTCCTGGCGCACATCTAGCAGCCGCGGAACTTGATAAGTGACACGGTCACTTATCAGAGCTCGCTCCTGCCGTCTTTTTTATTTCACTCCCCTTTCCGCCACTCCTGTGCGCACATCCAGCAGCCGCGGAACTTTGATAAGTGACACCAGTCACTTATCAGAGCTGTTCCTGCATTTTTTTGTTTCACTCCCTTTCCGCCACTCCGTGCGCACATCAGCAGCGCGGAACTTGATAGTGACACCAGTCACTTATCAGAGTTCGTTCCTGCCGCTTTTTTTTTCATCGCCTTTCCGCCACTCCTGTGCGCACATCCAGCAGCCGCGGAACTTTGATAAGTGACACCAGTCACTATCAAGTCGTTCCTGCATTTTTTTTTTCACTCCCCTTCCGCCATTCCTGTGGCACATCCAGCAGCCCGCGGAACTTTGATAAGTGACACCAGTCACTATCAGAGCTCGTTCCTGCATTTTTTTTTTTCACTCCCCTTTCCGCCACTCCTGTGCGCACATCCAGCAGCCGCGGAACTTTGATAAGTGACACCAGTCACTTATCAGAGTTCGTTCCTGCAGTTTTTTTTTTTCACTCCACTTTCCGCCACTCCCGTGCGCACATCTAGCAGCCGCGGAACTTTGATAAGTGACACCGTCACTTATCAGAGCTCGTTCCTGCCGTTTTTTTTTTTTTTCACTTCCCTTTCCGCCACTCCTGTGCGCACATCGCAGCCGCGGAACTTTGATAAGTGACACCGGTCACTTATCAGAGCTCGTTCCTGCCGTTTTTTTTTTTTTTTCACTTCCCTTTCCGCCACTCCTGTGCGCACATCCGGCAGCCGCGGAACTTTGATAAGTGACACCGGTCACTTATCAGAGCTCGTTCCTGCCGGTTTTTTTTTTTTTTTCACTACCCTTTCCGCCACTCCTGTGCGCACATCCGGCAGCCGCGAAACTTTGATAAGTGACACCGGTCACTTATCAGAGCTCGTGCCTGCTGGTTTAGACTTTTTTTCACAGGCATTTTTTTCCCTATTCTCTTTCTTTTCTTTTAGCTTTTTCCTTTCAGCATAGTTTGCACCAACCACTATCCCCCCCCCACACACACACACAGTTATAAATAAAGTTCACACAAAGCACCACATTCACAAAAAAAATGTCCCGCTCGTCACGTTCTTCCCAACAGCGCTATTCAGTGGAAGAGGCATACGCTTTACTTGCCTCCGACACTGATAGCGAGGGAGAGGATCCCACATTTCTTTACTTTTCAGATTCTTCATCCTCTTCTTCTTCTTCCTCCTCTTCCTCATCTTCCTCCTCGGGTCCTGCGGAACCGCCACGCAGACGCCCCAGGACAGAAGATGAGGCAGCGCCCACCCCTGAAAATGAACCTGCGCACCCCTCTTCGGACCCCATATGGACCCCGCCCCCCGAAAATTACGAGCCACTGATTCCTGATTTTGTGGCAGAATCAGGAATCAAGTTTGACACCACGGGCCTCAGAGAAATAGACTTTTTCAAAGTCTTTTTCTCTGAGGATTTTATTAACCTCGTGGTGGAGCAAACTAATTTGTACGCTCGGCAATTTTTGGCGCAAAACCCAGTGTCATCATTTTCCAACTGGTCTCCTGTAGACGCAGGTGAAATGATGCAGTTTGGGGCCTGGTCCTCCATATGGGGATCCTGAAGAAGCCAGAACTTCGGCAATATTGGAGTGTTGATATTTTATACAACACTCCACTGTTCCGAATGGTCATGGCTCGGACGCGTTTTGAGGCCATCCACAAATTCCTGCATTATAATGATAATGCACAGTGTCCCCCACAAAATGACCCCAACTTTGACCGTCTGTTCAAAGTTCGGCCGGTCATCGAACACTTCAGCAAAAAAGTTTGCTGAAGTGTACGTGCCCCAAAGGGACATCTGCGTGGATGAGTCCTTGGTTCATTTTAAGGGAGGCTCAGATTCCGCCAGTACCTGCCCAGCAAGAGGGCAAGGTACGGAATTAAACTCTACAAGCTGTGCGAGAGTACCTCAGGGTACACGCACAGCTTTAGAGTTTACGAAGGAAAGGACACCAGGATTGAACCCCCTGAGTGTCCCCCCGTCCTGGGAGTGAGTGGGAAAATTGTGTGGGATTTGGTGCACCCACTGCTGGATAAAGGTTATCACCTTTACACCGATAACTTTTATTCCAGTGTCCCACTCTACAAATCCCTCTCTGCGCGAGGTACCGCAGCTTGCGGTACCGTCCGCAAAAATCAGAGAGGCCTCCCGAAGACGCTACTTGGGCAGATGCTCAGAAAGGGTGAGAGCAGAGCCCAATGTAGCGACCACCTGTTGGTGGTCAAGTACAAGGACAAGAGGGATGTCCTTCTCTTGACCACCATACATGGTGATGGCAGCGCCCTCAGCACTGTACGGGGTACCTCTACACAGGTCCGCAAACCGGACTGTGTACTGGGGTACAATAAATACATGGGGGGTGTTGATCTCTCTGATCAACTCCTCCAACCGTACAGTGCTTTGAGAAAGGCCAAGGTGTGGTACAAGAAGCTGTCCGTGCACATCGTCCAAATGGCAATGCTCAACGCTTTCCTGCTGTCACGATGTGCACGCAACAGCGATACGACGTACCTTCAGTTCCAGGAGGTAGTGGTTAAGGCCCTGATGTTTGGCGCTCAGGAAACAGCGGGCCCCAGTACTTCTGGAACTGAAGGTGCTCGTATCATACCAGGTCAGCATTTCCCGGGGGTGGTCCCGCCAACTGGAAGCAAAGGTAAGCCGCAAAAAAGGTGCCGAGTATGTTACAAAAGGGGAATACGCAAGGACACCACTTACCAATGCGACACCTGCCCCGAAAAACCTGGCCTGTGTATGAAGGATTGTTTCAAATTGTACCACACCTCAATGCACTACTAATTTACTTTACAGGAAAGATTAGTTCCAGAAGGGGGGCACATTTAGAAAAGTTCCTTGGGAGTCTACTTTCCAAAATTATGTCACTTGTGGTTTTTTTTTACTGTTTAGGCACATCAGGAGCTCTGCAAACGGAACATGACGCCCGCAGACCATTCCATCAGTCTGCATTCCAAAACGTCACGACTTCCCTTCTGAGCCCCGACTTGTGCCCAAACAGTTTTTTCCCACATATGGGGCACCAGTGTACTCAGGACAAATTGGACAACAATTTTTGGTGTCCAATTTCTCCTCTTACCCTTGGGAAAATAAAAAATTGGGGACTAAAACATCATTTTTGTGAGGATAAAAGTAGGATTTTTTATTTTTACACCTGGGCATTATAAACTTTAGTGAAACACTTGGGGTTCAAAATGCTCACCACACACCTAGGTAAGTTCCTTAGGGGGTCTAGTTTCCAAAATGGGGTCACTTGTGGGGGTTTCCACTGTTTAGGCACATGAGGGGCTCTGCTAACGGAACATGACGCCCGCAGACCATTCCATCAAAGTCTGCATTCCAAAACGTCACTGCTTCCCTTCTGCGCCCTGCCATGCGCCCAAACAGTGGTTCCCCCCAACATATGGGGTATCAGTGTACTCAGGACAAATTGGACAACAACTTTTGTGGTCCAATTTCTCCTGTTACCCTTGGGAAAATAAAAAATTGGGGACTAAAACATCATATTTGTGGAAATTTTTTTATTTTTTTTTTATTCACGCCAGGGCATTATAAACTTTAGTGAAACACTTGGGGGTTCAAAATGCTCACCACACACCTAGATAAGTTCATTAGGGGGTCTAGTTTCCAAAATGGGGTCACTTGTGGGGGTTTCCACTGTTTAGGCACATGAGGGGCTCTGCTAACGGAACATGACGCCCGCAGACCATTCCATCAAAGTCTGCATTCCAAAACGTCACTGCTTCCCTTCTGCGCCCTGCCATGCGCCCAAACAGTGGTTCCCCCCAACATATGGGGTATCAGCGTACTCAGGACAAATTGGACAACAACTTTTGTGGTCCAAGTTCTCCTGTTACCCTTGGGAAAATAAAAAATTGGGGACTAAAACATCATATTTGTGGAAATTTTTTTTTTTTTTTTTATTCACGCCAGGGCATTATAAACTTTAGTGAAACACTTGGGGGTTCAAAGTGCTCACCACACACCTAGATAAGTTCCTTAGGGGGTCTAGTTTCCAAAATGGGGTCACATGTGGGGGTTTCCACTGTTTAGGCACATGAGGGGCTCTGCTAACGGAACATGACGCCCGCAGACCATTCCATCAAAGTCTGCATTCCAAAACGTCACTGCTTCCCTTCGGCCCTGCCTGTGCCCAAACAGTGGTTCCCCCCAACATATGGGGTATCAGCGTACTCAGGACAAATTGGACAACAACTTTTGTGGTCCAATTTCTCCTCTTACCCTTGGGAAAATAAAAAATTGGGGACTAAAACATCACTTTTGTGGAAAAAAAAAATATATTTTTTTTTCACGCCAGGGCATTATAAACGTTAGTGAAACACTTGGGGGTTCAAAGTGCTCACCACACACCTAGATAAGTTCCTTAGGGGTCTAGTTTCCAAAATGGGGTCACATGTGGGGGGTTTCCACTGTTTAGGCACATCAGGGGCCCTCCAAACGCGACATGGCGTCCGTTCGCAATTCCAGCCAATTTTGGTTTGGAAAAGTCAAACGGCGCTCCTTCCCTTTCAAGCCCTGCCGTGCGTCCAAACAGTGGTTCCCCCCCACATATGGGGTATCAGCGTACTCAGGACATGTTGGACAACAACTTTTGTGGTCCAATTTCTCCTCTTACCCTGGGGAAAATAAAAAATTGGGGACTAAAACATCATGCTTGTGGAAAAAATATGATTTTTTTTTCTTCACGGCTCTACATTACAAACTTGCGTGAAGCACTTGAGGGTTCAAAGTGCTCACCACACATCTAGATAAGTTCCTTAGGGGGTCTAGTTTCCAAAATGGGGTCACATGTGGGGGTTTCCACTGTTTAGGCACATCAGGGGCCCTCCAAACGCGACATGGCGTCCGTTCGCAATTCCAGCCAATTTTGGTTTGGAAAAGTCAAACGGCGCTCCTTCCCTTTCAAGCCCTGCCGTGCGCCCAAACAGTGGTTCCCCCCCACATATGGGAATCAGCGTACTCAGGACATGTTGGACAACAACTTTTGTGGTCCAATTTCTCCTCTTACCCTTGGGAAAATAAAATTTGGGGACTAAAACATCATGTTTGTGGAAAAAATATGATTTTTTTTCTTCACGGCTCTACATTACAAACTTGCGTGAAGCACTTGAGGGTTCAAAGTGCTCACCACACATCTAGATAAGTTCCTTAGGGGGTCTAGTTTCCAAAATGGGTCACATGTGGGGGGTTTCCACTGTTTAGGCACATCAGGGGCCCTCCAAACGCGACATGGCGTCCGTTCGCAATTCCAGCCAATTTTGGTTTGGAAAAGTCAAACGGCGCTCCTTCCCTTTGGAGCCCTGCCGTGCGCCCAAACAGTGGTTCCCCCCCACATATGGGGTATCAGCGTACTCAGGACATGTTGGACAACAACTTTTGTGGTCCAATTTCTCCTCTTACCCTTGGGAAAATAAAAATTTGGGGACTAAAACATCATGTTTGTGGAAAAAATATGATTTTTTTTCTTCACGGCTCTACATTACAAACTTGCGTGAAGCACTTGAGGGTTCAAAGTGCTCACCACACATCTAGATAAGTTCCTTAGGGGGTCTAGTTTCCAAAATGGGGTCACATGTGGGGGTTTCCACTGTTTAGGCACATCAGGGGCCCTCCAAACGCGACATGGCGTCCGTTCGCAATTCCAGCCAATTTTGGTTTGGAAAAGTCAAACGGCGCTCCTTCCCTTTCAAGCCCTGCCGTGCGCCCAAACAGTGGTTCCCCCCCACATATGGGGTATCAGCGTACTCAGGACATGTTGGACAACAACTTTTGTGGTCCAATTTCTTCTCTTACCCTTGGGAAAATAAAAATTTGGGGACTAAAACATCATGTTTGTGGAAAAAATATGATTTTTTTTCTTCACGGCTCTACATTACAAACTTGCGTGAAGCACTTGAGGGTTCAAAGTGCTCACCACACATCTAGATAAGTTCCTTAGGGGGTCTAGTTTCCAAAATGGGGTCACATGTGGGGGGTTTCCACTGTTTAGGCACATCAGGGGCCCTCCAAACGCGACATGGCGTCCGTTCGCAATTCCAGCCAATTTTGGTTTGGAAAAGTCAAACGGCGCTCCTTCCCTTTCAAGCCCTGCCGTGCGCCCAAACAGTGGTTCCCCCCCACATATGGGTATCAGCGTACTCAGGATAAGTTGGAAACAACTTTTGTGGTTCAATTTCTCCTCTTACCCTTGGGAAAATAAAAATTTGGGGACTAAAACATCATGCTTGTGGAAAAAATATGATTTTTTTTCTTCACGGCTCTACATTACAAACTTGCGTGAAGCACTTGAGGGTTCAAACTACTCACCACACATCTAGATAAGTTCCTTAGGGGGTCTAGTTTCCAAAATGGGGTCACGTGTGGGGGGTTTCCACTGTTTAGGCACATCGGGGCCTCTCCAAACGCGACATGGCGTCCGTTCTCAATTCCAGCCAATTTTGGTTTGGAAAAGTCAAACTGCGCTCCTTCCATTCCGAGCTCTGCCGTGTGCCCAAACAGTGGTTTTCCCTCACATATGGGGTATCGGCGTACTCAGGAGAAATTGCACAACAACTTTATCATCCTTTTTCTCCTTTTTCCCTTGTGAAAATAAAAAAAATGTTTGTAAAAGATCATTTTTGTGACTAAAAAGTAAAATGTTAATTTTTTCCTTCCATGTTGCTTCAGCTCCTGTGAAGCACCTGAAGGGTTAATAAACTTCTTGAATGTGGTTTTGAGTACCTTGAGGGGTGTAGTTTTTAGAATGGTGTCACTTTTGGGTATTTTCTGCTATATAGACCCCTCAAAGTGACTTCAAATATGAGGTGGTCCCGAAAAAAAATGGCTTTGTAAATTTTGTTGTAAAAATGAGAAATCGCTGGTCAACTTTTAACCCTTATAATTTCCTAACAAAAAAAAATTTTGCTTCCAAAATTGTGCTGATGTAAAGTAGACATGTGGGAAATGTTATTTCTTAACTATTTTGTGTGACATATTTCTCTGTTTTAAGGGAATAAAAATTCAAAGTTTGAAAATTGCAAAATTTTCAAAATTTTTGCCATATTTGCATTTTTTTCATAAGTAAATGCAAGTTATATGGAAGAAATTTTACCACTATCATGAAGTACAATATGTCACGAGAAAACAATCTCAGAATCGCGAAGATCCGTTGAAGCGTTCCAGAGTTATAACCTCATAAAGAGACAGTGGTCAGAATTGTAAAAATTGGCCCGGTCATTAACGTGCAAACCACCTTGGGGGTGAAGGGGTTAAAAAAAAACATTCTTGCCTTGTTGGTTAATTGTACATGAAGGAAAACAACAAAGACTAATGTAGAATGTATTGGGGGAGGTTGAGGAGACAATAAAGGCATACATGTTTAACCCAATGCATTGGAATAGCATTAATATATATTTTTTTGGAAATACGTTTGGATTGACTAACAAATTGACAATGTTGTTAACCTTTTTTCTATTTTGGCAAATATGTATGTTTCACAACTTCCATGCTCTTCACCTTTTTAACTTTTGCCAGTGCCACACTTTCTCCTTCATAATCTTCAGCAGCATCATCTTTCTCATCAAATTATTCTTCATCTTCACCTTCTTAATCTTCTTCTTAAACTTCTTGCTATTCATGTTTTTGTTTACATTACTCATATTGTTATTATTAAACTAATTAATCTTCTTCATATTCAAATTCTTCATCTTCTTCCTCTTCATCTTCTTCATCATATTCTTATTTGTGACAGAGATTCCTGTACTTGTAATCTGTAAAAGTATGAATTGTTCATCCTTCCGTTCTTGCTGTCACAAAAGATTTAAATTACAACAGTATTTGTCCGTGTTCAGTTTAGCCTGCAGCAGCAGCAGGCATTTTCCATGGGCACCACGAGGAGGAACGGACTCACCCCCATACACTGCTTAGTCTTCTTCTGCTTAGAATTTAGAGCATATATTTTGCTCTTCATTTTGGTCTTATACTTCATGTTCTTCTGCTTTTTGATCTTTTGCTTATTGTTCTTCTGTCTCTTGTTCTGTATCTTGTAGTTTGTCTTAACCTTCTTTGTCCTGTTGGTGATCTTCTTCTGGGTAATCTTTTATTTTTTCTTTGTGATGGTGTTCAGGCTGGTTGGCTTCATGCTCGTCGTCCTTGTTGTCGTCATCTTCTTCTGGGTGGTCTTTAAGGTCGTCTAATTTCCGAGAAACAGCTGACGTTACTGGAACCCTGACGGCTATCAGATGGAGCAAGAGACAATGGAAGTAACGAGGACCAGCTGACTGTGCTGGAACCCGGACGGGTAGCAGAAGGAAAAGAGGCAATGTCACAACCGAGTACCAGCTGACGTTACTGTGACACGGTTACTAAGCAGGAGGTACCTGTGCTCCAAAGCACTACCAAGGACCAGCAGACGTTGCTGGAACTCGGATACGGAGATGGAGGCACCTAGGCCAAAAGCACTG
Organism: Oophaga sylvatica; assembly: GCA_033576555.1. Taxonomy (NCBI): domain Eukaryota; kingdom Metazoa; phylum Chordata; class Amphibia; order Anura; family Dendrobatidae; genus Oophaga; species Oophaga sylvatica. The sequence continues at coordinate 355,439,693 of JARQOD010000001.1, read as the reverse complement.
GGGAGAACCACTTGACGGTACTGGACCCCGGACGGGTAGCAGAAGGAAAAGAGGCAATGTCACAACCGAGTACCAGCTGACGTTACTGTGACACGGTTACTAAGCAGGAGGTACCTGTGCTCCAAAGCACTACCAAGGACCAGCAGACGTTGCTGGAACTCGGATACAGAGATGGAGGCACCTAGGCCAAAAGCACTGGGGAGAACCGCTTGACGGTACTGGACCCCGGACGGGTAGCAGAAGGAAAAGAGGCAATGTCACAACCGAGTACCAGCTGACGTTACTGTGACACGGTTACTAAGCAGGAGGTATCTGTGCTCCAAAGCACTACCAAGGACCAGCAGACGTTGCTGGAACTCGGATACGGAGATGGAGGCACCTAGGCCAAAGGCACTGGGGAGAACCACTTGACGGTACTGGACCCCGGACGGGTAGAAGAACGCACCCATGAAAATGTAAGTTGACAGGACGCAAGCCGTCCGCAGTTACCGAATCACACAGTCCTACAGTGGGTGCTTATCCTATTGTCACAATGGAAACCGCCTTTATTTACATATCCCACAGCACACATAGGAATCACCTAAACTGCAGGCACCATAGAGTCGGCTAACCCGAATGCAACACGACAGCACAACTTATTGGAGGATAATTGACGTTCACACTGCCAGGAAACAGCTGTCGTGCTGTAACCAGGCTGGCCAGGAGTCAGTACCCCTGCCAATTACTTACGAGCAACAAATGGCGGTGTTGTAGCCCAGGGAGTAGAGTTCAGGTGGTAGAAAGATGAACATAACAGGAGACATGGAAAACGTTGCCAACCAGTTATTTAATCTGAAAACGGACAGGCAAATTCAGGTGAGATCCATGCCTTGTTCATTTTCAGAAAAGTAAGCCGGTCTAGATTCTCTGAGGATAGTCGCATGCGACGGTCTGTTACTACACCACCTGCAGCACTAAAGACACGCTCAGATAATACACTGGCAGCAGGGCAAGCCAGCACCTCCAATGCATACTGGCTAAGCTCTGGCCATGTATCCAACTTAGAGACCCAAAATTTGAAAGGGGAAGAGGCATCTGGGAGTACACTTAGAGGGAAAGCCAAGTAGTCTGTCACCATCTTACGGAAACGTTTCTTCCTGGTGACTGGAGCCGTCTCGGATGGTGTAGACCTTGCTGGCGCTGTCACAAAACTTTGCCACATTTGTAACATACAGTTCTTGCCCTGTGCAAAGGCGCTGCTTCTGCTCCCTCTTGTTGTAGAGGTGTCTACACTGCCTCGACGCACAGAGCTGCTTTGTAAAGCAGTAGCAGCAGCAGCAGCTCTCTCGGCTGGAATGTACAACAGTATGGATTGCACCAGTGTGTCTTGGTACTCCTGCATTTTACGGTCCCGGTTCACCGGTGTGATGAGGGTTTGTAAGTTGTCCCGGTAGCGAGGGTCTAGGAGGGTGTACACCCAATAATCTGACGTGCTGAGAATGTGGGCGATGCGGCGGTCGTTTCTCAGGCACTGAAGCATGAAATCAACCATGTGCTGCAGACTCCCAACTGGCCAACAAAGGCTGTCCTCTGGAAGAGGCGTCATCTCTGTCTCCTCTGCATCACCCCACCCTCGCTCTACATACTGACTACAGCGTTGTGTACCTCCCTCTGTAGGGATTTCTTCCTCCTCCATTGACTCCTCCTCCTCCTCATCCTCCTCACAAAGTGAGCCCTGCCCAGCCCTTTGTGAGGAACCACGTTGCGCTGACTGTCCTGAAGGTAATTGAATTTGTGACTCCTCATCCTCCACCTCTTCCAAAACCTCTTCCTTTAGTGCTTTCAGTGATTTCTGAAGCAGGCAGATAAGGGGGACAGTCATGCTGACTAGTGCATCATCTGCACTCGCCATCCGCGTTGAGACATCAAACGCACGCAAAACGTCGCAGATGTCCTTCATAGAGGCCCACTCAGTAGTGGTGAAGTGTGAACGGCGCAAATTGCGAGTTGATTGCGCCTGTTGCAGCTGATACTCCATTACTGCTGGCTGCTGCTCACACAACCGCTCCAACATATGTAACGTGGAATTCCACCTGGTGGGTACGTCACATATGATGCGATGTTCAGGAAGGCGAAATCTGACTTGCAGAGCTGCAATGCGCGATCTGGCCATGCTGGAACGTCGCAAGTGAGCGCACTCTAGGCGGACCTTGTGCAGCAGTGCATCAAGATCCGGATAGTCCCTCAAAAAACTCTGCACGACCAAGTTAAGCACATGTGCCAGACATGGTATGTGAGTGAGGTTGCCAAGGCCCAGAGCTGCCACCAGATTTTGGCCATTGTCACACACTACCAAGCCTGGCTGGAGATTAGCTGACAAAAATCACACGTCGCTCTCCTGCTTGATGGCATCCCAGAGCTCCTGCGCTGTGTGGCTTCGATTCCCCATGGGAATTAATTTCAGGACGGCCTGTTGACGTTTGGCCACGGCTGTGCTCATATCGGTCGCAACAGGTAAGCGTTCACGGGTCCATGTGGAGGTATACCGTGACGGCTCGTGCAGCGATGATTCTGAGGAACTGGAGTAGGAGGAGGAATCAATGTGCACAGACTGGATTCCTGCAATCCTTGGAGTTGGCAGAACACGTACAGCGCCATTGGCAAGATCTGTACCCGGCTCCACAACATTGACCCAATGGGCAGTGAGGGAAAGGTATCGTCCCTGGCCATGGGTACTGGTCCACGCATCGGTGGTCAGGTGGACCCTGCTACTGACGGCGTTTAGTAGCGCATGTTTAATGTTTCCCTCGACATGTTTTTGCAGAGCAGGGACAGCTTGCCTGCTGAAATAAAATCGGCTTGGCACATTATATTGTGGGACTGCCAATGCCATAAAGTTCCTGAAACTGTCAGTCTCCACCAGCCTGAATGACAGCATTTCAAGGGACAGGAGTTTTGCAAGGCCAGCATTCAGAGCCTGTGCTCGTGGATGGTTTGCCGAGTATGGCCGTCTTTTATCCCATGCCTGTGTTACCGATGGCTGTTTTTTGTTCTGGGAGTGTGACGATGACTGTGAACTTGCTGCAGTGGGTGGAATAACAGTTTGTCTATGGACAACAGTGACCGAGGTTCTTCCATGGAGATCCTGTGAGGAAGCCGAACCAGGTGTGTGAGAGCTGGAGGTAGAGGCTCGAACATGACCTAAAGATGTAGGTGCTGCTGTAGGTTGGCCTACATCTCCAGTGTGTCTTTGTAACTCAGCTACGTGCTTTGTCCGTACATGTTTCCACATATTTGTGGTATTCAGGTTCCTGATATTTTTACCTCTTTTAACTTTTTTCTTACACAGCTTGCATTGAACATAGCAAATATCAGATACAAGTCTGTCAAAAAAGGACCACGCAGTGCAAGTCATGGGAGCGCCAATTTTGACATTTTTAAGAGAACTGCTCCCAACAGGTGCCAAACTGGAGGCTACAGGCAAGCGAGTCTGCAGCCTACCTCTCCCTCCTCTTTGTACCGTTGGGACAATCTCTTCCTCAGAGCTGCTCCCACCACCTTCCTGTTGCTCACGCCATGTTGGGTCTCGGACTTCATCATCTCCACTACCCTCTTCCAACACCTGCTGCTGTTGGATGGTCTGGGCAGCACCATGCTCCACAAAACCTGGCACCTGAGTCTCATCATCATCATAAGATGCGTTCTGCGGTGTGCTGTCCATCGGCACTGGCTCACCCGCCTCTTCAGATTGAGAGAGACACAGCTGTTGCGCATCACTGCATACTCCCTCTTCTTCAAATTGCAGAATGCTGCTTGCCTGTGCCCGTGTTTGCGAGCCAACAGATTCTGAGAACAGAAGCAGAGACTCAGCTGGCTCCTGTACAGAACTCTCTGACTGCCTGGGCAATTTGACAGGCGGTGAACAGACAGATGGTTGCTCAACAGTGTTGTGTTCCTGAGAGGAGGTGGAAGGAATTGAAGTCGATGCATTGGCTGCCATCCAACCAACAACGGCTTCAATTTGTTCTTCCCGCAGCAGGGGGGCACGCCGAGCTCCTACCAAAGTGCGCATAAAGGAACGCTCACGGGGAAAACTGGTGGATGCTGTGTCACTGAGGGCGGCAGCAGCCACAGAATCCCACGTCCTCTCCCTGCTGAAACTCCACGGCCACGACCACGTGCCTTACTCACTGACTTGTTCATCTTGGTAGATTGAGAAAGAAAGTCAGAAAAGTTATAAGGCCTAAGTGTGGTTATTACGCAGAGACTGAAGTGAACACTGAAACACAACTGTTCACAATCTGTGAAAGGCTACTCCTTTGTCTACTTCTATAGTGTTTGCAACCAATGTATTGGATACGGATGGAAGCGCGTCACACTAATAGATTATATTTTAAATGGAATGGAGCAGAACCAATTGGAGATAAATGAAAAGGATGAGCCACTGAGACACGCTCAGCAGAGTACAAGCAGCAGTGTTTGAACAAGTAACTGGAGCGTGATGTGCACTCAAAAAATAAAAAACACAGACTGAAGTGAACACTGAAACACAACTGTTCACAATCTGTGAAAGGCTACTCCTTTGTCTACTTCTATAGTGTTTGCAACCAATGTATTGGATACGGATGGAAGCGCGTCACACTAATAGTTAAATTGCATGGAGCTGCAAGAATTACACTGAAGGAAAAAAAAAAGTCTGTGAGTGACATGTGCAGATGCCTACAGACAGCGTTGCATTCAGAGCAAACTGCAGCGTCACCTGCACTCACACACACCTTGCAGAGCTGTTAAAACAACACTGCAGGCAAAAGGAAGCTTTACACAGCGGTTGGTGCTAGCCTGCCTACAGCACAGTACACTAAATCGCAATCTCTAACTGTCCCTCAGAGTCAGCACAGCAGCGTTCTGTCCCTTACTGAATTCACAGCACAGTGACGCTAAAATGGCGGCGGCGCCTTTTATAGTGCATTCTGACATCATTTCAGCATCCAATCACAGCCATGCCATTAGTTAACATGACCGCAGCAGTACAGGATGTGCCCACACTTCTTAGGATTCCTCATTGGCTGACTAAAATCACATTGCCTCGCAAAGAATTATGGGAACTTCCGATTCCGGTATTCGATAAGACGAAAATATCGAAACGAAGTATCGAAAGGCCGATAGAGCTAATATCGGCCGATACCCGATATTTGCAGTATCGTATCGCTCAACACTATTCACGTGTCTTATTTTTATATGGACCATGTGGTCTGCAAAAAAAAAAAAAACAGAAGCATGAATCAAAATGACTCATATAAGTCTGTGGGTCCATGAAAAATCACCCACAGCTCACTGACGGCATCGATGTGCAATCAATTTGCTATCCTTTTTAACATTGCAATATGTTGGAGAAGCTTTGCAGTATTTTTTTTTTCGTATGTGAAAAATCACTGATGAAGCACTAAAGGTAAAAACTGAAACACTGAACAAAAAATGATGAAAATTACAGCCAAGGGGCATCATTGAGGCTTGGGCCACATTCATATGTCCAGTATTTGGTCAGTATTTTACTTCAATATATGTAAGCCAAAACCAGGAGTGGGTGATAAATACAGAAGTGGTGACGTGTTTCTTTTATACTTTTCCTCTGACTGTTCCTCTCCTGGTTTTGGCTACAAATATTGATGTAAAATAAAATACTGATGAGTGATTGTAGCCTAAGTCTCATGATTAGTGCATCATTGAGGCTTAAACTAACCTAGTTATTAAAGGATTGACATCTAAAGGGGTTGTCCGGTCCAAATAGATAAATTTACACTGTGCACTGCGAGGATTCACCAGTTTCTGAGCCAGGACCGGAGGGTACATATGCGTTATACTCCCGGCCAGAAACTGATTAGTGGGCATAGCTTTGCTCCATACACTAGTATGGAGCGAGACCGTGCCCCCACTAGTGACCCAGCCATCCAGTAGGCATGGCCAACTAGATGACGCTGCCCCGCCCTATATAGGTGTATAGAGCGAGGCTGTGCCCACTGAATGGGCTCTAGCTTGGAGTATGTAAAACGCATTTCCCTGCAGCGTGTAATGACTAGAGGTCTGTATAAGATCCAGTGGGTCACAAACCAAGACTGAGGCATAAATAACAATACTGTCTTTACTAAAATGACAGTTGGAGTGCGATATAGTATTGAAAAAAACAGACTGAAATTACCGTATTGATTACACTCACTCAGCCAGAGCTGAAATCGATGTGCCAATCCCAAAGTTCCCGCTTTCAGTGTGAGTCTGAGATTTGGAATAAAGTTACCTGTCCAAAAGGTCAAACCAGGTACTAAAAAAACAGGTGTAAATCAGATGAGGTGGTATTATGGGACCCCCTGGGATGGCATACTGAGTATAAACCATTCAAAACTCGCAATAAAAATACATATCAATATAACAGAAGTTCTTAAACACTTAATCTGGGGATACCCGAGAATCTATTACTATAGTACCATTAACTTGAGGTGAGTCTCTACTCAGGCATATAATTTGCATCGGCTGCAGCCAGTCCCAAAATCTTTGGCGCTAAAGCAACCACAGGAAAACACGGTTCTGCGTCTTGTCGGCCGGTGCCGAGCCCACACGCCGGGAACTTACAGTTCTGAAGCCTCCATATACAGTCCGGCATAGCACGTCAACGGAGCTTGTCCAGATCCCTCTCAATACGAATGATACAGGATACCATCTCTCCTCCAGCAGTCACTCACAAATTCTGAGAGCAAACCACCTGAATCTGCACAGGATAAATGTTTTCTATTGCTTCTCAGCTCAGCACAGAAGGGGCTCCATAGAGCTCCACAGTCACACAGCCCTCAAGAATGTTCTGTCCTTGTTCCACAGTAGAACCACAGATTCACAAGAAAAAGTGGTTAACACTCTCACTAACAAGCTGGCAGCAAAACAGTCTTTTAGAGTCCAAACTCCTCACTTCACATCAGCTGCCCCAAACTGTGTCTCACACCACAGTTTCTTTTCTCCCCCTCCCTTCTCCTTCCAGCAGCTTCCCCACCCACACAACTTCCTGGGCTTTCTCTCCCAGCTCAGACATGCAAGCTCAGCAGGGTCCTCATGCCCTCCTGATGTCATCACAGTTCACACTGTTACAAGCGCACAGTGCGTGCCTTGGGAGGATTCCCACAGAGTAATTACAGACTTATCGATTTGGACCAGACAAACGCTTTAAATAAATGCTTCCTATCGATGTCGGATTTTAAGGAGATCTATTAGCACCTTGGTGTCTAGTGCAATAAAATAGTAGGAGAATGATGGTGTGCACACAGTCTAAATTGGGCTGTCTAATTTCATGTGTGATAATTAACCAATTTTTTCCTCAATTTTTCTCATTTTTACTAATGTTATCTTTATTTCTTCAGACTCGCTGACTGTAGTACTCACTGGTGAGTCTCTCTGTACAGTCATGGCCAAAAGTTTTGAGAATGACACAAATATTATATTTTCACATGATCTGCTGCCCTCTGGTTTTTATGTGTGTTTTTGACATATGTTTTTATCACAGACAGAAATATAATTGCAAACATATGAGTAACAAAAGCTTATATTGACAGTTAGAATGAGTTAATGCAGCAAGTCAATATCTGCAGTGTTGACCCTTCTTCAGGACCTCTGCAATTCTCCCTGGCATGCTCTCAATCAACTTCTGGACCAAATCCTGACTGATAGCAGTCCATTCTTGCACAATCAATGCTTTCATTTTGTCAGAATTTTTAGGTTTTTGTTTGTCCACCCGTCTCTTGATGAATGACCACAAGTTCTCAATGGGATTAAGATCTGGGGGGTTTCCAGGCCATGGACCCAAAATCTCTATGTTTTGTTCCCTGAGCCATTTAGTTATCACCTTTGCTTTATGGCAAGGTGCTCCATCATGCTGGAAAAGGCATCGTTGATTGCCAAACTGCTCTTGGAGTGCTGGGAGAAGTTGCTCTTGGAGGACAGTCTGGTACCATTCTTTATTCATGGCTGTGTTTTTAGGCAAGACTGTGAGAGAGCCGATTCCCTTGGCTGAGAAGCAACCCCACACATGAATGGTTTCAGGATGCTTAACAGTTGGCATGAGACAAGACTGGTGGTAGCGCTCACCTTGTCTTCTCCGAATGAGGCGTTTTCCTAATGTCCCAAACAATCGAAAAGGGGATTCATCAGAGAAAATAACTTTACCCCAGTCCTCAGCAGTCCACTGCCTGTACCTTTTGCAGAACATCAGTCTGTCCATGATGTTTTTTCTGGAGAGAAGTGGCCTCTTTGCTGCCCTCCTTGAGACCAGGCCTTGCTCCAAGTGTCTCCGCCTCACAGTGCATGCAGATGCACTCACACCTGCCTGCCGCCATTCCTGAGCAAGCTCTGCACTGCTGGTAGCCCGATCCCACAGCTGAAACACTTTTAAGAGACGGTCCTGGCGCTTGCTGGTCTTTCTTGGCGCCCTGGAGCCTTTTTGGCAACAATGGAACCTCTCTCCTTGAAGTTCTTGATGATGCGATAGATTGTTGATTGAGGTGCAATCTTTCTAGCTGCGATACTCTTCCCTGTTAGGCCATTTTTGTGCATTGCAATGAAGACTGCACGTGTTTCTTTAGAGATAACCATGGTTAACAGAAGAGAAACAATGATGCCAAGCACCAGCCTCCTTTTAAAGTGTCCAGTGGTGTCATTCTTACTTAATCATGACAGATTGATCTCCAGCCATGTCCTCATCAACACCCACACCTGTGTTAATGGAGCAATCACTGAAAAGAGGTTAGCTGGTCCTTTTAAGGCAGGGCTGCAATGATGTTGAAATGTGTTTTGGGGGATAAAGTTCATTTTCTAGCCAAATATTGACTTTGCAAGTAATTGCTGTTAAGCTGATCACTCTTTATAACATTCTGGAGTATATGCAAATTGCCATTAGAAAAAGTGAAGCAGTAGACTTTGTAAAAATTAATATTTGTGTCATTCTCAAAACTTTTGGCCATGACTGTTTACATTTAGGTTCATTATTTGCCTGGTCATTTCATTTATGGTTCCACTCGTCTAACTAAAATCATTCAGGTATCAGTCTATACAAGCTCTACTATTATGGGATCCATGTCCCAAGTATATGTCCAGACTGAATCTGATTTCTTTTTTTAACTCCTTCTTTACTATACTTCTGCCTTGCAGGTTCTAATTTTCACCTGAGCTCATATTGTTGGCCACATTTTTGCTTACCATATCACAGGTATACATAAGTTGCACTTAATAGGAATGACTTTGCCAGTGATTTAGAACAACGCTATAATCATCCTTTAACCTCTTTTTGCACTTGCATTTCTTCCATTAGATTCTCAATTACCTATATTCTTCCTCTGAATCAATTAATTACAGGTAATCTCGCTCCGATAGTTGTTTTTCCGCTTCTATCTTCATTTTTTCATGATACCTTGCAGCTATACTTACCGTGGGATGGTTTGTTCTCACCACTTCCTTTCCAAACTTCTATGTCACTGTTTTCGTACAATTGGTGCTTATAAGGCTCTATGACTCTACATACAAAATTTACTGTTTTTTGATGTATATTACATTGTGATTTTGTATACATTTGTATTGTTTATAATTTTGGTTACTTACTTTGTTTATCTTTCTTTATAGCGACTTATGATTAAGACTCGGGAGAATCAAAACGTCATTTTTGCTTACCATATTACAGATTCTCAATTACCTATATTCTTCCTCTGAATCACTTAATTCCAGCGACTTATGATTAAGACTCGGGAGAGTCGAAACGTCAAATGATTTATATGTTGCCTATATCATTGTTGTGCTCCCTAATTTGTTGATTGTATTAATAAATTCCCACTATTTTGCATGGAATTCCTGTAGACAGTGCAGTGTTTTACATATCCCTAGTGCAATGCAATGACTTAAATTATCATCCTTAAATTACAGCAGTATCGATATGAAATTGATAAGAATATGAAATTCCAGCCTAAAAAAATAAACAGAAAAAAAGATAACCACTTAATCATTATGACAAAAACCCTACAAAATGTGAAAGGCATAAACTTACCAACAAAGGAAGCCAGCAGACACTTGCAATTATCATGATCCCAACCAGCTGGACCATCATTTCTACTTCACTGTCTCGGCGTCTTTGGACTGACTCACGGTCATGATAAACTCTGCAAAGGGTCACAACGCTGATTGTATTCAGAATGAAGGAGAGTCCAACAGAAAATATACCAGTCAAGGAAAAAATTAATCCAAAGGCTTTATTCTTTGGGTCCTGTAGCAAAGTTATAAAACACCAAGACTTCGGGTACTGTAATGTGTAACTACCAACACCCAGTATAGGTAATAATGCTAAAAAGAATGCGAAGCACCACACCTTAACTACAATACAGTACGCTCTCTTTTTCGAAATATTGGCAGAATGTGAAAATGGTTTAGTTATACCAAAAAATCTTTCAGCAGCCATTGATGCACCTAGCAAGAGGGGGCATTGTCCATAAAAAACCATAGATAACCCAAAAAAGTTACAGAGATAACAGTTTTGATCAAGAATCTGCCAATCAAATTGAGTTAGATGGTAAGACACCACAATACTACCAGTCACTAATAGTCCCATGAAGTCTGTCATTACCAAACCCCCGAGAAAGATTAAAAAAGAAGATCTTGAACGACTTTGAGTTCTCTTGGATGCACCAACCAGTACACAAAAAGCAAATAGATTGGAGGAAAGACCAATAAGGGAGAAAATTGCAGAGAACCAAGAAGAGGTAATAGGCTTTTGTCCATCCACAGAAGTAGTGATATTAATATATCGGAAGCAGGAGGCTTCAGTTGAAGACAGTGATTTTTCCATTGTGTGGCATAGACTTGTCTCCACTCTATTTCCAATACACATGCTTTGCTCTTCTAGAATTCTCATATGCAAAAATGTATCTTAAAAATTAGCACTTCCTCGTTCTTGCAGGCTTCATAAATGTTTCATGGTCTTCATTTTTATCCATTAATGACTTGATATACTGATGAAAATCTGAAAGAAAAGGCACAATTTTCACAATTAATTGAGATAGACAAAATGGATAAAGTATTCATTAAGCAAACATTTAAAGGGATTTTGTTTATTTTTATACAATATATTTGGAATGCAGACAAGTTTTTTTTTCTTTTTGACAGAGAGATAGAGCTAGACAGTCATACTGGGCAGTTTTATGGGTCCCAGGCGAAAGAGTCTCAGTGGGCTCCCTTAACACAGACCACGATTCATGATGCACAGATACTGCAGAGAAATATAGGTATAGTACAATGCCAAACACTTCTCTTCTTCCATTACATGAGTGATATCTATTGTAAAATGTGCAATAGCTCAAAAACCGCTAAATCCTCACAGCGCACAGTACAGACTGGACAGTACAGTCCTCCATACAATATTATGGGCACCACATAGTCTCCCCCTCATCACCCATATAATACCCCATGCAGGATGTCACCCCCCCATCCCCCATATAATGCTCCATACAGAATACTGGACCCAATATAATGCTCCATACAGAATACTGGACCACATATAATGCTCCATACAAAATATGGAGCTCTCCTCTACACTGTGCTGCGTTCTGCACTGTTACGGCTCAGGAAAGGGCGCTGTGGAAAGACTCCCCATTATCATCATCATTGCCTGCCCATTATCATCATCATTGCCTCCCCATCATCATCATTGCCTGCCCATCACCATCATCATCATTGCCTACCCATCATCATTATCATCATTGCCTCCCCATCATCATAGCCTCCCCATCATTTTCATCATTGCCTCCCATCATTTTCATCATTGCCTCCCCATCATTATCATTGCCTCCCCATTATCATAGCCTCCTCATCATCATTGCCTCCCCATCATCATCATCATCATCATTGCCTCCCCATTAATATCATCATCATCATTGCCTCCCCATTATCATTGCCTCCCCATCATCATCATCATCATCATTGCCTCCCCATTAATATCATCATCATCATCATCTCCCCATCATTATTGCCTCCCCATCATCATCATCATCGCCTCCCCATCATCATCATCATCATCATCATCATTGCCTCCCCATTAATAACATCATCATCATCATTGCCTCCCCATTATCATTGCCTCCCCATCATCATCATCATCATCATCATCATTGCCTCCTCATTAATATCATCATCATCTCCCCATCATCATTGCCTCCCCATCATCATCATCATCATTGCCTCCCCATTAATATCATCATCATCTCCCCATCATCATTGTCTCCACATCATCATCACCACCATCACTGCCTCCCCCCACCACCATCACACATACAGAACCGCAACACACGCACACACACACACATCTCTCACCTGTCCGGTGTCCGCTCCCTCTCTGTCACAGCCGGCCGCTGAATGATGACGTCATTCAGCAGCGCTGCTGTGAGAGGAAGCGCCGGCGTCCTGCAGGCGCCCCCTGGAGCCCAGAGCTGCGGCAGCGGAGGCACGGGGAGAGGTGAGTATTGCACCAGCTGCTGGGGCCCTGAGCAAGCGGGGGGGCCCAGTGGCGGCGCTGGCACCGCTTATGGGCACTGGGGTGCCCGACGGCGAGTGGGCCCCCCCCACCTGCTCAGGGCCCCGGAACTTTCCCGAGTATGCCGGGTGCTGACGCCGGCCCTGGGCACATCTCTGACAATCCTGACAGGCACAGGTTAGAAAACCGCCTATAATATCTAATTATCTTAATTTCAGGGCTCTAAAACTAATTAGTGACTTTCATGTATTAATACATATGCAAAAAAAAAACCATTTAATAACCATTAACATAATAACACAAAAAGTACCCAAATTTCACAATTACCGGTACTGCCAAATAGCCTCCAGTTTTCAGTACATTACTATTACTAAACATTAAAATTAGGAAAAAAATAAATGTAAGGCAGTTAGATGCCACTGTAGTCATATTTGATCAGATTATCAGATTCAGATGTTAAAAGCTCAGCATGAGAAATACATTGGCAGAGGGTAAAGTGGATCACCCGCCTGGGCAGTGGGATACTCGGTACCGGGCCGGTGTATTGTAGGGATGTGTCACAGTGGCAGTGACCCGGTCCGTGGCCCTGGGCGTCCAATAAAAGGGGTTTTTGTTGTGAATATGCTGGAGGCGGCTTCTGAGCTGGGGCTCTCTCCGGTGGTTGCTGAGGGTAATGAACGATTACTGAATGGCCTTCAGCTGGCGCTGAATGGTAGGATATAAGTGGCCTGAGTTCCCAGCAGCCTTGCCGGTTATCAATTGTTCCTTCTGGTCTTGCTTGAAGCACTGCTAGTTCCCTGCTCTCATTCAGATAAGTGTTTGCTGTTTTTTTTCCTCTGTTTGTTTTTTCTCTGCTAGTTTGCTGCTTGCAGTGGACTGCAGCCTGTCCCCTTTTGGGGGTCTGGCGCTGCAATTGTGCTCCGTTTGTGTCTGCACTTTTGCTTTGCTCCTTTGTTACTTTTTATTTGCTGAATGGCGTTTTGTTACACCAGAGATCTGATTTAGGTGGATGAGATCGTGTGATCTCAGATTTTGGTATTTTTGTTAGGGTTTTGTTGGATTGCAGTCAGAATTCTTTCCTGTACTTTTCTGTCTAGACAGATTGGGCCCCAGCGTTTGCTCATTCTATTTTCTGTCTGTGTCCGTGTTTTCTTCTTGTCTAACCGCCATTACATGCTTGGGGGCTTCCTATTTCTTTGGGGATCTGCTCCGGGGCAGATAGCTTTCATCTTTCTGCCTTTAGGTGTAGTTATCTCTCAGGCTGTGACGAGGCGTCTAGGATCACCGTAGGTACGCTCCACGGCTACCTCTAGCTGTGTGGTTAGTTCAGGTTACTGCAATCCAATAGGTTCCAGCCTCTCTGGTGTATTACCGCTTTTGCTAATTTTTGCTATTTCTCCTCAGTTACCGAAACATAACAGTATAACCGGCCCAAAACTGAAAATTATATGGTACTCACAGAAGGGGAAAATAGTAATAAGGAAACTGTTTGTTGCATTTTTTTTTCCCCTCTTTTCTCTGGGTGCTGAGGAGGAATTTTTTTTTTCTCTCAATGGAGTTTGCACAGTTGTCTGGCCATGTAGAGTAGCTTGCCACTGAGGTTCGGAGTATTGCTACCTATCTTGCTAGGTTGCCGGTTGTGGAACCTAGGATCCCCATACCAGATTTATTTTTGGGGGATCGGTCTAAATTTCTGAATTTCAAAAATAACTGTAAGTTGATTTTTGCCTTAAAGCCTAAGTCCTCAGGGAACGTGGCACAGCAGGTTCAAATTGTCATCTCTCTGCTGCGCGGCGACCCTCAGGATTGGGCTTTTTCCCTGACACCTGGGGATCCTGTTTTGAATGATGTTGATATATTTTTTCAGGCTCTGGGGTTATTGTATGATGAACCTAATGTCACTGATCAAGCTGAAAAGATCAGGGTCGTGAAGATGCTGAGCTGTACTGTCAGAAATTCCGAAAGTGGGCAGTCCTGACCAAATGGAATGATGATGCTTTGGCAGCCCTTTTTCGGAAGGGGCTGTCAGAGAATGTAAAGGATGTTATGGTGGGATTCCCTGTTCCCTCTGGTCTCAATGATTCTATGTAAAAAATAACTTGGCACTCAAATGTGTAACACGAGAATTAGTTTAATAACGGTGCATCCAGACACGAAACAATTGAAAGTTTTCGGTCCAACTATTGGACCTTCATCAGAATACTTTTCAAAGGAACACTGGACACAATAGAATGCAATCTCCAAAAGGTAGCTGGATGAGAAGCAAATATCCCTAAATAAATAAGGATGGCTCAAGAAGCTGTGAATCAGGACCAGGCACTCACAATAATGGAAGAGGGGAACTGGGAGCCAATGTGACAGGCGTCTAAGGCAGGCTCAAATAGGTTGCTGGAAAGGCACTGGGAGTCTGGATCTGAAGACACGCTGTGGAAGCAGGAGAAGCAGGAGTCTGCTGCAATAGGAGCTCCTATGTGTTAATACTGACACTCCTGTTTTTTCTGCCTCTCCTCAGTCTCAGGATGTCCCTGACTTTTTGACTGATTTTTTCTGATGTGTTTAGTGAAAGTAAATTTGCATCCTTGCCCCCTCACAGGAGCTATGATTGCGCTATTGAGTTAGTGCCTGGTGGTAAATTTCCTAAAGGTCGCCCTTTTAATTTATCTGTACCTGAACACGATGCTATGCAATCTTATATCAAGGAGTCATTGGAGAAGGGTCATATTAGACCATCCTCTTCACCCTTGGGCGCCGGTTTTTTCTTTGTGGCCAAAAAGGATAGTTCATTGAGGCCGTGTATTGATTATCGCCTCCTGAATAAGATCACTGTTAAATATCAATATCCGTTACCTTTGATTTCTGACCCATTTTCCAGAGTGAAAAGTGCTAGTTGGTTTACCAAGCTTGACCTCAGGGGGGCGTATAACCTTATTCGCATTAAGAACGGGGATAAATGGAAGACGGCGTTTAATACCCCAGAGGGGCATTTTGAGTACCTAGTGATGTCTTTTGGGCTTACTAATGCCCCTTCCGTCTTCCAATCCTTCATGAATGACATTTTCAGGGATTTTGTGGATACATTTCTGATTGTTTATTTGGATGATATCTTGATTTTTTCCAATGACTGGGACTCTTATGTGAAACATGTTCAGACTGTGTTCCAGATTTTGAGAGAAAATGCACTGTATGTGAAGGGATCAAAGTGTCTTTTTGGCGTACAGAAGGTCTCATTTCTGGGATTCATTTTGTCTCCGTCTGTTATTGAAATGGACCTGGTCAAGGTTCAGGCCATCTGTGATTGGGTTCAACCTACTTCATTGAAGGCTCTTCAGAGATTTTTGGGTTTTGACAATTTTCATCGTAAATTTATTGGTAATTTCTCTGGTATTGTTAAACCATTGACTGATTTGACCAAAAAGGGTTCCTGTTGTGAATATGCTGGAGGCGGCTTCTGAGCTGGGGCTCTCTCCGGTGGTTGCTGAGGGTAATGAAATGATTACTGAATGGCCTTCATCTGGCGCTGAATGGTAGGATATAAGTGGCCTGAGTTCCCAGCAGCCTTGCCGGTTATCAATTGTTCCTTCTGGTCTTGCTTGAAGCACTGCTAGTTTCCTGCTCTCCTTCAGATAAGTGTTTGCTGTTTTTTTTCCTCTGTTTGATTTTCTCTGCTGGTTTGCTGCTTGCAGTGGACTGCAGCCTGTCCCCTTTTGGGGGTCTGGCGCTGCAATTGTGCTCCATTTGTGTCTGCACTTTTGCTTTGCTCCTTTGTTACTTTTTATTTGCTGAATAGCATTTTGTTACACCAGAGATCTGATGTAGGTGGATGAGATTGTGTGATCTCAGGTTTTTTGGCAATCAGAAGTGTTGGTATTTTTGTTAGGGTTTTGCTGGATTGCAGTCAGAATTCTTTCCTGTACTTTTCTGTCTAGACAGATTGGACCCCAGCGTTTGCTCATTCTATTTTCTGTCTGTGTCCGTGCTTTCTTCTTGTCTAACCGCCATTACATGTTTGGGGGCTTCCTATTTTCTTTGGGGATCTGCTCCGGGGCAGATAGCTTTCATCTTTCTACCTTTAGGTGTAGTTATCTCTCAGGCTGTGACGAGGCGTCTAGGATCACCGTAGGAACGCTCCACGGCTACTTCTAGTTGTGTGGTTAGTTCAGGTTGCTGCAATCCAATAGGTTCCAGCCTCTCTGGTGTATTACCGCTTTTGCTATTTTTTACTATTTCTCCTTAGTTACCAAAACATAACAGGTTTTATTTACAGGGGATGTTAGAGTTTGTAGTGTAGGTATTCGTGACGCCACCGGTGGTATCTGGTAAATGGAGACCAGCACTGCGGTGCAGAGCCTCTGGGATAGATGGTGAGATGCAGCAGGGTTGGTACAGTCTCCCACAAGTGAGACTATGGGATCCCAGAGCAGGTAGATGCAGTGATAGGTAGTAATGGTGCTGGGAGATGTAGCTGAGTGCAATGGATGATGCAGGAAGAAACTGAGAAACTGAGAACTGTGAGTAAAGCTTTGGAAACTGCAACTCGCTCAGATATGCGCAGTACAGATGCCCGATTGGTGCCACGTCCTCCAGGTGAGGAGTCCAGCCAACTCCCAGGTGAATGGAGAACACTAGTCCAAGGCTCCCTGTCAGTGTATGCCTTCTCTGGCCGTCTTTCTGTGCTGATTTACCCGCCATCTCTCCTTCCAGCACCCTCACAAACAGTGTCCCAGATCAGCAGCTGCGAATCCTCTAGGACAACGACTTATTTCTGCGTTCCTCTTGATTCTATGTAGCTGCCTCTCCGGCGAAGATATTTGTGGTTATTGTCTGTGATCCCTGTTATTACAGCAGACGACTTGCTAGCTGAGTCATAAAGTCCTCCACTAGGCTAAGGGGTCGAGTTCCCTCTCTGCGACCTGGATTCTCCCAGCCGGCGTCCGCCAGTCCTGGAATGGGTCCACCTGTAGCTCTCGGCTCAGCCATGTCCCTCTCTAAGAATCCCTTTTCTCTTCCAGAGAACCTCTCTTCTCTCTTTCTCTGAGCAGCTCCTTAGGACTGGAGCCTGCTCCACAATCCTATCTCTGTCCCCTCTCCCCTAAGGGAGAGCTGTTTCCCACACGTCTGCTCACTTCCTCCCCAAGGGGGAACTATCTTTCCTTCCCCTCTAACTTCCTGCTCTGACTCACAAGCTCCACCCACCATCTACACCCTTTGCTAGCTGAGGCGTGCTAAGTGAACTCAACTAGTGTGAGTGATGGATGCAGTGTTGCCAGAGCCAGGTGTAATGTCTCCACCTTACCTGAGAGTTGAAATACCACATCTCTGGATGAGATGCAATACCTCTGTGGCGACTGGACCCTCAGGGGCGCCTCAAAAGCAAGGCTGGAAGATCATATTATCATATATCAGAGATTATTATTATGTGTTTGGGCGCAATGTGCCTGAGAGGCCATTTCTAAGAAAAGCAAAATATATACTTTAGATATGCGCTATATACACTTGATGACACTCGTAAATGAAGCCTTGCTGTGTCCTGGATTCATACTGAGCTGGATGGTGCAGAGTCAGCAGCATTCCGGCTGGCTGTGCTGTTCCTGACACCTGCTTAAAAAGGGAAAAAGCTGCTGCCCTGTGTGTTATGAACTGCTACAAGCACTAAGGAAAGATGGGAATTCTGTCCCTACAATAGAACTGAGCTGGATCCCTACGATGTAACGGGGAACCTGATCCTGCGACCAGACCCGCTAAAGTCCTCAGCTAGTCTGAACGAAGACCTATAGTTGCGAGGGAGGAATCCCTACAAGATCTAGGGACTGGGAGAAAAGGTGGACACCTCCTAACAGAAATTGTAGCAGGGATAATTAAACAGAAAACAAATTACTACGAGATCCTAAGATCAAGCAAAACTGACTGAGTAAGGCACCTAAGCACCCGGCTAGCTTAAGAGTAGATAATACAATGAAGTCCAGCAAAGCCAGAAGGGCGGAGCCAGACTAAATAGGGAAAAAAGGTCATGTGACCAGCAAACTGAAACAAAATCTAACAAGAGGGTTCTAACAGTACCCTCCCTTCTAAGAGGATCCTCCGGATCCCTAGGACTTAGGCTTATCCGGAAACCTCTTGTGAAACGCTCTGACAAGTCTAGACGCAGAAACATCATCCGCCCTCACCCATGAGTTATCCTCGGGTCCATAACCCTTCCAAGCGACGAGGTACTGCAAACTCCCTCTATACCGTCTAGAATTTAGGATGCGGGAAATCTCATATTGCCCGTCCTCCACCACCAGGGGAACAGTGGCCGAGACGTCTCCATCTGAGACCTCAGCTTTTTTCAAGAGAGAAACATGAAACACCGGATTAATCTTCCAGGAGGTAGGAAGCTCCAACTTAACAGCAGATTGGTTAATAACCTGAAGCACCTTAAAGGGCCCTACAAACTTGGGACCCAATTTCTTAGACGGAATCCTCAAGCGCAGATTCTTAGAGGACAACCAAACCATGTCACCAATAGCAAACAAAACCTCTTGTCGTTTTCTATCAAAATACACAGGGCCGGCTCCAGGTTTTTATGGGCCCGGGCGAAAGAGCCTCAGTGGGCCCCTTTAACACACACCACGATTCATGATGCACAGATACAGCAGAGAAATATGGGTATAGTACAATGCCAAATACTTCACTTCTTCCATTACATGAGTGATATCTATTATAAATTCTACAATAGCTCAAAAACCGCCAAATCCTCACAGTGCACAGGACAGACTGGACAGTACAGTCCTCCATACAATATTATGGGCACCACAGTCTCCCCTCATCACCCATATAATACCCCATGCAGGATGTCACCCCCATATAATGCTCCATACAGAATACTGGACCCAAAATAATGCTCCATACAGAATATTGGACCCAATATAATGCTCCATACAGGATACTGGTCCCCATATAATGCTCCATACAGGATACTGGTCCCCATATAATGCTCCATACAAAATATGGAGCTCTCCTCTGCGCTGTACTGCGTTCTGCACTGTTACGGCTCAGGAAAGGGCGCTGTGGAAAGACTCCCCATTATCATCATGATTGCCTCCCCATCATCATCATTGCCTCCTTATCATCATCATTGCCTCCCCATCATCATCATGGCCTCCCCATTATCATCAATGCCTGCCCATCATCATCATCATCTCCTCCACCATCATCATCAATGCCTGCCCATCATCATCTTCTCCCCATCATCAATGCCTGTCCATTATCATCAATGCCTGCCCATTATCATCATCTTCTCCCCATCATCATCAATGCCTCCCCATTATCAGCAATGCCTGCCCATCATCATCTTCTCCCCATCATCAATGCCTGCCCATTATCATCAATGCCTGCCCATTATCATCATCTTCTCCTCATCATCATCAATGCCTCCCCATTATCAGCAATGCCTGCCCATCATCATCTTCTCCCCATCATCAATGCCTGCCCATTATCATCATGCTGCCATTTCATCATCTTCTCCCCATCATCATCATCAATGCCTCCCCATTATCAGCAATGCCTGCCCATCATCACACACAGACAGCACCACAGCACACAAGCACTCTCTCACATACAGACATGCACACACACACACAAAGCACCGCACTACATACACACAGACACACACAGAGACACACACACGTCTTACCTGTCCAGCGTCCGCGCTCTCTGCCACAGCCGGCCGCTGAATGATGACGTCATTCAGCGGCGCTGCTGTGAGGAAGTGCCGGCCCCCTGGAGCCCGAGCTGCGGCAGCGGAGGCACGGGAGAGGTAAGTATTGTGCCAGCTGATGCTGGGCCTGAGCAAGCGGGGGGGGCCCAGTGGCGGCGCTGACACCGCTAACGGGCGCGGGGGTGCCAGACTGCCAGTGGGCCCCCCCCTGCTCAGGGCCCCGGCACTTGCCCGGGTGTGCCGGGTGCTGACGCCGGCCCTGAAAATACACTTTGGATCTTTTGTTAGCCTCCTGAAGATAACCACGCACATCAGTCCAAACTCTCTCCAAAACACCAGAAAAATTCTCCTCTTCAGGTACAGCCGATCCCAACTTGGAAAATGACCCAAAAGACGGATGTCTCCCAGTACAACAAAAAAAAGGCGAACAACCAGCAGAAGCGGATGTATGGTTGTTAAGAGCAAACTCAGCAAGTGGCAGAAACTCAGACCACCCCTCTTGATTATCAGTCACAAAACAACGCAAGAACTGCTCAACATCCTGGTTTTTCCTTTCTGTCTGGCCATTAGACTCAGGATGATATCCGGATGAAAACGACAAATGAACTCCCAACCTGTCACAAAAAGCGCGCCAAAAACGAGCCACAAACTGAGGTCCCCTATCGGAAACAATGTCAGTAGGAACGCCATGTAGTCTGACTATTTCCTTGACAAAGGCCTTAGCGAGAGTCTTAGCGCAGGGCAATTTGATGAAAGGAACCAAGTGACACATCTTGCTAAAACGGTCCACGACCATCCAGATGACAGTGAAACCCTCAGAGGGGGGAAGGTCAGTAATAAAGTCCATAGCCAAATGTGTCCAAGGTGCACTAGGGACCTCCAGAGGGCAAAGCAACCCTGCAGCAGGAGTATGAGAAGACTTAGACCTAGCACACACAGTGCATTGACGCACCCACTTAATGACTTCCTTCTGCCATCCAGGCCACCAAAAGCTGCGACTCACAAGTCTCTTGGTCTCAGAGATTCCAGGATGACCTGCCAACCGAGAGTCATGACATTCAACAAACAAATCTCTCCTCAGGGTACCAGGCACAAACAACCTCCCATGCGGCGTGTTAGATGGGGCATTCTCCTGTGCTTTAAGAATCTCAACACGGAGTCCAAAACAGCAATAACAACCCCCTCTTGCAAAATGTTTTCCTCCTCCTCAGTACCCACCATAGGAGAAAAGCTGCGAGACAAAGCATCAGCTTTAACATTTTTAGTACCTGGGATGTAAGTAACGGTAAAATTAAACCGTGAGAAAAACAGTGCCCACCTAGCCTGACGGGCATTCAAGCGTTTGGCAGCATCAAGATAGATCAGATTTTTATGATCGGTGAAGACTTGAACGGGAAATTCCGCTCCCTCCAAAAAATGACGCCAGTGTTCAAATGCGAGTTTAATTTGCCAACAATTCCCGATTACCGATATCATAATTTAGTTCAGACTCAGAAAATTTCTTTGAAAAAAAAGCACAGGGATGTACTCCATCCGTCTTTTCCTGAGACAACACCGCGCTGACCCCCACAGAAGAAGCATCAACCTCAACCAAAAATGGTTTAGTCACATCAGGCTGCGTAAGGATGGGAGCAGAGCTGAACCTCTCCTTTAGCAACACAAAAGCCTCAATGGCCTCAGTAGTCTACTGAACCGCATCAGCACCTTTCCTGGTGAGATCGGTCAGAGGTTTGGCAATCACAGAAAAATTTTTAATGAATTTTCTATAATAATTGGCGAACCCCAAAAACCTCTGTATTGATTTCACACCAATAGGTCTAGGCCAATCCTGCACAGCTTGCACCTTCACCGGGTCCATATCAAAACCATCACTGGAGACAATGTAGCCCAAAAAACTAAGTCTCTGTACAGCGAACTCACATTTTTCTAGTTTGGCAAAAAGTGAATTATCACTCAGTAACTGTAATACTTCACGCACACTCCTCCAATGAGACTCCAAATCCGGTGAATAAATCAAAATGTCATCCAAATACACAACCACACTTCTGCCGATCAAAGGTCTAAGGATGTCATTAATAAGATTCTGAAAAAATGCCGGAGCACTGGAAAGCCCAAAAGGCATGACCAGATTCTCAAAATGACCCAGTGGAGTGTTAAACGCAGTCTTCCATTCATCCCCCTCCTTCATGCGCAACAAATTGTATGCCCCTCGAAGATCAATTTTCGAGAACCACTTGGCCCCCACTAACTGATTAAACAAATCAGGAATCAATGGCAGTGGGTAAGGATTGCGTACAGTAATCTTATTAATCTCACGAAAGTCTAGACAAGGCCGTAAACCGCCGTCCTTTTTTTTAACAAAAAAAAATCCAACCGCCACAGGAGATTTGGAAGGCCTAATGTGACCGGCGGCCAAGCTTGTCTGTATGTATTCCTCCAAAGCCTTTCTCTCAGGAATAGTCAAATTAAATAAACGACTTTTAGGAAGAGTAGCTCCAGGGACAAATTCAATTGCACAATCATATTCTCTATGAGGAGGCAATACCTGTGATTCCTTATCAGAAAAAACTTTCCAAAAATCCTGAATAGGTACAGGTAACTCCCCCTTAACTACAGCAGCAATACGCCCGTTACAGCACTTGTCATAACAATTAGGACTCCAGGACTTAATTTCATTGGTAGACCAATCCAGTACCGGATTGTGCAATTTTAACCAGGGTAACCCCAAAATCACCGGTGAGGGCAAATTATTCAAAACTACCAAATCCAAATTCTCTTGATGAACACCATTAATAGTAAGAGGAAATTCACAGATCTGGAGAGTAACATTTTTCAAGTGAGAACCATCCACAGACACCACATTAATAGGGGAAGACAGAAGTTTGGGTTTTAATTTTAGTTTTTCCAAAAATTTCCCATCAATCACATTGAGAGTTGAACCACAATCCACAAATACCCGAAACTCCATTAATTCCTCCTCAACAGCAGTGGTAGCAGAAAGAAAGACACCTTTATTGTTTAAACAAGCTATACGGGCGAAACTGCCCTTTTTTTTTCTCTCTTTATTCATTCGAAGCGCACAGTTCTTAATAAAATGCTTAGATTTACCACAATAGAAACACAAACCTTCAGCAAATCTGCGTTCTTTTTCCCGAGAGTGAGGTGCCATTGCTCCAATTTCCATCGGCTCTGCAATGTCAGTACAGTCCCTCTCCAGACTTGGAGCTGACAAGGCAGATTTACTCTCATTAACCCTTGCACGCAGTCTCCTATCCACCAGTATGGATAATTGCATAGCCTCTTGCAAGTTACCAGGTATAGGATAAGCAATCAGCAAATCTTTAACCCTTTCACTTAACCCTGCAAGAAATAAACTTTTCAAAGCTGAATCGTTCCACCCCACCTGAGTGGACCACCTTCGGAAGTAAGTACAATATTTTTCCACATTACCTGATCCCTGTCTCAAACGTCTCAATTCTGTCTCAGCTGATGAAACACAATCAGGATCGTCATACAATAACCCCAAAGCAGAAAAAAAACTATCCACTGATCTAAAGCATGGATCACTAGGCTGCAGAGAAAAGGCCCAGTCCTGAGGTTCTTTGCGCAAAAGGGACATTATGAACCCTATACGCTGTGATTCATCACCAGAGGATCTGGGTCTCAAACGAAAATACAACAAGCAAGCATTTTTAAAAGAAAAAAAATCTTGTTGTTCACCAAAAAATAAATCAGGCAAACGTACCTTTGGCTCCACGAAATGTGCTCCAGAACAACTACTCACGTGTTGCTGGATTTCAGCCACCTCCAGAGAGAGGCCCTGCAGGCGTTGAGCCAAATCCTGAACCGACACCATGATGGAAACAGAAAATCTTTCCTTAGAGATTTTTTATTTTTATTTTTTGGGCTGGACTTACTGTTATGAACTGCTACAAGCACTAAGGAAAGATGGGAATTCTGTCCCTACAATAGAACTGAGCTGGATCCCTACGATGTAACGGGGAACCTGATCCTGCGACCAGACCCGCTAAAGTCCTCAGCTAGTCTGAACGAAGACCTATAGTTGCGAGGGAGGAATCCCTACAAGATCTAGGGACTGGGAGAAAAGGTGGACACCTCCTAACAGAAATTGTAGCAGGGATAATTAAACAGAAAACAAATTACTACGAGATCCTAAGATCAAGCAAAACTGACTGAGTAAGGCACCTAAGCACCTGGCTAGCTTAAGAGTAGATAATACAATGAAGTCCAGCAAAGCCAGAAGGGCGGAGCCAGACTAAATAGGGAAAAAAGGTCATGTGACCAGCAAACTGAAACAAAATCTAACAAGAGGGTTCTAACAGTTAGCCATTTATAGTATAATGTCAATTTCTGACATTTTAAGTACAATAAAATACCTTGGGAAGGAAGATCTGTATCGCAGTACTGCACTGTCGTTGGGCTTTTTGCCCTTTTCTTTCTACATTCATTTTAGGACAATAAGAAGGCAAAGCTGTAGTGATGAGCTAGTATACTTGTTGCTTAGGTTTCCCCGAGCACGCTCGGGTAGTCTCCGACTATTTGGAAGTGCTCGGAGATTTAGTTTCTGTTGCCACAGCTACATGATTTGGGGCTATTTGACAGCCTGAATATATGTGAGGATTGCCTGCTTGTTAGGGAACTCCCACATGTATTCAGGCTGTCAAATAGCTGAAAATCATGCGGCTACGGCAACAGAAACTAAATCTCCGAGCACTTCCAAATACTCGGAGACCACCCGTTCGTGCTCGGGAAAACCCGAGCAACGAGTATAAGTGCTCATCACTACAAAGCTAAATAATTATATTCCAAGAAGAAGTGCAATAGAAGAAAATATAACCGGTTTGGGGAATTTAGCACCTTGGAAGCGGACTCACTTGATTGCTGAGTCCGAATCTCATTAGCTAAGTCCTTAGTCTGCGGAAGATGCTACGTTATTTCGGCAGTTTGTATTTGGAAGTATAACCAGATCCATTAACATTTCTTTGCTGCGACTTGGGAGAGAGGGGACGCTTTTCTTTTTTTTTTTGGAGGGGGAGGGGCAGATTTGTTTGTTCACTTTTTCTAGGACCAAAAGTACGGCTATGGGAATTTTCCCTGATTCTTTGAAAATATTTTGTTTTTTGTGACATGCTGCGATTTTCCAAACTAGAGACTTGATTGCAGTAATTTTGATACAGTCATACGGAAAGCAATATCAGATAGATTGTTTTTCTGTAATATGTATTCAATTCTTTATTTTGAGCCTATAGTCTTTATTTAAATCTAGCTCTAAAATGATTCAGTAAACAGCTAAAAAGGCTGAATGTCTAAATATCTAATATATACTTACCTTGTAATGTCATCATTCAGCGGCCGGCTGTGGCAGAGAGGGCGCGGACACCGGACAGGTGAGAGGTGTGTGTGTGTTGCGGTGCTGTATGTGTGATGGTGGTGGGGGGAGGCAGTGATGGTGGTGATGATGATGGGGAGGCAATGATGATGGGGAGGCAATGATTATGATGATATTAATGGGGAGGCAATGATGATGATGATGATGATGAGAAGGCAATGATAATGGGGAGGCCATGATGATGATGATATTAATGGGGAGGCAATGATGATGATGATGGGAGACTATAATGATGGGGAGGCAATGATGATGATGATGATGGGGAGGCAATGATGATAATGATGATGGGTAGGCAATGATGTTGATGGGCAGGCAATGATAATGATGGGGAGGCAATGATGATGATAATGGGCAGGCAATGATGATGATAATGGGGAGTCTTTCCACAGCGCCCTTTCCTGAGCCGTAACAGTGCAGAATGCAGCACAGTGTAGAGGAGAGCTCCATATTTTGTATGGAGCATTATATGTGGTCCAGTATTCTGCATGGAGCATTATATTGGGTCCAGTATTCTGTATGGAGCATTATATGGGGGATGGGGGGTGACATCCTGCATGGGGTATT
This sequence comes from Oophaga sylvatica, assembly GCA_033576555.1. Taxonomy (NCBI): domain Eukaryota; kingdom Metazoa; phylum Chordata; class Amphibia; order Anura; family Dendrobatidae; genus Oophaga; species Oophaga sylvatica. The sequence continues at coordinate 355,413,500 of JARQOD010000001.1, read as the reverse complement.
ATATGGGTGATGAGGGGGAGACTATGTGGTGCCCATAATATTGTATGGAGGACTGTACTGTCCAGTCTGTACTGTGCGCTGTGAGGATTTGGCGGTTTTTGAGCTATTGTACAATTTACAATAGGTATCAGTCATGTAATGGAAGAAGAGAAGTGTTTGGCATTGTACTGTACCTACATTTCTCTGCAGTATCTGTGCATCATGAATCGTGGTCTGTGTTAAGGGGGCCCACTGAGACTCTTTCGCCGGGGCCCATAAAAACCTGGAGCCGGCCCTGTCGCCGATGACGTACTATTCCGTCCATGGGAATTAAGTCCCAGGTCACATGGATGGAATAGTACGTCTAATGTCAGAGAGGGGTTAAAAACAATTTGTGGGTATATTGTACCAATAATGCATTGTATATTTTTTATGGTGATCCCTGTGTAAATGGTATGTTTTTTTCCTTTCATTGTACCAGTTTTGTCAGGTCAATTACGCAATTGACTAAGAAGTGGTAGACAAGGCCATGGCTGCTTACACTACTTGGCTGGTTATTGCGGGACTCACAGTGAACATGTGGCATATATACCTGCGATTACAACACATGGAATATATTTACATACCCTGGTACAATCACTGTCAACTCCAAAATAACAAAAGGAACCACTAGCTGCCACCACCAACTGTTCATACAGGTCAAATGGACACCCATTGTAGGTAGAGTATGGCTTCATGGGTTCACAGAGCAAGAGGAACAGACTCATTACATTTTATATATTTAATCAGGAAAGATAGGCACTGTTTATAAAAATATACAAAATATGTTACAAAATGGGAACACACAATATGGTATTATAATTGCAAATAATAAAAAGGAATAACAAAAGAGAAGTACTAAACCTGAAGTGGCAGGAATGGCTCTTATCTTTATGGAGGGAAGCGTTCGGACTGGGAAAATTACCTTTCTATAGAGATGAAACATAGCATGGATAGCATCATCCATCGGAGTTGGAATGGCCTTATGGTGATGTGAATGAATGCGTTATGTTCATCCCTTCGCTATGACACTGAAAATACATCTCCCATAAATATTGGATTATTGCAAACCCTAATATTCATCATTGACCACTGGCTCCAAAAAGTCAGGGATGAGTGCTTGCCTCGGAAGTGCATTTCTCATCCTCTGAGTAAATGAATCGGAGTCTTGGTGGCTGGTTAGTAGAGCAGATCTCTACTGTAATTACATGTACACGGCTTGTAGTCCCTACTTCAATGAGGGTTGAAGTGTCAGCTCTTTCTCACTTTCCCAGTTATAATTAATCTCTTATGTTCAATTTGAGAGTAATATGTCCCCTTTCTGGAGATGTCTTTATGGATTTTAATTTTTCTCTATGACATAGTTTTTTTTTAAAAAATTTCCATTTGGTTAATACTTTTCAAGAAAAATGTTTAAGGTCCCATTAAGACATCTGTGATTTGACACGTATGTATAAACACGAACTTTTGTTCGTCAGTGTTTTGGATTCGAGTGTCATCAGTGTTAGTTTTTCCATTAATGATTCATTAGTGATTTTCCCCTATGGATAAATAAATACATGACAAAGCTCCTATACTATACAATGTTATTCACAAACAGAACACAGATACCACAGTGATCCATATCTGTATGGGGTCCCATTGACTTGTATGGGTAATTTTGATCCATGACTCAGATCGAAAACATACCACTGTGACGTTTTTTTGCAGACACATGGTTTTCAAAAACACAGACATGTAAAAAGCTCAACAGATTTAAAATGTGTATGCATTTAATCCGTGGAAATAAAAAAAATGTCTGTATTGGATTTAATATACAAAATTGATTTAAAGGGAAGGTCATCTTATGATACATTAACTTTATTTTTACTTCTAGGGTATATATATATATATATATATATATATATATAAAATAATAGTACAGACCAAAAGTTTGGACACACGTTCTCATTTAAAGATTTTTCTGTATTTTCATGACTATGAAAATTGAAAATTCACACTGAAGACATCAAAACTATGAATTAACACATGTGGAATTATATACTTAACAAAAAAGTGTGTAACAACTGAAATTATGTCTTATATTCTAGGTTCTTCAAAGTAGCCACCTTTTGCTTTGATGACTGCTTTGCACACTCTTGGCATTCTCTTGATGAGCTTCAAGAGGTAGTCACCGGAAATGGTTTTCACTTCACAGGTGTGCCCTGTTAGGTTTAATAAGTGGGATTTCTGGCCTTATAAATGGGGTTGGGACCATCAGTTGTGTTGTGCAGAAGTCTGGTGGATACACAGCTGATAGTCCTACTGAATAGACTGTTAGAATTTGTATTATGGCAAGAAAAAAGCAGCTAAGTAAAGAAAAATGAGTGGCTATCATTACTTTAAAAAATGAAGGTCAGTCAGTCCGAAAAATTGGGAAAACTTTGAAAGTGTCCCCAAGTGCAGGTGCAAAAACCATCAAGCGCTACAAAGAAACTGGTTCACATGAGGACCGCCCCAGGAAAGGAAGACCAAGAGTCACCTCTGCTTCTGAGGATAAGTTAATCCGAGTCACCAGCCTCAGAAATCGCAGGTTTGCAGCAGCTCAGATTAGAGAATAGGTCAATGCCACACAGAGTTCGAGCAGCAGACACATCTCTAAAACAACTGTTAAGAGGAGACTTTGTGCAGCAGGCCTTCATGGTAAAATAGCTGCCAGGAAACCACTGCTAAGGACAGGCAACAATCAGAAGAGACTTGTTTGGGCTAAAGAATACAAGGAATGGACATTAGACAAGTGCTTTGGTCTGATGAGTCCAAATTTGAGATTTTTGGTTCCAACCACCATGTCTTTGTGCGACGCAGAAAAGGTGAACGGATGGACTCTACATGCCTGGTTCCCACCGTGAAGCATGGAGGAGGTGGTGTGATGGTGTGGGGGTGCTTTGCTGGTGACACTGTTGGGGATTTATTCAAAATTGAAGGCATACTGAACCAGCATGGCTACCACAGCATCTTGCAGCGGTATGCTATTCCATCTGGTTTGCGTTTAGTTGGACCATCATTTATTTTTCAACAGGACAATGACCCCAAACACACCTCCAGGCTGTGTAAGGGCTATTTGACCAAGAAGGAGAGTGATGGGGTGCTACGCCAGATGACCTGGCCTCCACAGTCACCAGACCTGAACCCAATTGAGATGGTTTGGGGTGAGCTGGACCGCAGAGTGAAGGCAAAAGGGCCAACAAGTGCTAAGCATCTTTGGGAACTCCTTCAAGACTGTTGGGAGACCATTTCCGATGACTATCTCTTGAAGCTCATCAAGAGAATGCCAAGAGTGTGCAAAGCAGTCATTAAAGCAAAAGGTGGCTACTTTGAAGAACCTAGAATATAAGACATATTTTCAGTTGTTACACACTTTTTTGTTTTTTGTTAAAAATATAATTCCACATGTGTTAATTCATAGTTTTGATAACTTCAGTGTGAATTTACAATTTTCATAGTCATGAAAATACAGAAAAATCTTTAAATGAGAAGGTGTGTCCAAACTTTTGGTCTGTACTGTATATATAATATAGCTACAGTATATATAATCAGGTGCAAAATGATTACAAAGATATTAACTTTGATTTTTTTTTATATACAGTACATATATACACTAATTCCAAAATCTTTCTAATTGACCAGCTTCTTTTCTTTTTCTTTAGTTGTTGATTCCTATTTTGCCAATTCCTGCTTTCTTTTAATGAATGAATTACAGAATAAAGGGTAAAAAATGCTGTTTTTCTTACAGCACTTAAAAAGGAAGGAACAGACTAATTACGCCTTCCCAACAGTTCCATCTCATGACAGCAGTCATTATGTTTAAGTAGTTTGTTATTGATTTGCAATCATGATTCTTTTTTTCTGCCATGTAATGTCATTTAGAGAATCTTATTTCTAGACTCTATGTCCCCTGTTTCCTCAAAACAATGATGAATTAGCAGCTAAAGCTTATCAAGTAACAGACTTTTTTATCTAGTTCCTCCATGTGTTCTCTTTTCCTAGTCATGTCTGTCTTAATAGGATCATTAACCCTTTACTGCCCTGTTGCTTTGCATTGCTGAAGTACTGGGTTGAATTGCATCAAGGACAACATCTGCAAGGAGTTTGTATGTTCTCCCTGTGGTCGTGTGGGCATACGCCAAAAATCTTACCCCAGCTAGGACTGGAGTAGGATTTATGGCAAGCTGCACATTGCGATGTACGTCACTTGTCCGGCGTACACATCTTCATGAATCAGGAGCACCTGACTGCAGCACACCTCCTTATTCCCACCGTGATTAGGAATTTAGATCGTGAGCTCCAATTGGGATAGTGATGATGATGCCTGTAAATTGTTGTGGCATTAATGGCGCTATATAGGTGAGTAAAATAAATCATAAATAAATGACTAGGGAGTTTTTCATTTTTCCTCTCCTTGTTGAAAGAGCCATAACTTTTTTATTATTTCATTGACATATCCATACATGTTTTGTGGGAGGATTTGTTGCTTTGAATGACACCATTGATTTTACTATATAACATACTGGAAAATGGGAAAAAAATTCAAAAGTATGGTGAAATTGCAAAAAATGCTCAATTCCACTTTTGTTTTTGGAGAGTTTTTTTTTTCATTTTGAGGTAGAAATGATCTGAAAACTTGATTCACCAGGTCAGTACATGTATGGCAATACTAAACATTTTTATTAGGGTATGTGCACACGTTGCGGATTTTGATGCGGATCCGCAATGTTTTTGGACGCACGGAATTGAATTAAATCTTCAGTGTAGTGCAGTACCAATCATAGTGAAAGAGAGGGAGTCAACCTTCTTCCTGCTCTGTAGTCGCCTTCCCGCCAAGTCTCTCCCTTTCCCACTCTCAGCTCCCTTTATATCGCCCACGCCCCATGTGGTCAGGTGCTCAGGCTTCCCCCACCCAAACAAGTCAACCCCCTTCAACAGTGATGATGGCCCCGATAGTTCCATTCCCAGAGTGTTTCTCGAACCGGCAACACCACTCATGTTCATCTCCTTACATATTCATATAAATGGCCCACCCTGTAAATTAACACAGTATTATAGTATATAGTGGAACTTCACAGGAGGGCAAAGATGACAGCTATGTGGGCTTCCGCAGGCCCCCGGCTGCCATGCTAATTTAAGTAGTTAAGAGTTTAAGAGATTGACAGCAGCAGTTAAATGGTTAAGGTGCAGAGATTGGTGGGAGCATCCGCTTTTGTAGTTACAGTTAGATCTAACTCAGCTAGCAAATACCACTTATGAAGAAGTCTCAGCTACTCAGCCAGATTCGTACAAACTTTCTTAACAAGTCCAAGAATAAAATGTTCTTGTTCACATACTCAAATAATATTTTTCGTGATATATGAAATTTCATTTTTTTTTGCAGATATCGGGGAAAATGAATAAAAAAAATAAAAAAATATTTAGACTTGAGAGTCCTCAGTGGTTGATACCTTTTAATGGCTAACTGAAAAGATGGTAACAAATTGCAAGCTTTCCAGACTACGCAGGTCTCTTCATCATTGATGAAGAGACCTGCGTAGTCTCGAAAGCTTGTAATTTGTTACCATCTTTTCAGTTAGCCATTAAAAGGTATCAACCACTGAGGACTCTCAAGTCTAAATATTTTTCTATCTACTGGCTAACACGGTACGAAGATACACATCTTTCCTATAAAAAAATAAGAAATTTTGACTATTATTTCACTATTGCTTTCCCGATACAAGGAATGTCCATAGGAATGCTAATTTGTTCCTTATCCAGTTAATAAATGTGTTATTTTATTTCACTTTCTGTGATGTGTTATTTGAGAGGAGTCTCAAATAAGCATCAAGAGGAGGCTGGGGCAGCACTCGCTACTGCTTCTTTTATTGCCGCCTTCTGAAGATGCACATGTCCATGGGGCTGAGAGAATCTGTGGGAGAAGTGACCAAGGCTCCAGCACGCTGCTTCTGTCTCCACAGCCTCAGCTTTTTACTGTGAAACAAAATGTCCTCAGAGAGCGGTGATAAAAGCAGGGTGAGTGACACCAGCGCAACTTCACATCATCATGGGGCGGTGCTGGTGTCACTCCCCGTGCTTCAATAACCGCCCTTGATGATGTCTTGTTTCATAGTGAGAAGTTGTAATGGTGGAGGCAGAAGCAGAGTGTGAGAGCCTCAGCCACTTATCCCACAGATTCTAATAGGATTTATCCAGGACATCTTCAGAGGGCAGTGATAAAAGAAACAGTGGTAAGTGACCATAAAAAAAACTTTTGATTTTGCGTAAAAAATGGTATCTAATAACAAAAGACAAGAAAGGAAAGTGACTTCAAATTGACTGGAAATGTTGAATTGTGGCAAAATTTGAGCGTTGAACTATGTGAAATAAATAAAAAATAAATCAAAACATTTATAAATAAAAAGCATTGAAAAAATGTAATAAATAAAAACCTGCTGACAATCCAAATTACTGTTATTAGTCTCTACCCAATCAAAAAAAATGTGTTGATATATTAAAATAATTGTCGACTGGGAAACAAAATTTAAAATGTATTGAAGTGGCGCTTTGTGGTTATTAAAAAATATGAAAAACATATATATATACAGTGTATACCATATATAGTTGCGAACACCCTGGATCTTACTCCTGAGTTTGGGCTCCCTCTGGTGGCTGCTGATAGTTTTGAAGCTGCCTTGGTTAACATAGGTTCACCAGCTGGGAGCGATGATTGGCAATCTGGTGTTGATGACTGGCGAGATTTAAGTGAGTAACCTTCCCATGATCCTCACCGGTGATTAGTTACTTCCTGGTCTCTTTTGGAAGTCAGCGTGCTTCCTGCTTGTCCTGCAACGTTCAGTTATTTGCTGTTTGTTTCTTTGGCTTGTGTTTTTGTCTAGCTCAGTTTTCTGCCCTACTGGATGATGCAGCCGGGTTCCCCTGTGGGGGCCTGCGCTGGATACTGTTTCTCATTTACCATTGTTTATGCATTTTCAGTTCCCTGTTATTTTTGCATCCGCTGAATTGCTACCTGTTCACACCAGAGACATTTTATGTATTTTTGGTTCTCTGTTATTTCAGTATCTGCTGTTTTGCTACCAGTGCACACCAGAGGTCTGATCTAGCGGGGGAGAGATTGTGTGATCTCAGTATTTTTATATATCAGAGGTGTTGGAGTTTTTTCTAGTGTTTGTTCTGATTGCAGACAGTATTCTTTCCTGTCCTGTCCTATCTAGACAGTTTTGGGCCCCAGCTTTTGCTTACTCTATTTTCTGCCTGCGTTGGTATTTCATCTTGTCTCACCGCCAATATATGTGTGGGGGCTACCTATTCCTTTGGGGCGCTTTTCCGGGGCAGTTAGCTTTCACCTTTCTATCTTCAGGCTTAAGTTAACTCTACGGCTGTGACGAGGCGTCTAGGTCATCGTAGGTACGTCCCACGGCTACTTCTAGTTGTGCGGTTAGTTTAGGGGTCTGCATTCCGTTAGTTTCCAACCTCTCTGGGTGTCTGACTGCCTTGGCTATTTTTTGCTACTGTCCTCCTCGGCTACCAAATCATAACAGAATCACTGGCCTGACTGTAATTTCTATGGTACTCAAAAGAAGGAAAGAATAGTAGAAAAAAAAAGTGGTTGTCAGAATTTTTTATATGTTTTTCCTCTTTTTCTCTGGGGGTCGTAGGAGGAGTTATTCTGCAATGGAAAGTAAGCAGTAAGCATTTGTCCGATCGTGTTGAGCAGCTTGCTGCTGAAGTTCAGAGTATTTCTACCTATCTCACTCAGTTGTCTGCTGTAGAACCTAAGATCTCTATTCCTGATTTATTTTTTGGGGATCAGTCGAAATTCTTGAACTTTAAGAATAATTGTAAATTGTTTTTGCCTTGAAACCTAATTCCTCAGGGAACTCGGTGCAGCAGGTTAAAACTGTCATCTCCCTGTTGCTTGGCGACCCTCAGGATTTGGCGTTTTCACTGGGGTTATTGTATGATGAACCTAATGTGATTGATCAAGCTGAGAAAACCTTATTGGCATTGAACCAGGGGCAGGAATCGGCAGAGTTGTATTGTCAGAAATTCCAAAAGTGGGCAGTCCTTACTAAATGGAACGATGATGCCCTAGTGGCTTTTTTTAGCAAAGGGCTGGCAGAGACCGTAAAAGATGGTATGGTGGGATTTCCTGTCCCCTCGGGGCTCAACAATTCTATGTCATCAGCTATTCAAATTGACCGATGCTTGCGTGAACGTAAAACTATGCGAGAGGTGGTGTTGCCTTTCGAACGGGCCCCTGAGCCCATGCAGTGTGATGGGGTTGTTTCTGGGGCTCAGCGTTGAGAATTTCGGAAGCGTAATAAGTTGTGTTTTTATTGTGGAGATGATTCTCATACTATTTCCGTCTGCCCGAAGCGGGGAAGACATTTTTCACGCTCATTTGTTTTGGGCAATGTACAGTCTAAATTTCTCTTGACTGTTACCTTGATCTGCTCCTTGTCCACATTTTCTGCTCAGGCTTTTGTGGATTCAGGAGCAGCCCTGAACTTGATGGATTTTGACTTTTCCAAACATTGTGGTTTTCCCATGGTACCCCGGCGGACGCCTATTCCTTTGCTGGGTATTGATTCTACCCCTTTGGCGATAATGCAGGTAGCCCCGGACCACCAAGAGAACTGTAAATTTTTGGTGTTGCATAATTTAAATGACATTATTGTACTGGGTTTTCCTTGGTTGCAGACCCATCATTCTGTTTTGGATTGGAAGTCTGTGTCTGTGGTCAGTTGGGGTTGTCAATGAGTTCATGGTGACCCTCCTGTGTTTTCTACTTCTCCCCAGTCTCAGGAGATCCCTGACTATTTGACTGATTTTTCTGATTTGTTTAGTGAAAGTAAGTTTGCTTCCTTGCCTCCCCACAGGAGTTATGATTGCGCTATTGAGTTAGTGCCCGGTTGTAAATTTCCCAAGGGTCGGCTCTTCAATTTGTCGGTACCTGAGCATGATGCTATGCGATCTTATATCAAAGAGTCATTGGAGAAGGGTCATATTAGATGATCCTCTTCACCTTTGGGCGTCAGCTTTTTCTTTGTGGCCAAGAAGGATGGTTCATTGAGGCCATGTATTGACTATCGCCTCCTTAATAAGATCACTGTTAAATATCAGTATCCGTTATCCCTGATTTCTGATTTATTTTCCAGAGTGAAAGGTGCTAGTTGGTTTACCAAGCTTGACCTTAGGGAGGCGTATAATCTTATTCGCATTAAGCATGGTGATGAATGGAAGACGGCGTGTAATACCCCTGAGGGGCATTTTGAGTACCTAGTGATGCCTTTTGGGCTCACTAATGCCCCTTCCATCTTCCAATCTTTCATGAACGATATTTTCCGGGATTTGGTGGATGGGTTTCTGATCGTTTATTTGGACAATATTTTGATTTTTTCCAATGACTGGGATTCTCATGTGGAACATATTCGGACTGTATTCCGGATTTTGAGAGAAAATGCTTTGTATGTCAAGGGATCAAAATGTCTCTTTGACGTCAAGAAGGTTTCGTTTTTGGGATTCATTTTGTCTTCGTCCGCTATTGAGATGGACCGGGTCAAGGTTCAGGCCATTTGTGATTGGGTTCAGCCCACTTCATTGAAGGCTCTTCAGAGATTTTTGAGTTTTGCTAATTTTTACCGTAAATTTATAAGTAATTTCTCTTGTATTGTGAAACCACTAACTTATTTGACCAAAAACGGTTCTGATTTAGTGAATTGGTCTCCAGAGGCAGTTTCGGCGTTTCAGGAGCTCAAGCGGAGATTCACTTCTGCTCCTGTTCTACGGCAACCTGGTGTTTCTCTACCATTTCAGGTGGAGATAGATGCTTCTGAGATTGGTGCAGAATCCATGTTGTCTGAAAGAGATCCTGTAACCTCTAAGATTAACCCTTGTGCCTTCTTCTCCCGGAAGTTTTCCCCAGCTGAACGTAATTATGATGTGGGGAATCGAGAGCTATTGGCTATGAAGTGGGCGTTCGAAGAGTGGAAACAATGGTTAGATGGAGCCAAACATCAGGTTGTGGTCCTCACTGACCACAAGAACTTGATCTATCTTGAATCAGCCAAGTGATTAAATCCTAGACAGGCCAGGTGGGCCTTGTTTTTCACGCGTTTTACTGTTGTGGTCTCTTTTCTCCCGGGTACTAAGAATGTTAAGGCGTATGCCCTCTTTCGGAGTTTCCTTGCGGATTCTCTTGATGTGACTGAGCCTACTGACATTCTGAAGGAGGGTGTGGTTCTATCCACTATCTCACCCGATTTGAGGCTGGCCCTGGAGGAATTTCAGGGGGATAAACCTGAACGCTGCCCTGTGGGGAAATTGTATGTACCAGACCAATGGAGGAAGAAAGTAATGTCTGAAATTCATTGCTCCGCGTTGGCTGGTCATCCCGGGATTTTTGGTACCGGAGATTTGGTGAGTCGGTCCTTTTGGTGGCCTACTTTATCTCGTGATGTCAGGAATTTTGTGCAGTCTTGTGGGACTTGTTCTCGGTCCAAACCCTGGTCTCGCTCTAGTGGATTGTTAATGCCACTGCCTGTGCCCAGGAGGCTATGGACCCATATCTCTATGGATTTTATTTCCAACCTCCCTGTCTCTCAGAGAATGACTGTTATATTGGTGATCTGTGATAGATTTTCCAAGATGGTCCATCTTGTGCCATTGCCGAAGTTTCCATCCTCTTCCGAGTTGGTGCCCTTGTTTTTTCAGCAGGTGTTTCGTTTGCATTGCATTCCAGTGAACATTGTGTCTGACAGAGAAGTCCAATTTGTTTCCAGATTTTGGAGGACCTTTTGTTCTAAACTGGTAGTTTAGCTGTCTTTCTCCTCTGCATTTCACACTCAGACCAATGGGCAGACTGAGAGAACAAACCAGACCTTGGAAACTTATTTGAGATGTTTTGTGTCTGCTGATCAAGATGACTGGGTCTCTTTTTTGCCCTTGACTGAATTTGCTCTGAACAATAGGGCTAGTTCTGGCACTTTGATGTCCCCTTTTTTCTGCGATTTCGGGTTTCATCCTCGGTTTTCTTCGGGGCAGGTGGAGGCTTCTGTCTGTCCGGGTGTTGATAAGTTGTCTCTCTCTCAGGAGAGGGCCCAACGGTTTGCCAACTGGCAAAGGACTGATGGTCCTCAGTTTAAAGTGGGTGACATGGTTTGGTTGCCCTCAAGAAATATCCCTATGAAGGTGGCGTCTCCAAAATTTAAGCCAAGGTTCATTGGACCTTATAAGATTTTGGAAATCCTTAATCCCGTTTCTTTCCGTTTGGCTCTTCCAGGGACGTTTAAGATTCACAACGTCTTCCATAAATCTTTATTGAAAAGGTTTGTTGAGTCAGTGGTTTCCATGGCCACGCCCCCTGAGCTTGTTTTGGTTGAGGGCAATCTGGAGTATGAAGTGGAGAAGTTATTGGATTCTCGTCTGGCTAGACGGAGACTCCAGTACATGGTCAAGTGGAAAGGTTACGGTCAGGACGACAATTCTTGGGTGTTTGCTTCTGACATTCATGCTGAGAGATTGGTTCGTGCCATTCACCGGGCTCATCCTGATCGGCCTGGTGGCGCAGGAGAGGGTTCGGTGACCCTCCTCAAGGGGGGGGTACTGTTGTGAACACTCTGGATCTTACTCCTGAGTTTGGATTCCCTCTGGTGGCTGCTGATAGTTTTGAAGCTGCCTTGGTTAACAGAGGTTCACCAGCTAGGAGCGATGATTGGCAATCTGGTGTTGATGACTGAGCAGATTTAAGTGAGTAACCTTCTCATGATCCTCGCCGGTGATTAGTTGCTTCCTGGTCTCTTTTGGAAGTCAGCGTGCTTCCTGCTTGTCCTGCAATGTTCAGATAAGTTATTTGCTGTTTGTTTCTTTGGCTTGTGTTTTTGTCTATCTCAATTTTCTGCCCTACTGGATGGTGCAGCCGGGTTCCCCTGTGGGGGCCTGCACTGGATACTGTTTCTCATTTACCATTGTTTATAAATTTTCAGTTCCCTGTTATTTTTGCATCCGCTGAATTGCTACCTGTTCACACCAGAGACAGTTTATGTATTTTTGGTTCTCTGATATTTCAGTATCTGCTGTTTTGCTACCAGTGCACGCCAGAGGTCTGATCTAGCGGGGGAGAGATCGAGTGGTCTAGGTTAAAGGCTACTATGAACAAAGACCCAAGTAACTATTTGTGCCTCTCAGGTATTGGCTAGGTGTTGGGATCAATGGCAAAGCTGAGCAGCATTTGCCTTGGCTGCGTCTGGATGGGGGACCACAGACTCCTTGGACCCAGGGTTCAGATCCAACTGATACCTAATAGTCAGGCTGTATGAGGAATGGAGTAGAAGCAAAACCTTTCTTTAAAGAAGCAAACACTTCTTGTGCCGGATTAGACCATCTTGAAAAATCTGTCCATTTCCTGGTAGTAATATCTTTTAGAGGTTTAGGAAAATGTCATTTACAAAACAGCTCCTTTTATTACTAATTAACTTACTGTATATGGGCCTTTTCAATCTATTATTAGGGCTTCTTCTACCTCATGGTATATTATTTGGTTCTTTGACTTTTTTGTGTTGGTTTTTCTTTGCATTAGTTGTCCCCTGATTATTTGTTTCCATTTATAAGCTAAATTAATAAAATGTAATGATTTTATGGCGCCTAGCTTTCAGCATTTCTTCTTTTGATCGTCATTTACAAAATGTTGAAAAATGATGGGGGCATTGGTCAACCCAAATAGCATGATGAGGTTTTTATAATGCCCCTGAGGTATTGAAGGCCGTCTTCCACTCATCCTGATCCCTAATACAGACAAGATTGTAGGTCACCATAAGATCCAATTTGGTAAACTATTTAGCCCTGGACATGGAGAGGCTGTGTGAGGCTCATGCAGTATGTAGGGAGGCTGCGTGGGGCTAATGCAGTATATAGGGAGGCTGTGCGGGGCTCATGCAGTATATAGGGAGACTGTATGGGGCTCATGCAGTATATAGGGAGGCTGTGTGGGGCTCATGCAGTATATAAGGAGTCTCTGTGGGGCTCATGGTGTATATAGGGAGGCTGTGTGGGGCTCATGCAGTATATAGGGAGGCTGTGCGGGGCTCATGCAGTATATAGAGAGACTGTATGGGGCTTATGCAGCATACAGGGAGACTGTGTGGGGCTCATACAGTATATAAGGAGTCTATGTGGGGCTCATGGTGTATATAAGGAGGCTATGTGGGGCTCATGCAGTATATAGGGAGGCTGTATGGGGCTTAGGTGACAAACAGAACTGCTTAACTCTTACAACAAAAGAACAGGGGAAATCTTCACAGCTAACTGGAAAGTAAAGTAGATTTAACCAGTGCAGGCTTGCGTGTAGCCAAATGCTGCGATCTTCTGACCCCTGAAATATGGAAGACCACTCTCTGTCGTGGTATCCCTGTGACATTATGGTTTGGAAGGCATGAACGACAGACAGGTTCCCTTTTACCAGTAGAACAATTTGTGAAGAAAAAAATGCATGCCCTTGCATATCTCTTGAAGTTAAAAGCTGTGGTAAAGAGAGAAATTGGTCAGTATTTGAGACAATGTGACTGAGATGATAGAAACTGAGGTGGTTAGATGCTGATTTGATTCTAGATTGCTGGTGAGGCCGGGATCACACTTTCTCTGCAAGTTCAATTCAGAGAGTGCATTTTATTTCTATTGAAAAATCTTTTATACAAAAATGTGTTCTAGATCAAACTACAAAGTGTCTGATGTTTGATATCTGAAATGTGCTCCATACATCCACAGTGCAGGCTTAGGAATATGATAAATATTCTTACGCTGCATTTTTAAACACTGACAAGAACCTCATGTGATCTTTGGCACTTTTGCAACTGTTGCTGTTAGATGTTATTCCTTTCAAGTACTGAATGTTCCAGAAAATGAGTCCATATCTGGAAATACCTTTTTTTCTGAGTGTCCAAACTGCTGTTGATAGAAATGAAATACATTCTTTACTTGTCCACAACTCTCCTAAAAATGCATAACACCACAGAATTTAAGAAGGATCTTGCACCAGGTAAAAATTGGGTTGCTTTAGCTTCTAGTTTCTTTTTTATGGTCCCCTGAGTATTCAGTATTTTTTTGTATTTAAAAATCCAACATAGGGTTTCAAAAATCTGAGTCTTTTTATTTAGCGTTAATTTTGATATTCTTTCTTTAGATGTTGCAAACTATCTGGAATGTGTCAATAGACTACTTTTCATTATTATTACTCTGTTAGCAATGCCTCCTAGGTAAAAACCATAAAAATTTGCACTAAATAAAAAGGCTCATATTTCTGGAATTGCATGGCAGACCTTTAACCCCTTCACCCCCAAGCAAGTTTTCACCTTGAAGACCAGTGAAGCCATGACCCTCTGAAATGCTTCAACATTGATTCTGAGACTGTTTTCTCAAGATATATTGTGCTTCATGATAGTGTTAAAATGTGTTCGATATGACTTGTGTTTATTTGTGAAAACTGGAAATTTGGCAACAATTTTGCAATTTTCAAACTTTTAATTCTTATGCCCTTAAATCAGAGAGTTACGACACACAAATTAGTTAGTAACTAACATTTCCACATGTCTAATTTACATCTGCATCATTTATGAAACTTAATTTTTTTTATAGGATTTGGGAAGAGTTAAAAGTCGATCTGTAATTTCTCATTTTTCCAACAAAATTTACAAAACCATTTGAAGCAACTTTGGGGGGCCTATATGATAAAATACCAAAATGTGACACCATTTTAAAAACTGCACCCCTCAAAAGTCCTCAAAACCACATTCAAGAACTTTATTAACTTTTCAGGGGCTTCACTGGAATTAATGCAATGTTGAAGGAAAAAAATCAACATTTTCCTTTTTTTCTTATAAAATTTTAGCACCAAATAATTTATTTTCACAGGGGTAATAGATGAATATGGAAGCCAAAATTTGTTGTGCAATTTCTACAGAGTTCGTTGATAAACCATATATTGTAAAAAACTACTGTTTGGGTGCATGGCAGGGTGTGGAAAGCAAGAAGCACCCTTTGACTTTTTGAATGCAAAAATGGATGAAATCGAGAGTGGACGACATGTTGTGTTTGTAGAGCTCCTGATGTCCTTGAACAGTAGAAACCTCCCACAAGTGACCACATTTTGGAAATTAGACCCCTCAAGAAATTTATCTAGATGTGTGGCGAGCACCTTGAACCCTCAGGTATTTCATAGATTTTATAACGTTGAGTCGAGAAAATAAAACTCATATTTTTCAAGCAAAAATATATTGTTTTAGCCCAATTTTTTTATTTTCACAAGGGCAACAGGAGAAATTTCACCATACAATTTGTTATACAATTTCTTCTGGGTATGCCGATTCCCTTATGTGTTGAAAGACCACTGTGTGAACAGCAGGGCTCACAATGGAAAGAGCAAAATCTCATTTAGAGAACAAAATTGTCTGGAATATATATAGTGAATTCCATGTCGCGTTTTCAGAGCTCCTGATGTGTATAAACAGTGAAAACCCCCACAATTGGCCGCATTTTAAAAACTAGATTCCTCAAGGAATTTATCCAGATGTGTGGTGAGCACTTTAAACCACCAGGTGATTCACAGAAGTTTAGAAAGTAGAGCCTTGAAAATAAAAAATTTAAATTTTTCACAAAAATGTTTTTTAGCTCCAAATTTTTTAATTTCACAAATGCAATAAGAGCAAAAAGACCACAAAATTTGTTGTGTAATTTCTCATGAGTACATGATATGTGGGGGAAAACTACTGTTTGGGTGCATGACAGGGGACAGAAAGGAAGTGACGAGTGAGTATACACGTTGCTCTGGTTTTCCTGTTATGTTTCGGTAGCTGAGGAGTGCAGGTAAAAAAGGCAATACACCAGAGCAGTTGGAATCTATGAGATTGCAGTACCCTGACTAACCACCACAACTAGAGGCAACCGTGGAGCGTTCCTACGTTGGTCCTAGACGCCTCGTCACAGCCTGAGAAACTAACTACACCTAAAGATAGAAATAGGAAAGCTATCTGCCCCGGAGCAGAACCCCAAAGATAATAGAAAGCCCCCAAACAAGTAATGGCGGTTAGACAAGATGAAATACTGACACAGAAAGAAAATAGAATGAGCAAACGCTGGGGCCCAAACTAACTAAATAGAAAAGGATAGGAAGGGTACTTACTGCAATCCCAGAAAACCCTGAAAGGCACCAACTCTACTAATTTCAAAAACACCTGAGATCACACGACCTCTTCCACCTAAATTAGTCCTCTGGTGTAACAAAATCAAAACAGCAGCCACTGAAAAAACTGGAAAAAGCAAAAGTACAAACATCAGTGGCTGAACAAAACTGAGAGGGCAGAAGCCCCCGGAGAAGACCCTGAAGGCCCCCACAGAAGTGCAGGACAAAATGCAAAAATATAGCACAAACACAAAAGAAGAAAATGTCTTATCTGTTAGCAGGAGATGCAGACACGACACAGCAGGCTACAAGGGAAACTGGAATAAAGGATTCAGACCAGAACAATTGATCACCGGCAACCCTGATGGGAAGGTGACTCCCTTATATAAGACCAGTCAGTAACACCTGATTCCCAGTCCTCACAATCTTCACTGGACAGACTAGCACCGCTTGTAACCACCAGAGGGAGCCTCTGCTCAGAACTCATCTCAAACCCATTCACAACAGTACCCCCCCCTTGAGGAGGGGTCACCGAACCCTCATTTGAGCAACCAGGTCAGTCAGGATGAGTTCTATGATACGCACGAATAAGTCTCCTAGCATGGATGTCCGAAGCAAACACCCAAGAATTGTCTTCCTGACCATAACCTCTCCATTTAACCAAATACTGGAGTTTCCGTCTAGAAAAACGAGAATCTAATATTTTCTCAACCACATACTCCAGATTGCCCTCAACCAAAACAGGGTCAGGAGGCACAGCAGCAGGAACCACTGGCTCAACAAACCTCTTCAACAAGGACTTGTGGAACACGTTATGGATCTTAAATGTCCCTGGAAGAAGCAAACGAAAAGAAACAGGATTAATAATCTCCATGATCTTATAAGGTCCAATGAACCTAGGCTTAAATTTAGGAGATGCTACTCTCATAGGAATATTCTTTGAGGACAACCAGACCAAGTCCCCCACTTTAAACCGAGGACCATCAGTCCTATGCCGGTTAGCAAACCGCTGGGCCCTCTCCTGAGAGAGGGACAACCTCTCCACTACCTGGTCCCAAATCAGTTGCATACGCTCCACAACAGAGTCAACACCTGGACAGACAGAAGCCTCCGTCTGTCCTGAAGAAAATCGAGGGTGAAACCCAGAATTACAGAAAAACGGAGACATCAAAGTAGCAGAGCTAGCCCTATTATTAAGAGCAAACTCAGCCAAAGGCAAAAAAGAGACCCAGTCATCCTGATCAGCAGACACAAAGCATCTTAGATAAGTCTCCAATGTCTGGTTTGTTCTCTCAGTTTGACCATTGGTCTGAGGATGAAATGCCAAGGAGAAAGACAATTGAACACCAAGTTTAGAACAAAAAGTCCTCCAAAATCTGGAAACAAACTGGACTCCTCTGTCAGACACAATGTTCTCAGGAATGCCGTGTAAACGAACCACGTGCTGAAGGAACAACGGCACCAATTCAGAGGAGGAAGGCAACTTAGGTAATGGCACAAGATGTATCATCTTGGAAAACCTATCACAAATTACCCAGATGGTGGTCATTCTCTGAGAAACAGGAAGGTCGGAAATGAAATCCATAGAGATATGGGTCCATGGTCTCTTGGGCACAGGCAATGGCATCAACAAACCACTAGAGCGAGAGCAAGGCTTGAAGCGAGAGCAAGTCCCGCAGGACTGCACAAATTCCCTGACATCACGAGACAAGGTAGGCCACCAAAAGGACCGACTAACCAAGTCTCTGGTACCAAAAATTCCGGGATGCCCAGCCAACGCGGAACAATGAATCTCAGACATCACACTCTTTTTCCACTAGTCCGGGACAAACAATTTTCCAACAGGGCAGCACTCGGGCCTATCCTCCTGACACCCCTCCAGAGCAAGTCTCAAATTGGGCGAGATGGCGGAAAGAATTACACCCTCTTTCAAAATAACAGAAGGATCAGATAACTCAGGAGAGTCCCCAAGGAAACTCCTCGAGAGGGCATCCGCCTTAACATTCTTAGTGCCAGGAAGAAAGGAAACTACAAAATTAAAACGTGTGAAAAACAAGGCCCACCTGGCCTGTCTAGGATTGAGTCGCTTGGCAGATCCCAGATAGACCAGATTCTTATGGTCCGTAAGGACCACCACCTGATGTTTGGCTCCCTCCAGCCAATGTCTCCACTCTTCAAAAGCCCACTTCATGGCCAATAACTCCCGATTACCCACGTCATAATTACGTTCAGTAGGAGAAAATTTTTGAGAGAAAAAGGCACAAGGGTTACTTTTAGAGGTCTCTGGATCTTTTTGGGACAAAACGGCACCTGCCCCAATTTCAGAGGCATCAACCTCCACCTGAAATGGCAGAGAAACATCAGGCTGCCGTAGAACAGGAGCAGAAGTGAATCTCTGCTTAAGGTCCTGAAATGCAGAGACTGCCTCAGGAGGCCAATTCACCACATCAGAACCCTTTCTGGTCAAATCATTTAATGGTTTAACAATAACCAGAAAATTACCAATAAATTTACGATAAAAATTGGCAAAACCCAAAAATCTCTGAAGAGCCTTTAATGAAGTAGGTTGGACCCAATCACAGATGGCCTGAACCTTGACCGGGTCCATTTCAATAACAGATGGGGACAAAATGAATCCCAGAAATGAGATCCTCTGTACGCCAAAAAGACACTTTGATTCCTTCACATACAGAGCATTCTCTCTCAAAATCTGGAATACAGTTCGAACATGTTTCACATGAGAGTCCCAGTCATTAGTAAAAATCAAGATATCATCCAAATAAACAATCAGAAATTTGTCCACAAAATCCCTGAAAATGTCATTCATGAAGGACTGGAAGACAGAAGGAGCATTACTGAGCCCAAAGGGCATCACCAGGTACTCAAAATGCCCTTCAGGGGTATTGAATGCCGTCTTCCATTCATCCCCGTGCTTAATGCGAATAAGGTTATACGCCCCCCTGAGGTCAAGCTTGGTAAACCAAGTAGCGTTTTTCACCCTGGAAAACAGGTCAGAAATCAAGGGTAACGGGTATTGATATTTCACAGTAATATTGTTCAAGAGACGATAATCAATACACGGCCTTAAAGAACCATCCTTTTTGGCCACAAAGAAAAAACCGGCACCTAAGGGTGAAGAGGATGGTCTGATATGACCCTTCTCCAATGATTCCTTGATATAAGACCGCATAGCGTCATGTTCAGGTACAGACAAGTTAAAAAGGCGACCTTTAGGGAATTTACTACCCGGCACTAATTCAATAGCGCAGTCATAGCTCCTATGGGGAGGCAAGGATGCAGATTTACTTTCGCTAAACACATCAGAAAAATCAATCAAAAAGTCAGGAACATCCTGAGCCTGGGGGGAGGCAGAAAAAACAGGAGTGTTAGTATTAACACATTGGCAGCCCCAACTGGTTACAGACACAGATTTCCAATCCAAAACAGGATTATGAGACTGTAACCAAGGAAAACCCAGCACGATAATGTCATGCAGATTATACAGAACCAAAAATTTGCAGCACTCCTGGTGATCAGGTTCAACCCTCATTATCACCTGAGTAGAAAACTGGGGTTTATTCTCAGCCAAAGGGGTAGAATCGATCCCCAGTAGGGGAATAGACTTCTGTAGGGGTATCAAGGGAAATCCACAATGTTTAGCAAAATCATAATCCATCAGATTAATAGCTGCTCCAGAATCAACGAAAGCCTGAGCAGAAAATGAGGACAGAGAGCATATCAGAGTGACAGTTAATAAAAACTTAGTCTGAACACTACCCAAGACAACTGAGCGTGCAAAACGTCTTCCCCGCTTAGGGCAGACTGAAATAGCATGAGAGGCATCACCACAGTAGAAACATAACCCATTGCGCTTTCGAAACTCATGACGCTGTGCCCCAGACACCACTCTATCACACTGCATGGGTTCAGAAGCTGGTTCACAAGGCAACACCATTCCACGCATACTTCTCCGCTCACGCAAACGTCTGTCAATTTGAATCGCTAATGACATAGAATCATTGAGACCAGAGGGGACAGGGAATCCCACCATAACATCCTTTACATTATCTGACAGACCCTTCCGGAAAAGGGCTGCCAAAGCGTCGTCATTCCATTTGGTCAGGACTGCCCACCTACGGAATCTCTGACAGTATAACTCAGCGTCATCAAGCCCCTGATTTAATGCCAACAAGGCTTTTTCAGCTTGATCAGTGACATTAGGCTCATCGTACAATAACCCCAAGGCCTGAAAAAATGCATCAACATCACTCAAAACAGGATCCCCAGGTATCAGGGAAAAAGCCCAATCCTGAGGATCGCCGCGCAGGAGAGATGATAATTTGAACCTGCTGCGCTGCGTTCCCTGAGGACTTAGATTTTAAGGCAAAAAACAATTTACAATTATTTTTGAAATTCTGAAACTTAGCTCGATCCCCTAAAAACAAATCTGGCATGGGAATCCTAGGTTCCACAACAGGCAACCCAGCAAGATAGATAGCAATACTCCGAACCTCAGTGGCAAGCTGATCCACACGGCCAGACAACTGTGCAAACTCCATTGAGAGAAAAGATCCTCCCCAGCACCCAGAGATACAGAGGGAAAAAAAATGCAACAAACAGAAAAATATTTCTGACAACTCTGACAACCTTTTTTCTTTCACAATATTTTTTCCCTTCTGTGAGTACCATACAATTTTCAATTTTAGGCCGGTGATACTGTTATGTTTCGGTAGCTGAGGAGTGCAGGTAAAAAAGGCAATACACCAGAGCAGTTGGAATCTATGAGATTGCAGTACCCTGACTAACCACCACAACTAGAGGCAGCCGTGGAGCGTTCCTACGTTGGTCCTAGACGCCTCGTCACAGCCTGAGAAACTAACTACACCTAAAGATAGAAATAGGAAAGCTATCTGCCCCGGAGCAGAACCCCAAAGATAATAGAAAGCCCCCAAACAAGTAATGGCGGTTAGACAAGATGAAATACTGACACAGAAAGAAAATAGAATGAGCAAACGCTGGGGCCCAAACTAACTAAATAGAAAAGGATAGGAAGGGTACTTACTGCAATCCCAGAAAACCCTGAAAGGCACCAACTCTACTAATTTCAAAAACACCTGAGATCACACGACCTCTTCCACCTAAATTAGTTCTCTGGTGTAACAAAATCAAAACAGCAGCCACTGAAAAAACTGGAAAAAGCAAAAGTACAAACATCAGTGGCTGAACAAAACTGAGAGGGCAGAAGCCCCCGGAGGGGACCCTGAAGGCCCCCACAGAAGTGCAGGACAAAATGCAAAAATATAGCACAAACACAAAAGAAGAAAATGTCTTATCTGTTAGCAGGAGATGCAGACACGACACAGCAGGCTACAAGGGAAACTGGAATAAAGGATTCAGACCAGAACAATTGATCACCGGCAACCCTGATGGGAAGGTGACTCCCTTATATAAGACCAGTCAGTAACACCTGATTCCCAGTCCTCACAATCTTCACTGGACAGACTAGCACCGCTTGTAACCACCAGAGGGAGCCTCTGCTCAGAACTCATCTCAAACCCATTCACAACATTTTCCCGACCATGCTCGGGTGATATCCGAGTACTTTGGCATGCTCGGAGATTTAGTTTGTGTCGCCGTAGTTGCATGATTTGCAGCTGCTAGGGTTCGAGCTCCCGCTGCTGCACAAGGGGAGTTTCGAACCAGTCCTGCTGAGGTCCCCCATCCATCTCTGTCCGCAGTGGTTCCTACTCAGCTTAGATGTCAGTCCCAGCGTCTCGCCCAGTCTAACAGTGTGCAGAGGATTACTTCTGCCTCTCCAGGCTCTTCTATTGTGGCCAGTACTGGTTAGCTGCGAGCATACGTCTTTAGGACAAAGTCCTTGTTTTCCCCTTCTGAGCATGCCCAGGTGAGATCTCTCATTGGAGATCGGGGGTTACATGCTCAGGTACTGCAGCAGCTCCTATTGGCTGGGCCGTCATGCGCTAGTATCAACCGTTATATGCTTTGCGCCAGTGTGGTCATGCGTGTGTGTGGTTAGGGCCCGGCTGAAATAAGCCCCTAGAATACCAACTTAATCGGTGAGGAGTTTGGTATGCTAGCTGGTCAGGGTCGGTGTCCTAGATGCCCTAGATTACCGGCATAACCG
Source organism: Oophaga sylvatica (assembly GCA_033576555.1). Classification (NCBI taxonomy): domain Eukaryota; kingdom Metazoa; phylum Chordata; class Amphibia; order Anura; family Dendrobatidae; genus Oophaga; species Oophaga sylvatica. The sequence goes on along the minus strand of JARQOD010000001.1, from coordinate 355,391,139 downwards.
ATGAGGAGTTTGATTGCCGTATTCAGGGCCTGGCGTTCAGACGCCATAGAATGCGGGTGACTCCCGCGAGGACATTAACGCATGATCACGTTCTATGTTCGCTTAGCACTCAACTGTGTACCTGGGTGCCTGACAGGACACAGAAGTTTTTCTCAGCGGCTCTGTGACGTAACAGGGTTCGCTTTCAACGGCAGACAACGCCCTAGTGTGTTTATTTTGCGACTCAGTGGTGTTAAGTGAGTTCGCACACATCGCCAAATAGCGCTGCGGCACTCCTTCTAGCGGCTCTGTGGAATAACAGAGTTCGCACATACTGCCACAGCGCGTTACGGCATTTATTTTGGCAACTCTGCGGGATAACAGAGTTCGCTTCTTGCACCATTTTACTAGCAGCAGGCTCCGCCTGCACGGTGGACCCCGGGCTGCGAACGCACCTCTCTACATCATATATTTGGTGCGTTTCGCAGACCCTAACATAATACTAGCGCCAGGGTCTGGCTAGTAAAATGGCGGATGACCAGCGTCTACCGCAGTACATCCGGCAGCTGGAGGGTAGGTTGGCGGCTCTTGAGCGCACAACCTCAGCTGTGGATGTTACCGCAGTCGCTGTTCAGGCTGCTAGCGTGGCTGCAGCCAGTTTGTCCTCTGCCACCTCTGCCCCTACATTATCCCACCTCCCGCTTCCTGACAAGTTTGCCAGTGACAGCAAGCAATGTCGGGGATTCGTTAGTCAGTGCACTATACAGCTCGAGCTTCTGGCTGCACGTTTCCCCACGGATCGGGCACAAGTGGGTTTTGTACTGTCTCTACTCTCGGGCAGAGCGTTGGAGTGGGCAACGCCGTTGTGGGAGCGCGACGATCGTGTGGTGCGGAGTGCTCCTCGTTTGCTGGAGGCTCTTAAAAAGGTCTTTTAGGACCTCAGGTCAACCACGATACGGCGCTACAACTGCTGGCATTGGCACAGGGTTCGTCTTTGGTCAGTCAGTTTTCCGTCCAGTTTCGGACTCTGGCCTCAGAGCTAGACTGGTCGGATAAAGTTCTCATTCCAGTCTACTGGCGAGGACTGGCTGACCATATTAAAGACGCTTTGGCTACCAGGGAGATTCCCGCCACACTGGAGAAGCTTATCTCCATATCTACCCGCATCGACCTCCGTTTTCACGAGCAGAGGTTGGAGTGGGCCCAGTGCAGGCAAAGGATTCGGTTGGCTCCCACCTTTGCTAAACCTCTCGAATACCCCGATCTGGCGTCCAAACCCCAAAAGGCCACAGAGGTTCCTCGTGCCGGACCTAAGTCTCGAGACGTCCGAGTATCTGTGGTCTGTAACCTTTGTCAGCAAACAGGACACTATGCCAACAAATGTCCACAGGGGAATTTCATGTCATCCACCTTTGCTCGTCGCCACGCAATACATCTGGTAGCGCTCGACAAACCAGTGACTGTCCGGGTAGTGAATGGGTTGAGATTGCCTTTGCCAATTACACATCAGACTGTCCCTCTTACTTTGTGTGCACCCCCTTACCATCAGGAAATTATTTCCCTTCTCATCCTTCCAGAGGGAGTAGACGAGATCCTACTGGGAGTACCCTGGCTCCGTTCCCACTCCCCTCATATTGAGTGGACCTCTGGTAGGATACTGGGTTGGAGTGAGTCATGTAAGGACATATGTGTCAGGGAGTGCATTCAGGTTACCACTACAGAGATACCCGCATATCTTTCTCCTCTTCCCAAGTGCTATCAGTCATATGCAGACGTGTTTTCTAAAAAGGCTGCGGAGACTCTGCCGCCCCATCGTCCCTACGACTGTCCTATTGACCTCTTGCCTGGAGCAGAGCCTCCTCGGGGAAGGGTCTATACCCTCTCTCTTCCTGAGACGGAGGCTATGTCTCAATATATCCAGGAGAATCTGGCAAGAGGATTCATTAGGAAGTCGGTGTCACCAGCAGGAGCGGGGTTCTTCTTCGTGCAGAAGAAGAGTGGAGAATTACGTCCGTGTATAAATTACAGAGGTCTTAACGCCATCACCGTTAAGAATAAGTACCCGCTGCCCCTGATCTCTGAGCTCTTTGATAGGCTCCGGGGAGCAAGGGTATTTACTAAATTAGATCTGCGTGGTGCTTATAACCTGATTCGCATCCGTGAGGGGGACGAATGGAAGACGGCTTTTAATACCAGGGATGGGCATTATGAATATCTGGTGATGCCCTTTGGGCTTTGTAATGCCCCAGCCGTTTTCCAAGACTTTGTCAATGACATCTTCCGGGATATGCTTTCCACCTTTGTAGTAGTCTATTTGGATGATATTCTCATCTTTTCTCCAGATATTGACTCTCACCGGAAGGATGTCTGCAAAGTCTTCGACCTGTTACGGGCGAACTCCCTCTATGCAAAGTTTGAGAAATGCATGTTTGAGCAGGAGTCTTTACCTTTCCTGGGCTATATCATCTCCGCCCAGGGATTGGCTATGGATCCTGCCAAACTACAGGCTGTGATGGATTGGCAAGAACCCATTCTCTTAAAGCGGTTGCAGCGCTTTATAGGGTTCATTAATTACTATCGCCAATTCATTCCCCACTTCTCCACTTTGGTAGCTCCCTTGGTAGCCCTCACCAAGAAGGGAGCCAATCCCAAATTGTGGTCAGAGGAGGTCTCCAATGCCTTTACTTCAATTAAGTCCCATTTTGCTAGCGCTCCCATCTTACATCGCCCCGAGGTTGATAAGCCTTTTTTATTGGAGGTCGATGCCTCGTCCGTTGGTGCTGGAGCAGTCCTTTTTCAAAAGGATGCTCAAGGTCGGAAACATCCTTGTTTCTTCTTTTCCAAGACATTCACACCAGCGGAGAGGAATTATTCCATTGGGGATAGGGAGTTGCTAGCTATGAAGTTGGCCTTTTCTGAGTGGAGACATCTCCTGGAGGGGGTTCACTTCCCTTTCAAGTTTTCACTGACCACAAAAATTTGGTCTATTTACAGACCGCCCAGTGGCTAATTTCTCATCAGGCCAGATGGTCCCTGTTCTTCTCCCGGTTTCATTTTACCCTCCATTTCCTCTCCGGTGAGAAGAACATTCGGGCCGATGCTCTTTCTCGCTCCGTGGTGTCCTCTGAGGAGGTGGAAGAGGAGCCTCGGTGTTATGTTTCGGTAGCTGAGGAGTGCAGGTAAAAAAGGCAATACACCAGAGCAGTTGGAATCTATGAGATTGCAGTACCCTGACTAACCACCACAACTAGAGGCAGCCGTGGAGCGTTCCTACGTTGGTCCTAGACGCCTCGTCACAGCCTGAGAAACTAACTACACCTAAAGATAGAAATAGGAAAGCTATCTGCCCCGGAGCAGAACCCCAAAGATAATAGAAAGCCCCCAAACAAGTAATGGCGGTTAGACAAGAAGAAATACTGACACAGAAAGAAAATAGTATGAGCAAACGCTGGGGCCCAAACTAACTAAATAGAAAAGGATAGGAAGGGTACTTACTGCAATCCCAGAAAACCCTGAAAAGCACCAACTCTACTAATTTCAAAATCACCTGAGATCACACGACCTCTACCACCAAAATAAGTTCTCTGGTGTAACAAAATCAAAACAGCAGCCACTGAAAAAACTGGAAAAAGCAAAAGTACAAACATCAGTGGCTGAACTAAACTGAGAGGGCAAAAGCCCCCGAAGGGGACCCAGAAGGCCCCCAAAGAAGTGCAGGACAAAATGCAAAAATATAGTACAAAAACAAAAAGAAGAAAATGTCTTATCTGTTAGCAGGAGATGCAGACACGACACAGCAGGCTACAAGGGAAACAGGAATGAAGAATTCAGACCAGAACAATTGATCACCGGCAACCCTGATGGGAAGGTGACTCCCTTATATAAGACCAGTCAGTAACACCTGATTCCCAGTCCTCACAATCTTCACTGAACAGACCAGTACCGCTTGTAACCACCAGAGGGAGCCTCTGCTCAGAACTCATCTCAAACCCATTCACAACAGTAACCCCCCCTTGAGGAGGGGTCACCGAACCCTCATTTGAGCAACCAGGTCGGTCAGGATGAGTTCTATGATACGCACGGATGAGTCTCCTAGCATGGATGTCCGAAGCAAACACCCAAGAATTGTCTTCCTGACCATAACCTCTCCACTTAACCAAATACTGGAGTTTCCGTCTAGAAAAACGAGAATCTAATATTTTCTCAACCACATACTCCAGATTGCCCTCAACCAAAACAGGGTCAGGAGGCACAGCAGCAGGAACCACTGGCTCAACAAACCTCTTCAACAAGGACTTGTGGAACACGTTATGGATCTTAAATGTCCCTGGAAGAAGCAAACGAAAAGAAACAGGATTAAGAATCTCAATGATCTTATAAGGTCCAATGAACCTAGGCTTAAATTTAGGAGATGCTACTCTCATAGGAATATTCTTTGAGGACAACCAGACCAAGTCCCCCACTTTAAACCGAGGACCATCAGTCCTATGCCGGTTAGCAAACCGCTGGGCCTTCTCCTGAGAGAGGGACAACCTCTCCACTACCCGGTCCCAAATCTGTTGCATACGCTTCACAACAGAGTCAACACCTGGACAGACAGAAGCCTCCGTCTGTCTTGAAGAAAATCGAGGGTGAAACCCAGAATTACAGAAAAACGGAGACATCAAAGTGGCAGAGCTAGTCCTATTATTAAGAGCAAACTCAGCCAAAGGTAAAAAAGAGACCCAGTCATCCTGATCAGCAGACACAAAGCATCTAAGATAAGTCTCCAATGTCTGGTTTGTTCTCTCAGTTTGACCATTGGTCTGAGGATGAAATGCCGAGGAGAAAGACAATTGAACACCCAGTTTAGAACAAAAAGTCCTCCAAAATCTGGAAACAAACTGGACTCCTCTGTCAGACACAATGTTCTCAGGAATGCCGTGTAAACGAACACGTGCTGAAGGAACAACGGCACCAATTCAGAGGAGGAAGGCAACTTAGGTAATGGCACAAGATGTATCATTTTGGAAAACCTATCACAAATTACCCAGATGGTGGTCATTC
>JARQOD010000001.1:355357941-355386014 GCA_033576555.1 Oophaga sylvatica | reverse complement strand
TGGTGGGAAGAAAATATTGTTTTTGGTGATGTAACCGAGATAGCGGAGGATAGAATCGTCCTTTGGCTCCGATATATCGACGACGTTTTTGTCATTTGGAGAGTGAGGTGACATAGAGAGTTTTGGTGACTACGTAAAAGGTCTCAATAACAATGACATAGGCCTCCACTTCACTTTTGAAGCCGATGTCAGAAGTATTTCCTTTTTGGATATTTTGATTGAGAGAGGAGAAAGTGGATAATTGGTCACTAAGACATACAGAAAACCCACCTCATCCAACTCTCTACTAAGATGGGAATCCAACCATCCCATACCTCTCAAAAAGGGTATCCCGAAGGGACAGTACTTTAGAATAAAAAGAAACTGTTCCAATGTAACTAACTTCAAGGAACAAGCCGACGACCTGAGACAAAGGTTTTTGGAACGAGGGTACCCCGACCATGTCCTGAAAGACGCATACAAAACAGCAATGACTCGAGAAAGAAAAGATCTTCTTACACCCACACAAAAAACGGAGGGCGAGAATATCGTTAGGTTCATCACCAAGTACTCAAATGGGTCGTAAGAAATGAGAGAAATAATTATGAAACACTGGCCAGTGTTATGTATGGATAAAGATCTAATTAATGTGATTTCCACAATTCCGCAAATCACTTTCAAAAAAGGACGCTCCCTCAAGGATAGATTAGTACGCAGCCATTTTGCCCCCTCAGAATCCAACCACTCCACCTGGCTAGGCGGACCAACAAAAGGTTGCTACAGATGTGGCAGCTGCAAATATTGTGGTGCTCTTAAGCAAGGCAAAGAGTTCATGAGCACCACTACTCAGAGAATATACCCTATCAAACAATTCATCAACTGCAAATCCACTGGAGTCATATACAACATCACATGTAGATGCGGCGTACAATATGTAGGAAAGACCAGAAGAGAATTAAAGAAGAGAATAGGAGAACATCATAGGGATACCATCAACAAGAGGGATACCCCTGTTGCTAACCACGTTAATCACACACACGGAGGTGACACAGGAGTTCTATCCTTTATGGGTATTGAAAAAATCAGAAAAAATCAAAGAGGAGGAGATTGGGACAAGAGAATCCTACAAAAAGAAACTTTTTGGATTTTCCATCTCCAGACTACATACCCAAAAGGTCTTAATGAACTCCTAACCTACTCTTCCTTCTTGTAGTGTAGGGGGTAATAGGGACTCTAAAATAGGGTGAGCCGCCGTCGAGTGGGGGCGCCACTGCGCAGGTTTTAGGGTGCCAACCTCCGCGTTAGGTAGGGTGCATGCAGATAGGGCACTACAGGGATTCCCCTAGTGTGCACCCTTTCTGTCTTTCCCAAGTAGGTCGGTTGTGTCCAATTCTCTACATCCAATTAAACGCATGAATTCAATTATTGAGAAACTATACTTTTAATCTGAGAACCATTCTCCCTTCATTCTATTATATTGTTCATATCTGACAAGATGTGAAGAATTAATATAGCCCTAAGTAGATACTATTTGTATATCACATTCCTATGGAAGAGTATTTTTTCTGTTGATTTATCCTTCTGAAGATTGAAAATTGCTTCTTGATCGCATTAAACACTAATACCTAAAGGACTGTAGAAAACCTGTACATATGTACTATCAGGCTCTTATTTTCTATTTGGGTCACTGGACGTTATGCCCTAGTAGAATACCGATTAATGCACATATATTCCCTCTAGACCAGATTAATAATCATAGGTTCTTTAAATTATATTATACCTCTGTAATATCGGGAATGTATCGCATATTTATCCGCTCAATTTTCAGACATTTTGCACAGCGCTTAGTCTGAGAGCGCCTCTCTCTTGAAACCGGAAATGACGTTCCGGGTCATTCAGAGATATTCTAAGAACTGCGCATGCGCCTGATTAAGGTGACGACGCGCCCTTAAGACCGGATATGACGAATATAGCGTCCGGAAGTACAGCGTAGCAACATAAAACCGGTAATTATAAAAGTAAGCTCACTCTCATTTCTTTAGCCCTGTCTCACATATAGGAGCGTTACCTCCCCTGATGAATCTCTGCTGATGAAACGCGTTGGGAGAACCGGAGGGGTAGAGATCGCAGACCATAACACAAATGATCTATGCAGGTCTCCCCCAGAATAAATGAGTACCTAGGCCCGCAGCATGATGATACAGATAAGTATCACATTAACTGAATACCCACAGTGAGACCGACGGATTATGGAGCAGCATATGTTTCTTAGGCTCCAAGGTTGGGTGTGTTAATAGGCTATACATAGGGCAGGTACGACAGGTGTTTAATGATTATTTAGCTCCAGTACATATAAGGAGCATTTGTAGATTCTCTGATCAAGAATATATATGGGTAAAAAGGTATATCTTGCTCCATGTTAAGCCGTATGTTTGCATACCTTCATATAAAAAATAGGAGTAATATAGATACACACAAAAGGACTAATAATTGAGTACAGAATATATTTCCAACGACACAGATCTCTATTCACTATATATACCCATATATAGTGACTTTATTATACATAATAGTGTACACCTCTATACGTTCACGTTTTGAGCAATAAGCCGAAACATTTGTTACAATCCAGAGGAATGAACACCAGAGATTAGTCCTCATATATTTATCAGAGGTCTTTGTTTGTCTATGTCCTCTTTTATTTTACACTGTGTGGGGTTTTTTCAGCACGATCACTTCTGCTTTTCTTTATCGTTTTTAAATACATAGAATAAAAGTTAATTTTTATCAAGCAGCTCTTTCAATATACATAACTTGATTTGATATATCAGCCTTGCTCATTCAATAATCAGGGTCGGTGTCCTAGATGCCCTAGATTACTGGCATAACCAGTGAGGAGTTTTGATTGCCGTATTCAGGGCCTGGCATTCAGATGCCATAGATTGCAGGTGACTCCCGCGAGGACATTAGCACATGATCACGTTCTATGTTCGCTTAGCACTCAACTGTGTACCTGGGTGCCTGACAGGACACAAAAGTTTTTCTCAGCGGCTCTGTGACGTAACAGGGTTCGCTTTCAACGCTAGACAGCGCCCTAGTGTGTTTTTTTGCGACTCAGTGGTGTTAAGTGAGTTTGCACACATCGCCATATAGCGCTGCGGCAATCCTTCTAGCGGCTCTGTGGAATAACAGAGTTCGCACATACTGCCACAGCGCGTTACGGCGTTTATTTTGGCGACTCTGTGGGATAACAGAGTTCGCTTCTTGCGCCATTTTACTAGCAGCAGGCTCCACCTGCACGGTGGACCCCGGGCTGCGAACGCACCTCTCTATATCATATATTTGGTGCGTTCCGCAGACCCTAACACTAGACAGCCTGAATACATGTGGGGATTGCCTGTTTGTTAGGGAATCCCTGCCTGTTTTCAGGCTGTCTAGCAGTCGCAAATCAAGCAGCTATGGCAACACAAACTAAGTCTCTGAGCACGGCAAAATACTCGCTCATCACTAGAAGTGAGGTTTTGGAATGCAGACTTTGATGGAATAATCTGCAGGTATCATATCGCATTTGGAGAGTCCCTGATGTGCCTAAACAGTGGAAACCCCAACAAGCGACCCTATTTTGGAAACTAGACCCCTCAAGAAATTTATCTAGATGTGTTGTGAGCACCTTGAATCTACAGGTGCTTCATAGAATTTTACAATGTTGCACAGGGAAAATGAAAATATATATATACATTTCAGGCACAGTGCAAAGCTCAGAAGGGAAGGAGCGTCATATTATAGTGCAGATTGGGAGGGACGGAGCATTGTTTCTATCCTGGAGCATAGATTTTCTTAGAATAGTTTGCAGACTCCACATACAAAGCCTTTAATTGCTAAAATAGCAGAACACTCCTTTCTAGTGACCCCATTTTGGAAATTATACCCCTTTGGGAATTTATCTACAGGTATAGCAATGTTTTGACTGTATCAGTGTTTTCCAGAAACAAGCATCACTGGATATTGCTGAGTGAAAATTGCAATTCTGCTGTTGCAGTGCTCGTACATTGTAGTGCCCAGCTCATTCTTCTGGAGACATGCATCCATAAATTAGGCAGGCTCTCTTCATTACCGAAATGCCAAACATGTGGACGCTAAATATGGTTTAGGCACTCTGTGGAGCTCAGAAGTAGAGATGAGCGAACCTTTTAGATTTGCAGAACATTTAGACGTTCGCCTAACATGTTCGTCGAACGGTTCGACAAAAGTATCCGAACGCCATTAGATTCAATGGGAGGACAAACCAAATGTATACACAACACCTTAAAGGGTGACAAAAAGCTTCACAAACAACTAAAATTAGGGTCAGCCACCATGAACTGTGGCATCAATTGACCCACAGTTGAAATTTGAAAATGGCACAGCAGCAATCAGCCATGGGCCATGCATGAAGTATCGGTGTCTGGCTCAACATTTTTCTATTTAACTGACAAATTCACTTTCAGCAGCAGCATTAGCGCAGGAGCAACCTCTCTGCACTGTGACACTTAGACAATGGCATCAGCAAAGCAAGATTTCTGCTTTTTATATAGCCAGGGACATGTGACTTCAGCAGCCATTCGCACAAGACCTTGTGTCATGACGTTGTGGATGGTTTCTGCACCCTGATTGGTTACCGGACCCAACACACATAAAATTAAAGGAAAAAAAAGAGCATGTCGCTCCTCTTTCCTTTCCACCCCCTTCTCTAAGTTCTCCACACACCCTCCCCTCATCAAACATGTCCCTCCGTCCACCCCGTTCATAATACAGCACCACTCTAGCCAAAATTATAACAAAAGCATTAGTGGAAACACGATGATTTACCAAACTGAGACTGAACTTTACCGACTTTGAACAAAAATGCTCGTGAAAACAAACACAAATCCGAATGTGCTACGTTCGTGCCGAAATTGAGATTGGCGAACATTTTCCAAACAAGTTCGCTCATCTTTAATGGAGATACAGGTGCTTCTCACAAAATTAGAATATCATATACCATATATACTCGAGTATAAGCCTACCTGAGTATAAGTTGACCACCCTAATTTTGCCACAAAAAACTGGGAAAACGTATTGACTCACGTATAAGCCTAGAGTGGAAAATGCAGCAGCTACTGGTAAATTTCAAAAATAAAAATAGATACCAATAAAAGTAAAATCAATTGAGACATCAGTAGGTTAAATGTTTTTGAATATCCACATTGAATGAGGAGCCCCATATAATGCTCCATACAGTTCATGATGGCCCCATAAGATGCTCCATACAAAATACGCCCCATATAATGCTGCACAAAGGTTAATAATGGCCCCATAAGATGCTCCATAGAGTAATATGCAACATATGCTGCTCCATAAAGGTTATGGCCCCATAAAATGCTCCATAGATTACGCCCCATAAAATGCTCCATAGATTATGCCCCATAAAAAGCTCCATAGATTATGCCCCATAAAAAGCTCCATAGATTATGTCCCATAAAATGCTCCACACATTATGCCCCATAAAAGCTCCATAGATTATGCCTATAAATGCTCCATAGATTATGCCCCATAAAATGCTCCATAGATTATGCCCCATAAATGCTCCATAGATTATGCCCATAAAATGCTTCATAGATTATGCCCCATAAACTGCTCCATAGATTATACCCATAAAATGCTCCATAGATTATGCCCCATAAGATGCTCCATAGATTATGCCCCATAAGATGCTCCCTAGATTATGCCCCATAAAATGCTCCACAGATTATGTCCCATAAAATGCTCCATAGATTGTGCCCCATAAAATGCTGCATAGATTATGCCCCATAGGATGCTACATTGATTATGCCCATAAAATGCTCCATAGATTATGCCGCATAAAATGCTCCATAGATTATGCCCCATAAGAAGCTGCATAGATTATGCCCCATAAAATGCTCCATAGATTATGCCCCATAAGATGCTCCATAGATTACACCCCATAAAATGCTCCAAATATTAGGCCCCATATGATGCTCCATAGATTAGGCCCCATATGCTGCTGCAAATAAAAAAAAATGACATGCTCACCTCTCGTCACTGGGGGCCAGGTGCCGGTGTCCTTAGCAGGCGGGGACACCGGCGAGCTATGGGAGATATGAGATATTCACCTGTCCCCGGTCCACCGCTGCGTGCCGCTCCATCTTCCTCTGTCAGTGACTGTTCAGACAGAGGGTGTGGCGCGCACTAACTACGTCATCGCGTCCTTTTACCTGAACGTCACAGCCAGAGGATGTAGATGATAGAGCGGTGGACCGGGGTCAGGTGAATATCGCATATACTTACTCCCTCCTGGAGTGTCTTTGAAGCCCCCTTGCTTCTCCCCCGGACTCCGGCAGCTATTCCTTCCTTCAGCGGTCATGTGGTATCGCTCATTAAAGTCATGAATATGTGCATATTCATCACTTCAATGAGCGGTACCACATGACCGCTGAAGGAAGGAGCCTGAGATCGTGGGAGAATCAGGGGGACTGGAGAGACACGCCAGGGTGGGTGAGCATGATCTGACACCTCCGCTCCCCCGCCGACCCCCTGGCGTATATGACTCGCGTATAAGCCAAGAGGGGGACTTTCAGTCTTAAAAAATGGTCTGAAAATCTCGGCTTATATGCGAGTATACATGGTATTTCAATATCAATATTTCAGTTCTTCAATACAAACTCATATTATATAGAGTCATTACAAACAGAGTGATCTATTTCAAGTGTTTATTTTTGTTAATGTTGATTATGGCTTTAAAGTCAATGAAAACCCAAAAGTCAATATCTCAGTAAATTAGAATACTTTATAACACCAGCTTGAAAAATAATTTCAAAATCAAAAATGTTGACCTACTGAAGTGTATGTTCAGTAAATGCACTCAATACTTGGTCGGGGCTCCTTTTGCGTCAATTACTGCATCAATGCGGCATGTCATGGAAGCATTAAACTAAACCTGTGGCACTGCTGAGGTGTTATGAAAGACTAGGTTGCTTTCATAGCAGCCTTCAGTTCGTCTGCATTGTTGGGTCTGGTGTCTCTCATCTTCCTCTATGGCGTTAAGGTCAGGTGTTGTGAATGTGCTGGAAATGAATTCTGAGCAGAAGCTCCCTCTGGTGGTTACAAACAGTACTGAACTATCCAATGAAGATTGTGAGGATTGGCGATCAGGTGTTACTGACTGGTCTTATATAAGGGAGGTTCCCTCCCATCAGGGTTGCCGGTGATCAATTGTTCTGGTCTCATCTTTGATTCCTGTTCACTTTGTAGCTTGCTGTTTCGTGCCTGCATCTTCTGCTAACAGATAAGACATTTTCTTCTTTTAGTTTTTTGTGCTTGCTTTTTGCATTTTGTCCTGCACTTCTGTGGGGGTCTGCCTGGTCCCCTCCGGGGGCTTGTGCTCCTCTCAGTTTAGTTCAGCCACTGTTGTTTGTTCATTTGCCTTTTCCAGTTTTTTCAGTGGCTGCTGTTTAGTTTTGTTACATCAGAGAACTAATTTAGGTGGTAGAGGTCGTGTGATCTCAGGTGTTTTTGTAATTAGTAGAGTTGGTACTTTTCAGGGTTCTTTGGGATTGCAGTAAGTGTCCTTCCTATCCTTTTCTATTTAGGAAGTTTGGGCCCCAACGTTTGCTCATACTATTTTCTGTCTGTGTCTGTATTTTCCTCTTGTCTAACCGCCATTACATGTTTGGGGGTGTGAAGAACTAAGCCGACCGCCACATGGTAGCCTGGGTATCACAGCTTCTGATACCACCGCCGCTACCAAATGTGACGGACGATCCCCTTTCCTCCCACGTCACCAATGGGACGTAACTCCACAGGTACAGCTCTCCGGCGCCCCCTTTGTCTCTCAGGTCAGTAAGGGAACTGCACCTAGAGCAAATGGCCGCCGGGGAGGTTGTCCTGTTACCCACTGGGTATTCTAAGATTCGTGATCAGAGTAAAAGCATCAGCCCAAGATTAATTTTATGGTTTAATTGCCTTAAGGGCGCACTAGATAATTACAGAAATATACAGTAAAGCTATACAACGTAATTACAATGGAATTGCAGTCAGAGTAAAAATACAACGATAATGTACAAGGCTTAAAGGTATAAGCTATAGATCAATATTACCGGGTTGTATGGTCATGGGGAGGCGGGAGCTCGGCCTTCCCCAGGTAACAGTCTTCAGTTGCTGGACAGTCCCCAAAGCATGTGCTGCTGCTCCATTTGGCAAGGCAAATCAGATCTGTCCCTTGTGCTTCCTAGACCATCTTCTTGGCTTCTGTGTGTAAAATGGAATGAGCACAGCCTGTACCTGGCTACAGCTCTTAAACCTGCTAGGCCCTTCCCCTTTGCTTTGAAGCATGCATATTAACTGGCCTGCAATTCATATGGAGCAGGAAACAATGGCTTGAGCTTTAGCTATTTACCATACGACTCACCATCTTATTCAGACACTGGCCTAAACTAATTAGCATGCTAAAGCCCCTTTGATTCCTAGTGGACATCAAAACCGGTCGTACTGGATATGCTAATAGGCCCTGTGTAGTTAATAGTCTGTGGCTCTGTGAACCGACAAAATGGAGGCTGGTATAGGCCCTATACAAAATGGTGGCGGTCCCTTTCCTTACACCTCCCTGCTTTTGAGGGCGCTAGGGGGTATCACATTCCTGTGTTCCCCCGTGCGCCCTACCGCACCCTCTCCTTGCCGGGACAACCCATCAGCGTTACCATGGTCCCTGCCCTTTTTGTGGCGAATGGTGAAATGGTACTGTTGGAGAGCGAGGCTCCAGCGTAGCAACCTCCCATTCGTCCCAGAGACCGTGTGTAACCAGCTGAGGGGGTTGTGGTCTGTTTCCACGGTGAATTGGCGTCCGTACAAGTATGGCTGCAGACGCTGCAGGGCCCACATAATTGCCAGACATTCCTTCTCCATCGTGGAATAGGCCACTTCCCTCGGCAGGAGCTTCCTGCTCAGGTACAAAACGGGTGTTCATGGCCTGTAGTGTCAACCTGGCTGAGCACAGCACCGAGGCCGAAGTCGCTGGCGTCGGTCTGCACTAAGAATGGCCGCGTGAAGTCGACTGCCTGTAGTACAGGAGAACTAGAAAGGGCGGCCTTGAGCGCCTGGAAAGCTGTCTCGCAGGCGACTGTCCAGTCGACTGCGACGGGCAGCCTTTTCTTGTGAGGTCCGTCAGGGGCTTGGCCAGGGCACTATAGTGTGGAACAAACCTCCTATAGTACCCAGCAGTACCCAAGAAGGACATCACCTGCTTCTTGGTCCTGGGGGTGGGCCAGGATGCGATGGCATCCACCTTCCCGGGCTCTGGCTTCAGAGCTCCCCCACCTACCCGGTGTCCCAGGTAGTGGACCTCACTCATACCCAGCTGGCATTTTTCCGGCTTAATGGTCAAGCCTGCTCGCTGGATCCGCCCGAGCACCTGCACCAGGTGCTCTAGGTGATCCTCCCAGGTGGGACTGAAGATGGCAATGTCATCCAGGTACGCGGTCGCATACCCTTCCAGTCCCTCGAGCAGCGTGTTGACCATCCCTGAAAAGTGGCAGGTGCATTCTTCATGCCGAAGGGCATCACAGTAGACTCGTACAGTCCGAATGGGGTGATAAAGGCAGAGCGTTCCCGTGCCCTAGGGGTCAGGGGAATCTGCCAATACCCCCTGCTCAAATCCATGATGGTCAGGTACTTGGCCCCGGCCAGCTGGTCGAGCAGGTCATCGATGCGCGGCATTGGGTACGCATCGGTGACCGACACAGCGTTGAGCCCCCTATAGTCCACGCAGAACCGCGTAGTTCGATCCTTTTTAGGGACGAGGACTACAGGCGAAGCCCACGCGCTGTTGGACGCTTGGATCACCCCCAGCCTCAGCATCTCATCTATCTCTTGGCGCATCTGCTGCTGCACCTCAAGAGAGACCCGATATGCTGAACGCCGGATTGGGGGGTGGTTGCCAGTGTCCACGTCATGGACTGCTGCCTCAGTCCTTCCGGGCAGGCTGCTGAACAGCTCCCGAAGGGGGTGCAGGGTGGCCCCCAGCTGGGAACGTTGGTCCTCCGAGAGCTGGTGGCCAACCCCCACATCCTCGATGGAGCCACCCGCCTTGGCTTGGGTGAGCAGCTCGAGGAGGGTTTCTGCCTCTCCTTCCTCTGGAAGGTTGCACACTGGGTGAGCATAAGCCTCCCCTCATGATGGGCCTTCATCATGTTCACATGGAAGGCCTTCCTCCTTCCACGGGCGTGGTCCAGGGTGACCAGGTAGGTGACGGCGTTGAGCTGCTCGTGCACGAGGTATGGACCCTCCCAGGCTGCCTGAAGCTTGTTTTGTGGTACGGGGACCAGTACCCACACCTTTTGACCCACCTGGTAGGTCCGCTCACAAGCATTCTGGTCGTACCATCGCTTCTGGTCAGCCTGAGCTTGGGCCATATTATCATGCACCAGCCGCGTCAAGGCCATCATTCGGTCCCGGAAGCGCACGACATACTCAATGACCGACACTCCAGGGGTGGCTAAATCCCCTTCCCACGCTTCCTTCACCAGAGCAAGGGGCCCCGTACACGTCGCCCGTACGGGAGCTAAAGGGGGAGAACCCCGTTGAGGCCTGTGGGACCTCCCGGTAGGCAAACAGCAGGTGTGGGAGATACCGCTCCCAGTCTCTCCTGTGGGAGTCGACCAACATCTTCAGCATCTGCTTTAAGGTGCCATTGAACCGCTCACACAAGCCATTGGTCTGTGGGTGATACGGGCTGGCCACCAGATGTTGCACCTGTACCTGCTTACAGAGAGACTCCATCAGCTGCGACATGAACTGGGTCCCTCGGTCGGTGAGCATTTCCTTGGGAAACCCCACTCTGGAGAAAATCTACAGTAAGGCAGTGGCCACTTTGTCGCCCGAATGGACGACAAAGCTACCGCCTCTGGGTACCGGGTGGCATAGTCCACTAGCGTTAGTATGAAACATTTCCCAGAGCGGCTGGGAGTGGACAGAGGTCCAATGAGATCCACAACCACCCTCGAGAAAGGCTCTTCGATGATGGGCAGAGTTACCAGTGGGGCTTTGGGGCGCGGCCCCGCCTTCCCCACCCTCTGACAGGTGTCACACGAACGGCAGTAGGCTATCACCTTGGTCCTCATTCCAGGCCAGTAGAAATGCTGAGCTAGCCTGGCCCTGGTTTTAGTGATCCCTAAGTGTCCGGCCATTGGAATCTCGTGTGCGATCCGCAACAATTCCGCCCTGAACGGATGGGGCACCACTAACTGTCGGTCCCTGGGCCACGCCTCCGGTGATCCCTGCTGGACCGTTACCCGATACAGCCGTCCCTGGTCCCAGACCACTCGCTCGCGGTCGGACTCCAGGGGAGGCTGTGCCGCCTGTTCCTTGAGAGTCTTCAGGCTAGGGTCAGCTTCCAACGCTGCCTGAAATCCCTGACTTGATGTGGCAAGAATTGATGAAACTGCCATGTCCTCTGTCAGTTCCCCGGGATCTGTCTCCTGGCTACTGCTGACTCGGCAGCCACTTGGTCGGAGAGGGGGAAACCGTCGGACCTCCGCGAGGCTCCTTGGGCTTCAGCGCTCCCACTCCTGGTAACAGCGGCCACGACCGCTGAGACCACGGGTAGCGCCTGCTTTCCCTCGTCCCCTGACCAAGTCGCCGGGTCAGGCAGACTTCCCTGACTTCCTGACATCCCGGATGTGGGGAACTCCTGCCCTGGGGTCTTCCCTTGTGGCTCCTCTCCCGGGACGGCCCCTCCCCCCATGCCTGTTCCTCTTCTTGCAGGGGCCCTAGACTCAGCAGGCTGGGTTCACTTAGGGGCCCTACACTGCCCATAGCAGCCCCTCCCTCCACCTCTGAGCTCTCCCCTACAGCCTCCTCACCTGTCCTCACTGTGAGCCCTGTGTGTGTAGTGTCAGTGCATGGCTTACCATAAGGTTTCACTCCCTCCTCCACTGTTGGAGGCACATTCAATACATTAACATTAGCATTCACAGTAGAGTCATGACATTCTTGGGGAGCCGAACTTGGGGGTTCAGTGGCCACATACTGGGACACTAGCCGCCCCAAATCCGTCCCAAGCAACACATTTGCAGGAATATTCGGCGTTACTCACCACCTCCCGCATCCCCCTCCCGGCGCCCCAGTCCAAATACACCTTAGCAACGGGCAGCGCCGGTTCAATGCCTCCAATCCGGAGACGGAAAGGGTTTTCCCAAGTACCAAGTCTTGAGGGGACACCACCTCAGGGCGTACCAGGGTTCGTTCAGCGCCTGTGTCCCGCAGTCCCATGACCGCTGAGCGGCCGATGGTGATGGGTTGGTAATTGTCTAGGGACCTCCCACCACCCCCTCCCACACACAAAACAGTGGTCGGTTTCTGGGACAGGGATGGGGCCTTCTGGCGCTGGGGACACGCAGCCTTAAAGTGTCCTGGCTGATTGCAATTATGACAACGTCTGGGTTCTGTTCCTGGCCTGGAGAGGGCAGCCGGGGGGTACACCCCTTGCACTCTGGGGGCTGGATATGGGGCTGGGGCAGGATTGGGCTTACCCCCTCTCCAGATGCTGCTGGCAGGCTTCTTTGGCTCCGCCGCCCTGTTGTTGGCATACTCGTCTGCCAGGGCGGCTGTAGCAGAAGCCCCCTTTGGTTTCCGGTCACGGAGGAACTGCTAGAGGTCCTCTGGGCAGTTCCACAAGAACTGCTCCGTGACGAACAGTTCCTGGACCTCCTGGCGGGTAGTGAGCTCTAGACCCGAGGTCCAGTGCTCCGCAGCTCTCAGCAGGGCCCGCATGTGGTCGGTCCAGGTGTCCTTTGAACCCCCTGCAGGCTCCTGAACTTCCTGCGGTACGACTCCGGGGTGAGGTTGTAGTGCTGGATCAGGGCCCGCTTGATGCTGTTGTAGTCCTGCTCCTCCCCGGCAGGTAAGTCCCCCAAAACTTCCAGGGACTTACCCTCAAACGGGGGGTCAGGTACCTTGCCCACTGATCCGGGGCCAGATGATGTTGGAGGCAGGTCCTCTCAAAAGCCAGCAGAAAGGAATCCAGGTCTCCATCCTTTTCAAGCAAGGGAAAGTCCTCCGCCCGGACCTTGGAAGCCCTTGTCTCCGGTGGGCCTGGTGCGTCCAGCGGGGGCCCATGCTGAGCCCATCTCCAGTCGGTGCCGGCGCTCCGCAGCTTCACGGCGTTCTGTATGCTCACGCTCGCTGCTGCTCTGCCTGCTTGCCCGCTCTGCTGCTGCTTCTCCCGCCCGCACTTCACGGCGTTCTTTGCTCATCTGTGCTCATTGCTCAGCTCTGCAGCTTCTCTGCCGCGACAGGAGCTGTCATGCGGCGTCATTACCACCTCGACTGTGTAAGCCGCTTGGAGAGGGGCCTCGACTGTACACACTGGGACGGGCACGGGGTGGACAGTCCCTGCGGGATAAGCACGGGATCTGCTCCTTGGGAGCCCTGGCTGAGCTCCCCTCATCGGTGTCGAACTCCTCATAGACCATAGCATTGGCCTCCCCTTTGCCCTACTCCTGGTGCCTTCCGCCATTTTGGGAACCTTTGGTTACTGACACAGCTGCAACCCTGACCTTGCACACAACTTATTATATTTACACTCTGACCGTCTAGTGCTGGGCTGACCTTAAGACCCCAGCAGTGAAAGTACCGCTGGTAGTCTCTAGTGTCTGGAAGTAGGGGTCCCACGCACACTATTACTCTGATCCCACCGCTGCCACCAATTGTGAGGAACTAAGCCGACCGCCACATGGTAGCCTGGGTATCACAGCTTCTGATACCACCGCCGCTACCAAATGTGACGGACGATCCCCTTTCCTCCCATGTCACCAATGGGACGTAACTCCACAGGTACAGCTCTCCGGCGCCCCCTTTGTCTCTCAGGTCAGTAAGGGAACTGCACCTAGAGCAAATGGCCGCCGGGGAGGTTGTCCTGTTACCCACTGGGTATTCTAAGATTCGTGATCAGAGTAAAAGCATCAGCCCAAGATTAATTTTATGGTTTAATTGCCTTAAGGGCGCACTAGATAATTACAGAAATATACAGTAAAGCTATACAACGTAATTACAATGGAATTGCAGTCAGAGTAAAAATACAACGATAATGTACAAGGCTTAAAGGTATAAGCTATAGATCAATATTACTGGTTGTATGGTCATGGGGAGGCAGGGAGCTCTGCCGTCCCCAGGTAACAGTCTTCAGTTGCTGGACAGTCCCCAAAGCATGTGCTGCTGCTCCATTTGGCAAGGCAAATCAGATCTGTCCCTTGTGCTTCCTAGACTATCTTCTTGGCTTCTGTGTGTAAAATGGAATGAGCACAGCCTGTACCTGGCTACAGCTCTTAAACCTGCTAGGCCCTTCCCCTTTGCTTTGAAGCACACATATTAACTGGCCTGCAATTCATATGGAGCAGGAAACAATGGCTTGAGCTTGAGCTATTTATCATACGACTGACCATCTTATTCAGACACTGGCCTAAACTAATTAGCATGCTAAAGCCACTTTGATTCCTAGTGGACATCAAAACCGGTCGTACTGGATATGCTAATAGGCCCTGTGTAGTTAATAGTCTGTGGCTCTGTGAACCGACAAAATGGAGGCTGGTATAGGCCCTATACAAAATGGTGGCGGTCCCTTTCCTTATAGGGGGCTTTCTATGTTCTTTGGGGATCTGCTCCGGGGCAGATAGTTTTCCTCTTTCTGTCTTTAGGTGTAGTTAGCTTCTCAGGCTGTGACGAGGCGTCTAGGACCAACGTAGGTAAGCTCCACGGCTGCCTTTAGTTGTGGTGGTTAGTCAGGGTACTGCAATCCCACAGATTCCAACCTCTCTGGTGTATTTCCTTTTTTGCCTGCTCTCCTCAGCTGCCAAATCATAACAGTCAGGTGAGTTTGCTGGCCAATCAAGCATAATGATACTATTGTTTTCAAACCAGTTATTAGTACTTTTGGTAGTGTGGACAGATGCCAAGTCCTGCTGGAGAATTAAATTTCCATCTCCAAAAAGCTTGTCGGCAGAGGGAAGCATGAACTGCTCTAAAATTTCCTGGTAGATGGCTGTGCTGACTTTGATCTTGATAAAACACAGTGGACCTACATCAGCAGATGACAAGGCCCCCCAAACCATCACTGATTGTGAAAATTTCACACTAGACCTCAAGCAGCTTGGATTGTGTGCCTCTCCACTCTTCCTCCAGACTCTGGGACCTTCATTTCCAAATGAAATGTAAAATTTACTTTAATCTGAAAACAACACCTTGGACCACTGAGCAAAAGTCCAGTTCTTTTTCTTCTTGGCCCAGGTAAGATGCTACTGGTGTTGTCTATTGGTCAATCATGAGTGGCATGACACAAGGAATGCGACACTTGTAGCCCATGTTCTGGATACGTCTGTGTGTGGTGCCTCTTGAAGCAATGACTCCAGCAGCAGTCCACTCCTTGTGAATCTCCCCCAAATTTTTGAATGGCCTTTTCTTAACAATCCTTTCAAGGCTTCGGTTATCCCGGTTGCTTGTGCACCTTTTTCCACCACACTTTTTCATTCCACTTAACTTTCCATTAATGTGCTTGGATACAGCACTCTATGAACAGCCAGCTTCTTTAGCAATGACATTTTGTGGCTTACCCTCCTTGTGATCACTCTGTTTGTAATGACTCTATATAATATATGAGTTTCACTTTTTATATTGAAGAACTGAAATAAATTAACTTGATTATATTCTAATTTTGGGAGAAGCACCTGTACCACTACAAAAGGCAAGAAAAGCAGAATTGAAAAAGCTACTGCTGGAGAGAGCACTTGGGTTGTTGGTTCGTCTGCTTCTTGTCTTTCTGATAGGTCTGGAGAGTAGGAACCACTTCCAGGGATATGGAGATACCAGTACAAAAAGCAAGAAAAACAGTGTTGAAAAAACTACTGCTGGAAATTGCACTTGGGTTGTTGGTTCGTTTGCTTCTTGTCTCCCTGAATTTCTGGACCTCTGTTATACCACATGCAGAATATTAGAACAAGGGCCAGTTTCCTGCTTCTGTGAAGGATCACCCTTAATAAGGCAAGGAACCACTCCTAGCTGGTATACATTGTACAGGTCAGGTTTCGGTCCAGAAAATTACTATGACTATTTGAGGAGGACTCAGGGGCTTCCTGGCTGAGGAAGCCAATTTACTGGTGACACGAGTCTGGCAATCCTCTGTCCTGATCTCTTCCGCCACCCATGTGTAGCCCTGGTACACCATACCAGGAGGATGAGTGGAGAGGTAACAGTTAAGGGCTCTTCATAACATCACGTACACTTCGGACACACCCAGCAGGGTGTGGAGGGGAGTGATTCATTCAGTCAGATTCCTGTCCTTGGACAGAGCAGACGTGTTCAGTCTGAGCCTGTCAGCAGTTCAGAAAGTGGAGGCTAGTACAGGTGGCCTAGTTCACCTCAGCCTAGTCAGAGCTGTGCCCCACTGGAAGACAGACTGAGATATCTATTAAGAGTGTGAGCAAATCGAAGGGCAAAGTGGAAGAGAACAGAGAAGTGCCATAGGTCAAGGATACCTGCACATTGCTACCGGTCACTGGGGACCGAAGGATCACTATAGCTTCAAGCTTAGTGGTAAGAAAACCAGAGGCTTACCGGACCTCAGGTCGTGGCAAGCAGCCCTGAAGAGTCAGTACGTAACTGGGGTCAGGGGAAGTGAGGACCTTGAGTCTCTGCAGGACAAGATAGGAATTCAGCTCTCCCACAGGAAGGCCCCGACCACAAAACTGACCGGGCAGAACAGCTTTGGAATAGCTGGAATTATAGAGGGAACTACGCTTCAGGCTGGTTGCACTCATCAACATTGGACAGTAAAGGAGGCCCCTAACTTGCTTAACCGTTGCCTCAAAGCTCATCCTCCATCAACCCCATCAGCCTCCCTGGGAACTGCCTTACCATCTTGCAAGTAAAGGTATGGAAAGACGCTGACTGTGTGAAACTGTGTTATTATTGCATGCCTGCACAATCCCTACCTAACTACCGACCTGAGGGAAGAGTCCCACCTGTAGGGGACCTGACATCTAGCTGCCTCACCATCCCCTCAGAGCTCTACAGCAGCGCTGGTATAAATTACCAGAAGACTACAGGTGGCGTCACGAACTGTATATAAATCTATCCCCTGTAAATATTCCCCCAACATACGCCAGACCGCCAGGGCCACAGACCGAGCCGCCGCTACCTGTGACAACCCCATAGACTTCCATGGGCTCAGCTCTGAGTACCCCATTGCCCTGGTAATCCACAATTGTGGTGGCGGGTCGACACAAAACTTTGGCGTCACGAACAGGATACGAAACTTGCAGCATTGCGAGCCCTGTGTGCCTGTGGAGTGTTTTGGTGAAAAAGACTGTTGCTGTTGTTTGGCGCCAAATACCGCCATATTTGCCGCCAGATTCGCGCCCTAAGGCGCTGGAGAAGAAGGTGGGCGTACCTGAAAGAGCGCGCAAAGTCTTGGACACGCCCCCGGCTCTGACTCAGCGGCAGGTCCTGCAACAGGAAGTGAACGCTCTGACATCAGAGCGCCTGCGACGAAGGTCCTGTTCCACTGCGGTGCCTGTGAAGTAGCAGCATCTGAAACCGGTAGGCTCCGTTTAACCAAGGGGGCGCTAAGATGTCACAACAACCGGCCGACAGTGCGGCCCCAGCCGGAGGCCCCGACCCCGCACCGCGTGGCGTTGTAGCGCCAGATGGGGGCGCAGGCCCT
This sequence comes from Oophaga sylvatica, assembly GCA_033576555.1. Lineage (NCBI taxonomy): Eukaryota > Metazoa > Chordata > Amphibia > Anura > Dendrobatidae > Oophaga > Oophaga sylvatica. The sequence continues at coordinate 355,368,289 of JARQOD010000001.1, read as the reverse complement.
GCACCCAGTCCGGTAGTCCCGATCATGCCACTAACGCTCCCATATATGCCTGGGGCGAAATGGCTTCCCCAGTACAGCGGTGAGCCAGGCACTTTAGCAGGATTCAAACGGAAGATATGCAGTGTCCTGGAAATGTACTCTATGTCTGAGAGACAGAAAGCTGCTGTGCTAATAGGGCAGCTAACTGGCGCTGCTGAGAGGGAAGTGGAGACTTGGGATACCGTTGATCAGGAGTCGGTACCTGCGATCTTCCTTAAGCTACATGCCATATTTGAAGACCACACAGAAACGGATCTCCGGATGGCCTTCTATCACTGTTCACAACAGCCAGGTGACAGCATCCGGGACTACGCTTGCCGACTACAGGGAGCCCTGAGAGCCCTCAAGCAGATTAACAATTTAAATGCTATCGATGAGAATAAAATGCTGAAAGAACAATTTATACAGGGATTGAGATCCCAAGAGGAACGCAGAACTGTAAACTGGTGGTCCTTAGATCATCCGGATGCTACCTTTGATGCCCTAAAGGACATGGCAATAAAAGGGCTGCGGCCCCTGGGCAAACCCGAGGTGGCAACCCAACATCATCAGGCTGAAGTCACTCTGGAACCGGCAGTAACCCCCTTTTCCCCGCTAGTGGCTGAAGCCAAAGCGCAGGTGACACCTCCTAGTGAATTGGACTGTCTGCGCTCAGAGGTGCGCCAGCTGACTAAAAATCTGGCTGCTGTAATGAGTGCCCTGCAGCTGCGGAAAGAGGAGGAAGGAAAGATCTTGTTAGCTGACTGCCCAGAAGACGTCCCGTGGATGCACCGGAGAAGAAAGAAGACGTCGCCCCCCCGGAGGAGGACAACGCCACCCCCAGGAGCGACCTCTGATCAACACCCTCCTCGTCGAGAGATCATCTGTTACCGATGCAACCGGAAAGGTCATATGTCTCCACAGTGTCCTTTAAACGGGCAGAACCTGGGTCCAAGGGCCAACACCCAGGAGAATACCCGTCAGGCCCCCTAGACTGGAACCGCAGGTATGTGGGCGGGCGACCCTACCTGTCTATTATTCTAGATGGTATTGCTGTTCCGGCATTGTTAGACACTGGGTCGCAGGTGACCCTAATACCTGATGCCCTATATACCAAGTACTGGTCAATGGACAGTCTTAAACCTCCGAGCCTTGACTTTACCGTGTATGCTTCTAATGGTCTTCCTGTAGAAGTACTCGGGACAAAATGTGTAGATGTAAAGGTGGGCAGAGAGGAGTTGAAAGACCAGGGGCTTCTGGTAGTAAAGACTGTAAATGAGGAGAACGGTTTAAATATAATTTTGGGTACTAACATTATCGGTAATTGTTTGGGAGAAGTTGTGTTCTTACTCCAACAGCTCGCTGAGATTGCCCGACCAAGGCAGAAAGGAGTAATCCAAAGAGAGATCCGGGCCCTGGTGTGTCAGCAGCAAGCGAAGCTTACCGACGGCGAAATTGGTAATGTACGGGTCACTGACTCGGATCCTATTGTGATACCCCCAATGAGTGAAATGATCATTTGGTGCAGGGCAGCCATAGGTCTGAGAGGACAGAATTATCAGGCTGTAGTAGAACCCCACCATTCAGAACATAGACCTACACTTATGACTGCTAGAGGAGTAGTAGAGGTGGTGAATGGAAGAGTACCGGTACGGCTTCTCAATTGGGGAGATGATGAGGTAAACTTACCCCGTTATGCAACCATTGCTAAACTACATGCTGTTGATAATAATTCTATTCTCCCGGCTGAGTCCTTAGACTCCTGTCAAATAGTGGAGGACAATGACCCAGCAAACCAGGTGGCGGAATGGTGTCAGCAGCTCCATGTTGGGACGGACACCACTCCCGCTCACCAGAAGCAAGGGGTATTACGGGTGGTGCAAGAGTATGCCCAAGTGTTTAGCAAGCACCCACTTGATTTTGGGGTAATTAAGGGAGTCCAACATCATATCCCTACAGGCAGTCATCCTCCCATCAAAGAGCGGTATAGGCCCATACCTCCAGCTCATTATCAGAAGGCTAAAGAAATGTTGAATGATATGAAGAAAGCCGGGTGATAAGGGATAGTTGTAGCCCCTGGGCAGCCCCTCTAGTTCTGGTTAAAAAGAAAGATGGTAGTATGAGAATGTGTGTGGATTACAGGCAGGTGAACCGCATAACACACAAGGATGCATACCCGCTACCACGTATAGAGGAATCATTAGCTGCTCTGAAAACGGCTAACTACTTTTCTACCCTTGATCTGACTAGTGGTTACTGGCAAGTGGCTGTGGCTGAGGAGGATCGTGAGAAAACGGCTTTCACCACCCCAATGGGGCTCTGTGAGTTCGACAGAATGCCGTTTGGGCTCAGCAGTGCCCCAGGAACATTTCAGAGAGTGATGGAAAACTGTCTGGGACATCTCAATTTTGAAACCGTGCTGCTATACCTAGACGACGTTATCGTGTATTCCAAGACATATGAGGACCATCTGAAGCACCTGGCAGAAGTATTTGAGTCCCTGTCCAGGTATGGGATGAAGTTGAAACCCTCAAAATGCCATCTACTCAAACAGAAGGTACAATACTTGGGGCACATCGTCAGTTCGGAAGGAGTAGCGCCGGACCCAGAGAAAGTCACCGCCATCCAGAAGTGGCCGGAGCCGAAGAACCTTAAGGAAGTGCGACAGTTCCTGGGACTAACGGGTTACTACAGGAGATTCGTGAAAGATTACACGAAGAAGGCAGCTCCTTTACAGGACCTCCTAGTAGGACAATCCCTAAAGAGCAGAAACCCTCCCTTTAACTGGGGTAAAGAACAGGCTGAAGCATTCCAAAAGATGAAAGAGATCCTTACAGGTGATGAGATCTTAACCTATCCTGATTACAGCCAACCGTTCCTGTTGTACACCGACGCCAGTAATGAAGGTTTGGGAGCAGTTCTCAGTCAGAAGCAGAATGGCCAAGAAAAAGTCATCGCATATGCCAGCAGAAAACTCAGGCCAACTGAAAGGAATCCGGAAAATTATAGCAGCTTCAAGCTGGAGTTTCTGGCGCTGGTCTGGGCCATTACTGAAAGATTTAAGCACTATCTGGCCTCCAATCGGTTCACTGCGTTTACAGATAACAACCCCTTAACGCACCTGGAAACCGCCAAGCTGGGTGCCATGGAGCAGCGATGGATGGCTCGGTTGTCCAATTACCAGTTTACTATCAAGTACCGGGCAGGTCGAAAGAATGCTAATGCTGACGCGTTGTCCCGAAGGCCGCATGACTCTGACACGGAAGAAGAATCGGACGACCTGGAAGAAATTGAGCTCCCTGCGTTCCATCGAAATGGGGTAGTCCACGAGCATCGGGTCCACAGAAAGCAGTATGGTGCAACATTAAATCCTTTACCCCATCACAGTTGGAAAGAGACTCAGGACAGTGATCCAGTGGTCAGCCGCATCAAGGAGTTGTTAAAACAGGAAGATGTTTACAACAGAAATGCTCCTGCCAAGCCTTTGATGCCTGGAGAGGTAGTATTAAAAAGAAAAAGGAAGATGCACAAATTGGATAACCAGTGGGAGCAAGAACCCTACGTCATACAAGATTCTAAATATGACAACAGAAAAGTTTGTGTCGTCAGTAAGGACGGAGGAAGAACAATAACCACTGTGTCCAGAGACCATTTGAAATTGTGTCCAGAACCCTTAAAGCGTTGTGAAAAGAACCCTGTCATCAATCAAGGAGAAAGAAAGGAAGAGGTCATACACACAGATCTGGGAGATTTTCCTGCGGATTGGCCCCGACTGGGAGATGCTGTGATAATTCCAGTGTTGCAGTTTTATCAGCCACAAGAGGAAGTTCTACCTCCAGTTGTGCCCGTGGTGCCAGTTGAGCCCGCTCAGGAGTTACCCATCCCAGCAACACCTCAACCTGTGGAACCTCAAGAAGGATCATCTGAAGCAGCGCCCCATACTATGGGATCCCTGGTGAAGCTGACTCACACCGTCCAGCCATCAGTACGCTTGCCAGATCCATAGAAAGATTGAGGCAGTTCTATAGTTTGCCGTTACGCAGTGCAGACAGATCGCAACTTGATATACCTGAAGCTACACCACGTAGATCAGAGCGAACCACCAAAGGGAAGTTACCCATTAGATATCAGCAGTGATTATAACGAATTAATGTGAATATTGTAAAAAGTCTATATATATATGTGTTTTTCCCTATTATGTCTTATAATGGACTCAGAGGCTGAGGACTGAGCCAGCCCAAAAACTGTATCTTGTAAATAGTTGCACTAAGGTGCCTTTTAATGGTTTCACACGAAGCCTTGACTTACCTCTGAACAGAAAACCCGTGTGGTGTGGCACTGAGTGAGGTCTGCATTCGGATGTCCTGCAGCCCACCCAGGACCCACGTTGAAGGTTTGGTGCGGGTCCTTCACAAGAATACTGAGTATTTATTGAATGTTTTGATGCATTAATACTTTTTGTATTTTTCTATATTTACTGTTTTATTCGCAACGTTAAGACATCCTTACCTCCCGGATGGGACGAATTAATGTTTATTGTTGATGTTTTCATGCATAAACAAAATGTCTCTTTGTATTTTACAGCCCGGGAGTGCTGTCGTTTACCATGGGGGAATGTGTAGCCCTGGTACACCATACCAGGAGGATGAGTGGAGAGGTAACAGTTAAGGGCTCTTCATAACATCACGTACACTTCGGACACACCCAGCAGGGGTGTGGAGGGGAGTGATTCATTCAGTCAGATTCCTGTCCTTGGACAGAGCAGACGTGTTCAGTCTGAGCCTGTCAGCAGTTCAGAAAGTGGAGGCTAGTACAGGTGGCCTAGTTCACCTCAGCCTAGTCAGAGCTGTGCCCCACTGGAAGACAGACTGAGATATCTATTAAGAGTGTGAGCAAATCGAAGGGCAAAGTGGAAGAGAACAGAGAAGTGCCATAGGTCAAGGATACCTGCACATTGCTACCGGTCACTGGGGACCGAAGGATCACTATAGCTTCAAGCTTAGTGGTAAGAAAACCAGAGGCTTACCGGACCTCAGGTCGTGGCAAGCAGCCCTGAAGAGTCAGTACGTAACTGGGGTCAGGGGAAGTGAGGACCTTGAGTCTCTGCAGGACAAGATAGGAATTCAGCTCTCCCACAGGAAGGCCCCGACCACAAAACTGACCGGGCAGAACAGCTTTGGAATAGCTGGAATTATAGAGGGAACTACGCTTCAGGCTGGTTGCACTCATCAACATTGGACAGTAAAGGAGGCCCCTAACTTGCTTAACCGTTGCCTCAAAGCTCATCCTCCATCAACCCCATCAGCCTCCCTGGGAACTGCCTTACCATCTTGCAAGTAAAGGTATGGAAAGACGCTGACTGTGTGAGACTGTGTTATTATTGCATGCCTGCACAATCCCTACCTAAGTACCGACCTGAGGGAAGAGTCCCACCTGTAGGGGACCTGACATCTAGCTGCCTCACCATCCCCTCAGAGCTCTACAGCAGCGCTGGTATAAATTACCAGAAGACTACAGGTGGCGTCACGAACTGTATATAAATCTATCCCCTGTAAATATTCCCCCAACATACGCCAGACCGCCAGGGCCACAGACCGAGCCGCCGCTACCTGTGACAACCCCATAGACTTCCATGGGCTCGGCTCTGAGTACCCCATTGCCCTGGTAATCCACAATTGTGGTGGCGGGTCGACACACCCACACCTCCAGCACAGGCTTTTACTGCCCACAGGAGCCTCTACATCAAGCCACAGGCACTGCCTCTTCTACAGGTAGCATTGTGCTTCAGTGTCTGTATTCTTGGTTCAGCTACTGTTGACATTTTCTCTTTCTGTGGCTGGTCTTGTTTCCTTATCTGCAGCTTACTTCATATAGCTAGATATTCTTATACCTGTTTCCTGGCAGTTTTGACTTGCACAGCACAGTAGCACTTTATTAACTTACGCATTATTCCCCCTTTGTGTGTACCATTGTTGGTTATACAAATTATGTATCTAATATGCTTGTTGTAGTGGTGTTCTCTACTTCACCCTATTTAGGTTATGTTGATGGTGAGACAGGGCATAGCCCTATTATGAGCATCCACAGTATTGTTTGCTTTTAATGATTTTAGCTTTGTAGTGCTGGATATGTTAATAAAGATATGTTGTAATTTATTCTCAGTGATCCCTGTGTTATACATGCTTCTTTTCTGTTTTCGATTGAATGTATAGCATGATGCACATCACCCTCTGCATTAGGTGAGACCATTCCAATTTTCTTATTTGCCTATGTTGTATTAACACTGTAGCCACTATATGGTTAGGGAGCACAGGGGAAAGTCTCCACCATTGCTTGTCCTCAGGAGGGATGAATTTCTAGCATGTTTCCTACTGCCCTCCGACTCCGGCGAGACCTTCCCGGTTGTATATCCTGGTATGGTGATAACGTATGAAGATCTAACAAAACATCAGGCACTCCATAAACCTTAGGCTACTACAGTGGCATGTTTATCTAACTATAGAATTAAGCCATTTGGATACATCTGTGACATGCCACTTAATGTGCAAATAGTATTATCCAATTTAAAGTCCTAGTTTATTATTATGCCCCTATAACCATAGGTGCACCCTCCCCAAACTCAAAATGCTATTTAACAAAATCCCAGGTGTAAATATGACCTTAGGACAAGGGAGTGGCTGAGTACACAAAATAATTTTAAAATAGTTTCATTTTATTAATAATATCGTAAAATACATGATTAAAATTAAAAAAAAGTGCAAGAAAGAAAAAATGAGGGACATGGGACTCAAAAATTAATATTGCTGCATGGTAAAAGTAAATTTGCGTCCAAAATTATAATATGATTAATGGAGAAGCTTATTCAAATAAGAAGACTAAAGGCCGATAACCACATACATTTCAAGAATTCCAATAATAACCGTATATTTAAAGTGCTAATCAATAAATAAACAATTGATCAATCAAGATGACCTTGAGCCAGAAAAATCACAAAGAATTATAATTTTTCTATATTGGAACTTCATATTGAGGAGAAATTTGGCACTGTCTCTGTCTCTTTAAAAGTGATACAACCAGTTGCAATGGCTGGGGTGCATCAATATGTTGTGCAATATCTCTTGCCACTATGGTGTAGTTTTAGGGTATGTGCACACGTTGCATATTTAGTTGCGTATCCGCAGCGTTTTTGATGCGCGGAATTGCACCAAATCCGCAATGTAGTGCCCAACCAATGTTAATCAATGGGAATCCAGAATTGTTGTGCACATGCTGCGGAAAATTCTACACGGATTTGCAGTGTTTTATTTTCCGCAGCATGTCAATTCTTTTTGTGGATCTGCAGCGTTTCTTCACCCTTTGATTTAAATTGAGTCAGTCAAATCCGCAGCTAAACCACAGATGTAAAAAGGTCTGCGGATTGGTTGTGGATTTGCGAGCCAAAAATGCTGCAGAAAGGAATGTGTGGGCAGAGACTATGTGTGAGCAGAGAATATGTGCGGGTCTGTATGTGGGTGTCTGTGTGCTGGTACTTGTCTGCGGGTGTGGGTCTGTGTGTGTCTGTGTGTGTGTCTGTCTGCGGGTGTCTGTGTGTAGCCAGGCATCGTCTGATGGGACTACTAGTCCCATCCGGCTATGTCTGCTGTCACATATAACAGCCGATGATGGTATAGTATTCCCATCATCCGGCGACTGTGTTCAAGTGTAAAAAACACCCAACACATTCATACTCACCAAACAGCTAATCCCCAAATTACTCGATCTACTGTAATAAAAATAAAATAATAAACCAACACAAATACTCCCTGGTCCGCCGTAATCGTAAATAACGAGTGTCCCATGGCGATCTCATGTGTAGAACAGTCACATCGGGACATATGACCGCTCTACCGGCCTCCGGTGACACACTGACAGGAGGTGATTCGCTGGGATTAGGCATAATAATAAAAATGGAAAACTGTGTTTAGTGTTATTTGAATTAAAGGACTTTATTCTGACTGTCTTTATTGACCATATAACCAGATACCATATAGGATTAGTAATGGATAGTTGTATTATAGATGCCTCTCCATTACTAAGCCATGGGCTTGATGTTACCGCACAATTCAAAGGTGACATAAACTCCACAAATATTAGCCCCACTTGCCAATGCTACAGGGCAAGTGTAAAGAGTGAGGCTAAGTGCCAGAATTGGCACGTCTATAAGATGCGCGATTTCTGAGGCAGCTGACAGCTGATGTTTTTAGCCTGGGGGGTGCCAATATACATGGCCCCTTCCCAGGCTATTAATATCAGCCCACAGCTGTCTGCCTAGTCTTTGCTGATTCGATTTTATAGGAGGACCCCACGTCAATTTTTTTTTCTGGGGTTCCCCTGTAAAGTAGCCAGTAAAGGCTAAACAAACATCTGTGAAAATAAAATTACGGGAGGCCAGGCAATATTTTGTTTAAAAAATTCTTGAAAATGTAACGCTGGTATTGTCTGTACTTTGTTTTCCAGCGTTACTCTGCATGTTTTTTGCATTAACCCTTTTGCTCCTTTCCCCCTAACCAGCTGGGATACTGTTGTCTGTTACCTATATGGATGCTGCTCAGTTCCCGGCTCTGCTGCGTACCCGTACTTGCGTGAGTGGCTCCGCTGCTTTGCATGACCGCCCGCATGTGCGGTTCCTGACTTGCTGTGAAAGCCGTCCGTAGCTTGCAAAGTCCTCTGCAGTGGTGCATGACTTACTGCGTGGTTGGCAGCAGCCATTGTTGGGTTCCCTCTGTGTTGTGCTGTCTGGCTCTGCATAGGGGGCGCGGCCCACACCTGTCCTGCTTTTATGTGGATTGGGTGTTTACTAGAATTACTGCTCCAGCCTATCGCTGTGAAGCAGCTCATATATAAAGTTCCCCAGCCCTAGTGGGCATTGCCAGAGCTTCACATTGAATCCACACTGAATCCCTGAACCTAGCCGTATGTGGTTGTGTGTTCAGCTCCTGCTCTGAAGTTGATCAGCTCTGGAGAGCTGATTCCCTGTTCCTGTTGTGTCTTGTTCCCTGATCCTGGATCAAACCCGGTACCTGAATGTCTGAATTGTGTCTTGTGTTTCCGCCTATGCTGGGGGCTGATTACCCAGATCGCCGTTCCTGGAGGCTGTATATCCAGGCCTGTTCCTGCTGTGTCTAATTACCTGAATCCCTGTTCTTGGATCGCATCCTGTACCTGACTGTCTGAACTGTGTCCTCTGTGTTATGTTCCTGAAATCCTGCTGTGTCCAGAACCCTGTGCCAGTGACTATGAATCCTTGCTATATAACCTGAGTTCATCTTGGAAGTAGGAGTCCGGTGTGTGCTGAGTTTCTGTTACTCTGTGCTCAGCCTCTGTGCAATCCCCGGCCAGCTCCCGTTGAGCCTGGCGGGGCTTGCACCAGACCGCTGGGGTTCCTTTTCAGGTCGCTGCCAGATGTCCGGATCCGATGCCTGATGACCATGGTCTGATGTCCGATGTCCGACGACCACTTCCAGATGTCCGGATCCTATCCTTCCTGCCTGATGTCCGGATCCTGCCGATCATTGCCAGATGTCCGGAGTCCGAGGCCTGTGTTCCTGTCCGTGTTCCTGACTCCCTGAGACCCAATCCGTGTTCCTGACTCCCTGAGATCCAATCCATGTTCCTGTCTGTGTTCCTGACTCCGAGATCCAATCCATGTTCCTGTCTGTGTTCCTGACTCCCTGAGATCCAATCCATGTCCCTGTTGTTCCTGTGCAGTCTAACTCTGTTTCAGCCATCAGCTCCTGATTCCAGTTACCTGCCTGTTACCTGTCGGCTTGCCTGCTCACCTGGGAGCGATCATCTGCCATCCGACTGCAGCTCCATCCGGAAGTTCGGACATCATCTGCAGAGATCCCTGGCTCTTGCCTGCTATCCTGGGAGCGATCATCTGCCATCCGACTGCAGCCTACCTGGAGGCTCCACCATATCAGGTTGTATATACCTGCCTGCCCAGAGACTGCCTGGTCACTTGCCGTGACAACCTGCCTGTCCCAGAGACTGCCCTGGTCACTAGCCGTGACAACCTGCCTGTCCCAGAGACTGCCCTGGTCACTGGCCGTGACAACCTGCCTGTCCCAGAGACTGCCCTGGTCACTAGCCGTGACAACCTGCCTGTCCCAGAGACTGCCTGGTCACTTGCCATGACAACCTGCCTGTCCCAGACTGCCCTGGTCACTTGCCGTGACAACCTGTCTGTCCCAGAGACTGCCTGGTCACTTGCTGTGACAACCTGCCTGTCCCAGAGACTGCCCTGGTCACTAGCCGTGACAACCTGCCTGTCCCAGGACTGCCTTGGTCA
>JARQOD010000001.1:355345933-355357841 GCA_033576555.1 Oophaga sylvatica | reverse complement strand
CCCAACCTAAGACCATCACGGTGTGACATTGTCATTGGCCATTAGTTTAAGGATGGAACACCGAAGAAAAGGATAGATGCATCCTTAAACGAGCAGAAAACACCCTCCAAAATGAAGATACAAATTGGGTCTCCCGATCTGACAACAGTGAAGCTTCACGATTTCAGTGATAAACACTTGAGCCAGTGTCTTGGCGTTAGGGAGAGCAAGTAAAGCAATAAAGTGTGCCATTTTACTAAACCTAACCACCACAACTAAGATAACAGTTTTAACGGAGGACAAAGGAAGATCCGTAATGAAATTCATAGATTAGTTCATAGTCGGTTAGAAATGGTCAATAGTAAAACAGCCCCAGAAAGACGAGTATGAAGGGTCTTGGAACACAGACACATCATGAAGACACAACGTCAACTACATCCTTACGCAAAATTGGCCATCAAAAATGACAAGAAAGGTAGTCCAAGGTTGCCTTACTACCTGAGAAACCAGCCAGCAACCAACCCCATAATGGATGGTAAGTGTGTGAATGGCTGATCATCAGTATTTTACCTGTGCTACCTTGGCTTTTTCACTATGGACTGTCTGTATCCTGAAATAAATTGGTATTGTGACCAGGTATTGGTAATTATGCTCTTTCTTTTTGTGATATGCGCTCAGTGATTCCTAGTATTATAACCTCCAAGGTTACAAGCTATTCCTGCTATTGTGTAACCAACAAACTGTGACCTTTACTTTAGATATGTAACCATTAAGAATTGTGCCAAAGCACAATTTTGTAACTAAATATTTAAATAGGTTTTCCAGGCACAGAAAACTCCTGTTCCCAGGTGCAGTTTGCTTTAAAATAAAATAAACACCATCCTCGAGTCCAGCGCTCAGTCTCCAAGACTGCTGTTCCCGGTGTCTGTCATAGACCATCACATCAACAGTGTGCTCATCAGCTTATGCCATCTACTCAGTCAGAATCACTGTGCTCACTAATTGACTGCAGCGCTGCCGTCAATAACTGACACCGGGAGCAGCAAAGGAGACTGAGTACTCGGGGAGGATGAGCAAGAATTGTTTGTTTTTTTAAAAAAGAAGACAGGGTTTCCTAAAAGTCCTTTAAACTTGTTTCCTCATTGTGATATTGTAACCACTGTTCTTGCTCTCATCATTTTGAAGTAACCTTTCCATGCCGGTGGCTGTCTTCAATCTTAAAGCAATGTTAATGAGACAATCCCTTTAAATGCGTCCCAATTTGTTTTTCATTTTGTTTCATCTCTGTCATAAACAAAGCTACTATGTTAAAAGCAACTTAAGCAATACCACATGCATATGTAATAGAGAGTTTTTAGCTAATTGGTCCTCTGTATCCAAGCTAAATATTTATAGAAATCAACTTGACAAGACAGATGTATCACATTTGTGCATTTTATATCTTTTCCAGCAGCTTTAAGTGTGAGCAGAGTAGTGGATCCCATGGGCATTTTCTCCCAATTTCTAAAGATACTGTAAGTTAAAACATCCATATTTACCAGCAACATTATCTCAGGAAAAACTGGTCAATGCAATATTTTACCATAGTATAATAAAAAGTCATTAATTACCAACTCAGAAGTAGAAGTACAGTGACCTGCAAACTCATTATTAAAAGGAAACTAACTTGTCAAAAAATGCTATTTACCTGCAGATTTGCTGTTCTTTTTTCTGCCTTTATCTGTTTTTGAGTTCTTTTGGCACCAAAAGTCACAACATTTTGCAGAAATTGCACCAAAATACTGAAGTACTAAAAAATATACCAGCGGGCACTGGAACGGAGTTGTTCTAAGCTTTGCAAATTTTTAAAAAGTCGCAATTGATCAATCGAAAATTACTGAGCAGGTGAGCATATGTATAACAGACGTTAAAAGAGGAGCAAATACAGTAATGAGTTGGGTGCTAACAAAAAAAAGATGCAAAACTAGAAAAAAACAGGCGATGAAGAATTGGAGTCAAAGTAGTAATCTGCAGGTAAAGTGTACAAATCCTGCTAAACTGGCTTACTGGAAGCACGACTAGGGGGTAGAAAATGAATTTTGTTCTCTGTGGAGCTGCCAATCATCCGGGCGATGTAGGGCGTTATTACAGTTACAGTTAGCTGTATTGTGAGAGTGGCTATAATCACTTTCACACACTTTGATTCACCGCCTGCTATGAAATGTGTGTGTGCAGTGTGTGTGTGCAGTGTGTGTGTTTGCAGTGTGTGTGTACAGCACAGGCTGTCAATCAATTTGCTGCACTCACGGTAATAACTCTCTGAACCCCCAATGACTGAAAGCAAGGGACCGTAAAGAGAACATAACTTTATTTTCTCACTAAGGCCACTGTTCCAATGAGTGAGCTACACAGGATTTAAATGCCATTTACCTGCATATTGTCCCTATATCTGCAGCTAAATATCGCTCCTGCACGTGACCGGTTCCATTTATCCTACTGCAGTGTTTATTATTAATGTTGTTAGCTGCATAAAGTGTTTTACACAAAGTCAAGCAACTTAAGAGCAATGGTATTAAACAAAATAAATATCCGCTACAATTATGGCTTTGAAAGGACTTGAATCATTTTTACATAAGCAAACAGCATATTGCAGCCATCAGGGACAAGGAAATTGTTGATGTAAGAAAGCAGCTGTGGATCTGAATACTTTCTGCCTGTTTGGAAAGGCCCAGTGAAGTTGTGTGTATGCTCCCAGGCTTTATTTGCACTTTGCACATTCCCATGCCAACAGAAAGTTAAAAAACATGCCCAAGATATACAGTTGTGTGGAAAAGTGTTTGCCCCTTCCTGATTTCCTATTCTTCTGCATGTTTGTCACACTTAAATGTTTCAGATTACTAAACAAATTTAAATATTAGACAAAGATAAAAAAAGTAAACACAAAATGCAGTTTTTAACCCCTTAACGACCAAGCCATTTTGTAGGTTAAAGACCAGGCCAATTTTTACATTTCTGACCACTGTCTCTTTATGAGGTTATAACTCTGGAACGCTTCAACGGATCTTGGCGATTCTGAGACTGTTTTCTCGAGACATATTGTACTTCATGATAGTGGTAAAATTTCTTCAATATAACTTGCGTTTATTTATGAAAAAAACGGAAATATGGCAAAAATTTTGAAAATTTTGCAATTTTCAAACTTTTAATTTTTATGCCATTAAATCAGAGAGATATGTCACAAAAATTAGTTAATAAATAACATTTGCCACATGTCTACTTTACATCAGCACAATTTTGGAACCAAAATTTTTTTTTGTTAGGAAGTTATAAGTGTTAAAAGTTGACCAGCAATTTCTCATTTTTCCAACAAAATTTACAAAATCATTTTTTTTAGGGGCCACCTCACATTTGAAGTGAATTTGAGGGTCAATATGAAAGAAAATACCCAAAAGTGACACCATTCTAAAAACTGCACCCCTCAACGTGTTCAAAGCCACATTCAAGAAGTTTATTAACCCTTTAGGTACTTCACAAGAATTGAAGCAATGTGGAAGGAAAAAATTAACATTTAACTTTTTTTCCCAAAATTTTTCTTTCGACACAATTTTTTAAAATTTTGTCAAGGGTATCAGTAGAAAATGAACCACAATATTTGTTGTACAATTTCTCCTGAGTACATCGATACCCCATGTGTGGGGTAAACCACTATTTGGGCGCATGGCAGAGCTCGAAGGGAAGCAGCGCCATTTGACTTTTTTGGCTGGAATTGAGATTGGACGCCATGTCGCATTTGGAGAGTCCCTGTGTGCCTAAACAGTGGAAACCCCCCACAAGTGACCCCATTTTGGAAACTAGACCCCCCAAGTAACTTATCTAAATGTGTTGTGAGAGCTTTTAACCCCCAAGGGCTTCACAGAAGGTTATAACGTAGAGCCGTAAAATTAAAAAAATCATGTTTTTTCCACAAAAATGATCTTTTCATCCCAATTTTTATTTTCCAAAGGATAAAAGGACCCCAAAAGTTATTGTGCAATTAGTCCTGAGTATGCTGATACCCCATATGTGGGGGTAAACCTCTATTTGGGTGCATGGCAGAGCTCGGAAGGGAAGCAGCGCCATTTGACTTTTTTGGCTGGAATTGAGATTGGACGCCATGTCGCATTTGGAGAGTCCCTGTGTGCCTAAACAGTGGAAACCCCCCACAAGTGACCCCATTTTGGAAACTAGACCCCCCAAGTAACTTATCTAAATGTGTAGTGAGAGCTTTGAACCCCCAAGGGCTTCACAGAAGGTTATAACGTAGAGCCATAAAATTAAAAAATCATGTTTTTTCCACAAAAATGATCTTTTCATCCCAATTTTTATTTCCAAAGGATAAAAGGACCCCAAAAGTTATTGTGCAATTAGTCCTGAGTACGCTGATACCCCATATGTGAGGGTAAACCACTATTTGGGTGCATGGCAGAGCTCGGAAGGGAAGCAGCGCCATTTGACTTTTTTGGCTGGAATTGAGATTGGACGCCATGTTGTATTTGGAGAGCCCCTGTGTGCCTAAACAGTGGATACCCCCCACAAGTAACCCCATTTTGGAAACTAGACCCCCCAAGGAACTTATCTAGATGTGTGGTGAGAGCTTTGAACCCCCAAGGGCTTCACAGAAGGTTATAACGTAGAGCTGTAAAATTAAAAAATCATATATTTTCCACTAAAATGATCTTTCCACCCCCAATTTTTATTTCCCAAAGGGTAAAAGGACCCCAAAAGTTATTGTGCAATTTGTCCTGAGTACGCTGATACCCCATATGTGGGGGTAAACCACTATTTGGGCGCATGGCAGAGCTTGGAAGGGAAGCAGCGCCATTTGACTTTTTTGGCTGGAATTGAGATTGGACGCCATGTCGCATTTGGAGAGTCCCTGTGTGCCTAAACAGTGGAAACCCCCCACAAGTGACCCCATTTTGGAAACTAGACCCCCCAAGGAACTTATCTAGATGTGTGGTGAAAGCTTTGAACCCCCAAGGGCTTCACAGAAGGTTATAACGTAGAGCAGTAAAATTAAAAAATCATATCTTTTCCACAAAAATGATCTTTCCACCCCCAATTGTTATTTTCCAAAGGGTAACAGGACCCCAAAAGTTATTGTGCAATTTGTCCTGAGTATGCTGATACCCCATATGTGGGGGTAAACCACTATTTTGACGCATGGCAGAGCTGGAAAGGGAAGGAGCGCCTTTTTCAAATGCAGATTTTGATGGAATGGTCTGCGGGTGTCATGTCACGTTTGGAGAGCCCCTGATGTGCCTAAATAGTAGAAACCCCCCACAAGTGACTCCATTTTGGAAACTAGACCCCCCAAGGAACTTATCTAGATGTGTGGTGAGCACTTTGAACCCCCAAGTGCTTCACAGAAGTTTATAACGTAGAGCCGTGAAAATAAAAATATCATATTTTTTTCCACAAAAATAATCTTTTTGCCCCCAAATTTTTATTTTATAAGGGGAACAGGAGAAATAGGACCCCAAAAGCTATTGTGCAATTTGTCCTGAGTACGCTGATATCCCATATGTGGGGGGGAACCACTATTTTGACGCATGGCAGAGCTCAGAAGGGAAGGAGCACCGTTTTTAAATGCAGACTTTGATGGAATGGTCTGCGGGTGTCATGTCGCGCTTGGAGAGCCCCTGATGTGCCTAAACAGTAGAAACCCCCCACAAATGACCCCATTTTGCAAACTAGACCCCCCAAGGAACTTATCTAGATGTGTGGTCAGCACTTTGAACCCCCAAGGGCTTCACAGAAGTTTATAATGTAGAGCCGTGAAAATAAAAAAATCATATTTTTTTCCACAAAAATTACCTTTTTGCAAAAAATTTTTATTTTTCTAAGGGTAACAGGAGAAATAGGACCCCAAAAGCTATTGTGCAATTTGTCCTGAGTACGCTGATATCCCATATGTGGGGGGAAACCACTATTTTGACGCATGGCAGAGCTCGGAAGGGAAGGAGCACCGTTTTTAAATGCAGACTTTGATGGAATGGTCTGCGGGTGTCATGTCGCGCTTGGAGAGCCCCTGATGTGTCTAAATAGTAGAAACCCCCCACAAATGACCCAATTTTGCAAACTAGACCCCCCAAGGAACTTATCTAGATGTGTGGTCAGCACTTTGAACCCCCAAAGGCTTCACAGAAGTTTATAATGTAGAGCCGTGAAAATAAAAAAATCATATTTTTTTCCACAAAAATTACCTTTTTGCCCCAAATTTTTATTTTTATAAGGGTAACAGGAGAAATAGGACCCCAAAAGCTATTGTGCATTTTGTCCTGAGTACGCTGATACCCCATATGTGGGGGGGAACCACTGTGATCGCCTTACTGCGATCTTTGGGAGGCACAATGAACAAATCCACAAAAGGTGAAGAATTGGTTTTCTTTTTTACGCCGTTCCTCGTGCGGTATTAGTGATTAGGCGACTTTATTCCTCGGATCGGTGCGATTACAGCGATACCAGATTTAACACCCTTTTTTCATGTTTAGCTTCTGTCACACACTAAAAGATGCTTTTTCTTGGAATAATTTTTTGTAAGAAATTTTTGCATCGCCGTATTTTGAGAGCTATAATTTTTCCATATTTCGGCCGACAGAGTTATCTTGGGCTTATTTTTTGCGGGACGAGCTGACGTTTTTATTGGTACCATATTCAGGCACATAACGTTTTTTGATCGTTTCCTATTCCGATTTTTGTGGAATCAGAATGAACAAAAACCAGCAATTCAGGAATTGTTTTTTTTTTTTTTTTTTCCTCCGTTCCGTGTGTGGTAAAATTGATAAAGCAGCTTTATTCTTCGGGTCACTACGGTTACGGCGATTCCTCATTTATGTATTTTTTTTTATGTTTTGGCGTTTTTTACACAATAAAAAATTTATAGAAAAAATAATTATTTTTGCATCAGTTTATTCCGCGAGCTATAACTTTTTTTATTTTTTGCTGATGATGTTGTATAGCAGCTTATTTTTTGCGGGACAAGATGACGTTTTCAGTGGTACCATGATTATTTATATCTGACTTTTTGATCGCGTGTTATTGCACTTTTTCCAAGCGGTATAATGATACCGCTTGGAAAAAGTATAATTTACTACTTTTTTGTGTTTTTTTTTTACGGCTTTCACTGAAGGGGTTAACTAGGGTTACGCTTTTATAGATGGGATTTTTACGGACGTGGCGATACCTAACATGTGTATGTTTTTGTTTTTTATTTTTTTTATTACATAAAAATGTGTATTTTTTAGGGGATTTTTTTAAAATTATTTTTTAATATTTTTTTTACAATTTTTTTAAAAAAATGATTTTTTTTAACTTGTCCCTTTATAGGACTTTCACTTTTTTTTACTTTTTATTGCAGTTACAATGCATTGCAATGCTCTGGCATTGCAATGCATTGCAACTATAGTGGAAGCTGCTGTGACAATGATCACAGCAGCTTCCCGTAGCTAAATGACCCGGAGGTTGTCATGACAACCCCCGGGTCATCAAGGCAGAGATCGGCCCCTGCAAATACATTGCAGGGTGCCGATCTGAGACAGAGGGAGCTCCCGACCCTCTGCCTCCCCCCCTGAGCTCTGCGATCGCGCTGGATCGCAGCAGTCAGGGGGTTAACAGCCAGGGGCGGTGGGGGCTCCGCTCCTGACTGTCAGTGCAGGAAGCCTGGCCACTGCAGCGCCAGCTCCTGCACTGATCGCGCTGGGGAAGCTGAAATTTCAGCTTCTCCTGCACGATCGCTGCTGTGTTTGGTCAGTCAGATTGACTGACCAATCACAGCGCTGTGGGTGCGGGGACTGACGGCAAAGGTCCCCGCACCGCTTGCCGTGCCTGTCAGCTATCTGTGACAGCTGTCGGCACTGATCTACCACTGCGTGTTTACACGCAGTGGTAGATCAAAGCCATGACGTGCAGAGTCGGTCCTGGTGCCGGAACTGGCACCTTGCCATGACGGACTTTGCACATCAGTGGACATTAAGGGGTTAAATGAAGATCTTTATTGTTAAGGGTAAAAGAAATCCAAACCTGTTCTCAAGAAATCATTTAAATAGGACCTGCCTGACAAAGTGAAGTGAATCAAAAGCTTCTCAAAAGCTAGACATCATGCCACAGTCCAAAGAAATTCTGGAACAAATGAGAAACAAGATAATTAAGATCTATCAGTCTGAAAAAGGTTATAAAGCCATTTCTAGAGCTTTGGGAATCCAGCAAACCACAGTGGGAGCCATTATCCACAAATGGTGAAAATATGGAACAGTGGTGAACCCTTCCAGCTTACCAAAATTAAAGCAAAGAGCGCAGCAATGACTCATCCAAAAGGTCACAAAAGACCCCACAGCATCATCCAAAGAATTGCAGGCTTCACTTGCCTCAGTTAAGGTCAATGTTCATGACTCCACCATAGGAAGAGACAGGGCAAAAATGGCCTGCATAGCAGAGTTCCAAGATGAAAACCACTGCTCAGCAGTAAGAACACAAAGGCTCGTCTCAGTTTTGCCAGAACAACATCTTGATGATCCACAAGACTTTTAGGAAAATATCTGTGAACTGACGAGACAAATGTTGAACTTCTTGGAAGGTGTATGTCCCATTACATCTGGCATAGAAGTAACACAGCATTTCAGAAAAGGAACATCATACCAACAGTAAAATATGGTGGTGATAGTGTGATCGTCTGGGGCTGTTTTTCGTTTTCAGGACCTGGAAGACCAGCTGTGGTAAATGGAACCATGAATTCTGCTGTCTACCAAAAAATTCTGAAGGAGAATCTCCAGCCATTTGTTTGTGACCTCAGCTAAAGTGCACTTGAGTTATGCAGCAGGACAATGATCTAAAACACATGAGCAAATCCACCTCTGAAAAGCTTAAGAAAAACAAAATTAAGACTTTGCAGTGGTTTAGTCAGAGTTCTGCCTTTAATCCGATTAAGATGCTATGGTATGACCTTAAAAAGGCGGTTCATGCTAAGAAACCCTCCGATGTGGCTGAATTACAACAATTCTACAAATAGAGCGGACCAAAATTCCTCCAGAGCGTTGTAAAAGACTCACTGCCAGTTATCATAAATGCTTGATTGCAGTTGTTGCTGCTAAGGGTGGCCCAACCAGTTATTAGGTTTAGGGGCAGTCAGTTTTTCACACAGGGTCCTGTAGGTTTGGATATATTTTCCCTTAATAATAAAGACTTTCATTTAAAAACTGCATTAGTCCTATCTCACATGCAGATGTTAAAACAGACTTGAAAGTTGCCTTTTGAAGGAAGGAAACATTTTTAAGCTACAGCATATAAATATCTAATGTTGTAATGCAGGACTAGGCTTATTTAAAGTTATGGTAGTGATTTATTAAGTGTAGGTAGCTGACAGTTTCCTTTAACATAATTTTGTATAAATGTGTATATTTTTATTATTGCATTTTTCATCTATATTTGGTGTTTTTCATCTATTTATATAATTGCCTTGTAATGTTTTCATTTCCTGTTCTGTCCAGATGTCACTGTACAGTCATGGCCAAAAGTTTTGAGAATGACACAAATATTAATTTTTACAAAGTCTACTGCTTCACTTTTTCTAATGGCAATTTGCATATACTCCAGAATGTTATAAAGAGTGATCAGCTTAACAGCAATTACTTGCAAAGTCAATATTTGGCTAGAAAATGAACTTTATCCCCCAAAACACATTTCAACATCATTGCAGCCCTGCCTTAAAAGGACCATCTAACCTCTTTTCAGTGATTGCTCCATTAACACAGGTGTGGGTGTTGATGAGGACATGGCTGGAGATCAATCTATGATTAAGTAAGAATGACACCACTGGACACTTTAAAAAGAGGCTGGTGCTTGGCATCATTGTATCTCTTCTGTTAACCATGGTTATCTCTAAAGAAGCACGTGCAGTCATCATTGCAATGCACAAAAATGGCCTAACAGGGAAGAGTATCGCAGCTAGAAAGATTGCACCTCAGTCAACAATCTATCGCATCATCAAGAACTTCAAGGAGAGAGGTTCCATTGTTGCCAAAAAGGCTCCAGGGCACCCAAGAAAGACCAGCAAGCGCCAGGACAGTCTCTTAAAAGTGTTTCAGCTGTGGGATCGGGCTACCAGCAGTGCAGAGCTTGCTCAGGAATGGCAGCAGGCAGGTGTGAGTGCATCTGCACGCACTGTGAGGTGGAGACTCTTGGAGCAAGGCCTGGTCGCAAGGAGGACAGTAAAGAAGCCACTTCTCTCCAGAAAAAAACATCATGGACAGACTGATATTCTGCAAAAGGTACAGGCAGTGGACTGCTGAGGACTGGGGTAAAGTTATTTTCTCTGATGAATCCCCTTTTCGATTGTTTGGGATATTAGGAACACGCCTCATTCGGAGAAGACAAGGTGAGCGCTACCACCAGTCTTGTCTCATGCCAACTGTTAAGCATCCTGAAACCATTCATGTGTGGGGTTGCTTCTCAGCCAAGGGAATCGGCTCTCTCACAGTCTTGCCTAAAAACACAGCCATGAATAAAGAATGGTACCAGAATGTCCTCCAAGAGCAACTTCTCCCAACCGCCCAAGAGCAGTTTGGCGATCAACAATGCCTTTTCCAGCATGATGGAGCACCTTGCCATAAAGCAAAGGTGATAACTAAATGGCTCAGGGAACAAAACATAGAGATTTTGGGTCCATGGTCTGGAAACTCCCCAGATCTTAACCCATTGAGAACTTGTGGTCAATCATCAAGAGACGGTGGACAAACAAAAACCTAAAAATTCTGACAAAATGAAAGCATTGATTGTGCAAGAATGGACTGCTATCAGTCAGGATTTGGTCCAGAAGTTGATTGAGAGCATGCCAGGGAGAATTGCAGAGGTCCTGAAGAAGAAGGGTCAACACTGCAAATATTGACTTGCTGCATTAACTCATTCTAACTGTCAATATAAGCTTTTGTTACTCATATGTTTGCAATTATTATATTTCTGTCTGTGATAAAAACATCTGTCAAACACACATAAAAACCAGATAATATTTGTGTCATTCTCAAAACTTTTGGCCATGACTGTATGTATCCCAGAATCGCCATATTGGGACACCCAAGTGATGGGTGTCTCAATATGGAAACTGCTGCTGGTACCATCCTATTGTGCGGTACCACCAGCGAACACCATCGCACCACACACACACACTCTATGCTGAACGCACTACATAAGCACACACTCACATACACACTCACACACTCTCACAAACTCATGCACTCACACTCAGACTCACACACTCACGCTCACACACTCAGACTCACACACTTACTCTGACACACTTACTCTCACACTCACACTCACACACTCTCACACTCAGACCCACAATCACGCTCACACACTCACACTCACACACTCAGACTCACACACTTACACTCACACACTCACATTCACACACTCTCACACACTCACACTCAGACCCACAATCACTCTCACACTCACACACTTACATTCACATACTCACACACTCACACTCAGACCCACACTCATTCTAACACACTCTCACACACACTCACATTCACACTCACATTCACACTCACACTCTTATACTCACACACTCACACTCAGACTCAGACACTCTGACACTCACACACTTAAACTCACACACACACTCACACTTACACTCACACTCAAACTCACACACTCACACTCAGACACTTGGACTCAGACACTCACACAATCACACTCACTCAGACTCACACACTCAGACTCACACACACTCACACTCTCACACTTAGACTCATACTCACACACTCAGACTCACACACTCAGACTCACAGTCATACTCTCATACTCACACACTCCCACACACTCACAATCATACTCACACACACACTCATGCTCACACTCACACTCACTCACACATACTCAGACTCACACTCAGACTCACACACTCACTCTC
>JARQOD010000001.1:355335933-355340933 GCA_033576555.1 Oophaga sylvatica | reverse complement strand
GTTGTGAATGCTCTGGATCTGACTTCTGAGTTTGGGCTCCCCCTGGTGGCTGCTGATAGTAATGAAGCAGCTTTGGCTAACAGAGGTCTATCACCTGGGGGCGATGATTGGCAATCAGGTGTTGCTGACTGGGGAGATATAAGTGAGCAACCTCCCCATGATCCTTGCTGGTGATTTGCTGCTTCCTCATCCCTTTTGGAAGTCAGCTTACTTACTGCTCTGTCCTGCAACTTTCAGATAAGTTTTGCTGTTTATTTCTGTGGCATTTGTTTTTGTCTATCTTAGTTTTCTGCCCTTCTGGAGTTTGTACAGCTAGGTTCCCCTGCGGGGCCTGCGCTGGACTCTGTTTCTCATTTGCCACTGTTTATGTATTTTCAGTTCCCTGTTATTTCAGTAACTGCTGATTTGCTACCAGTTCACACCAGAAACAGTTTTTGTATTTTCAGTTCCCTGTTTTTTCGGTATCTGCTGATTTGCTACCAGTTCACACCAGAGTTCTGATTTAGCGGGGGAGAGATCGTGTGGTCTCATTATTTTTGTATATCAGATATGTTTTTCTTAGAGTTTTTGCTGGATTGCGGACAGTATTCTTTCCTGTCCTGTTCTATCTAGACAGTTTGGCGCCAGCATTTGCTTGCTTTATTTTCTGCCTGTGTTTGTATTTCATCTTGTCTCACCGCCAATATATGTTTGGGGGCTACCTTTTCCTTTGGGGGCTCTACTCCGGGGCAGTTAGCTTTTCCTGTTGTGAATGGGCTTGAGATGAGTTCTGAGCAGAGGCTCCCTCTGGTGGTTACAAGCGGTACTGGTCTGTCCAGTGAAGATTGTGAAGATTGTGAGGATTGGGAATCAGGTGTTACTGACTGGTCTTATATAAGGGAGTCACCTTCCCATCAGGGTTGCCGTGATCAATTGTTCTGGTCTCTATCCTAGATTCCTGTTTCCCTTGTAGCCTGCTGTGTCGTGTCTGCATCTCCTGCTAACAGATAAGACATTTTCTTCTTTTTGTTTTTGTGCTTGATTTTTGCATTTTGTCCTGCACTTCTGTGGGGGCCTTCTGGGTCCCCTCCGGGGGCTTTTGCCCTCTCAATTTAGTTCAGCCACTGATGTTTGTACTTTTGCTTTTTCCAGTTTTTTTTAGTGGCTGCTGTTTTGATTTTGTTACACCAGAGAACTAATGTAGGTGGTAGAGGTCGTGTGATCTCAGGTGTTTTTGAAATTAGTAGAGTTGGTGCTTTTCAGGGTTTTCTGGGATTGCAGTGAGTGCCCTTCCTATCCTTTTCTATTTGGTTAGTTTGGGCCCCAAAGTTTGCTCATACTATTTTCTGTCTGTGTCAGTATTTCTTCTTGTCTAACCGCCATTACATGTTTGGGGCTTTCTATTATCTTTGGGGTTCTGCTCCGGGGCAGATAGCTTTCCTATATCTATCTTTAGGTGTAGTTAGTTTCTCAGGCTGTGACGAGGCGTCTAGGACCAACGTAGGAACGCTCCACGGCTGCCTCTAGTTGTTGTGGTTAGTCAGGGTACTGCAATCTCATAGATTCCAACTGCTCTGGTGTATTGTGTTATGTTTTGGTAGCTGAGGAGTGCAGGTAAAAAAGGCAATACACCAGAGCAGTTGGAATCTATGAGATTGCAGTACCCTGACTAACCACCACAACTAGAGGCAGCCGTGGAGCGTTCCTACGTTGGTCCTAGACGCCTCGTCACAGCCTGAGAAACTAACTACACCTAAAGATAGAAATAGGAAAGCTATCTGCCCCGGAGCAGAACCCCAAAGATAATAGAAAGCCCCCAAACATGTAATGGCGGTTAGACAAGAGGAAATACTGACACAGAAAGAAAATAGTATGAGCAAACGCTGGGGCCCAAACTATCTAAATAGAAAAGGATAGGAAGGGTACTTACTGCAATCCCAGAAAACCCTGAAAAGCACCAACTCTACTAATTTCAAAATCACCTGAGATCACACGACCTCTACCACCTAAATTAGTTCTCTGGTGTAACAAAATCAAAACAGCAGCCACTGAAAAAACTGGAAAAAGCAAAAGTACAAAACTCAGTGGCTGAACTAAACTGAGAGGGCAGAAGTCCCCGGAGGGGACCCTGAAGGCCCCCACAGAAGTGCAGGACAAAATGCAAAAATATAGCACAAACACAAAAGAAGAAAGTGTCTTATCTGTTAGCAGGAGATGCAGACACGACACAGCAGGCTACAAGGGAAACTGGAAAGAAGGATTCAGACCAGAACAATTGATCACCGGCAACCCTGATGGGAAAATGACTCCCTTATATAAGACCAGTCAGTAACACCTGATTCCCAGTCCTCACAATCTTCACTAGCACCGCTTGTAACCACCAGAGGGAGCCTCTGCTCAGAACTCATCTCAAACCCATTCACAACAGTACTCCCCCCTTGAGGAGGGGTCACCGAACCCTCATTTGAGCAACCAGGTCGGTCAGGATGAGTTCTATGATACGCACGGATAAGTCTCCTAGCATGGATGTCCGAAGCAAACACCCAAGAATTGTCTTCCTGACCATAACCTCTCCATTTAACCAAATACTGGAGTTTCCGTCTAGAAAAACGAGAATCCAATATTTTCTCAACCACATACTCCAGATTGCCCTCAACCAAAACAGGGTCAGGAGGCACAGCAGCAGGAACCACTGGCTCAACAAACCTCTTCAACAAGGACTTGTGGAACACGTTATGGATCTTAAATGTCCCTGGAAGAAGCAAACGAAAAGAAACAGGATTAATAATCTCCATGATCTTATAAGGTCCAATGAACCTAGGCTTAAATTTAGGAGATGCTACTCTCATAGGAATATTCTTTGAGGACAACCAGACCAAGTCCCCCACTTTAAACCGAGGACCATCAGTCCTATGCCGGTTAGCAAACCGCTGGGCCTTCTCCTGAGAGAGGGACAACCTCTCCACTACCTGGTCCCAAATCTGTTGCATACGCTCCACAACAGAGTCAACACCTGGACAGACAGAAGCCTCCGTCTGTCCTGAAGAAAATCGAGGGTGAAACCGAGAATTACAGAAAAACGGAGACATCAAAGTGGCAGAGCTAGCCCTATTATTAAGAGCAAACTCAGCCAAAGGCAAAAAAGAGACCCAGTCATCCTGATCAGCAGACACAAAGCATCTTAGATAAGTCTCCAATGTCTGGTTTGTTCTCTCAGTTTGACCATTGGTCTGAGGATGAAATGCCGAGGAGAAAGACAATTGAACACCCAGTTTAGAACAAAAAGTCCTCCAAAATCTGGAAACAAACTGGACTCCTCTGTCAGACACTATGTTCTCAGGAATGCCGTGTAAACGAACCACGTGCTGAAGGAACAACGGCACCAATTCAGAGGAGGAAGGCAACTTAGGTAATGGCACAAGATGTATCATTTTGGAAAACCTATCACAATTACCCAGATGGTGGTCATTCTCTGAGAAACAGGAAGATCGGAAATGAAATCCATAGAGATATGGGTCCATGGTCTCTTGGGCACAGGCAATGGCATCAACAAACCACTAGAATGAGAGCAAGGCTTGGAGCGAGAGCAAGTCCCGCAGGACTGCACAAATTCCCTGACATCACGAGACAAGGTAGGCCACCAAAAGGACCGACTAACCAAGTCTCTGGTACCAAAAATTCCGGGATGCTCAGCCAATGCGGAACAATGAATCTCAGACATCACACTCTTTTTCCATTGGTCCGGGACAAACAATTTTCCAACAGGGCAGCGCTCGGGCCTATCCTCCTGACACCCCTCCAGAGCAAGTCTCAAATTGGGCGAGATGGCGGAAAGAACTACACCCTCTTTCAAAATAACAGAAGGATCAGATAACTCAGGAGAGTCCGCAAGGAAACTCCTCGAGAGGGCATCCGCCTTAACATTCTTAGTGCCAGGAAGAAAGGAAACCACAAAATTAAAACGTGTGAAA
Organism: Oophaga sylvatica; assembly: GCA_033576555.1. NCBI lineage: Eukaryota > Metazoa > Chordata > Amphibia > Anura > Dendrobatidae > Oophaga > Oophaga sylvatica. The sequence continues at coordinate 355,336,983 of JARQOD010000001.1, read as the reverse complement.
AACAAGGCCCACCTGGCCTGTCTAGGATTGAGTCGCTTGGCAGATTCCGGATAGACCAGATTCTTATGGTCCGTAAGGACCACCACCTGATGTTTGGCTCCCTCCAGCCAATGTCTCCACTCTTCAAAAGCCCACTTCATGGCCAATAACTCCCGATTACCCACGTCATAATTACGTTCAGTAGGAGAAAATTTTCGAGAGAAAAAGGCACAAGGGTTACTTTTAGAGGTCTCTGGATCTTTTTGGGACAAAACGGCACCTGCCCCAATTTCAGAGGCATCAACCTCCACCTGAAATGGCAGAGAAACATCAGGCTGCCGTAGAACAGGAGCAGAAGTGAATCTCTGCTTAAGTTCCTGAAATGCAGAGACTGCCTCAGGAGGCCAATTCACCACATCAGAACCCTTTCTGGTCAAATCAGTTAATGGTTTAACAATAACCGAGAAATTACCAATAAATTTACGATAAAAATTGGCAAAACCCGAAAATCTCTGAAGAGCCTTCAATGAAGTAGGCTGGACCCAATCACAGATAGCCTGAACCTTGACCGGGTCCATTTCAATAACAGATGGGGACAAAATGAATCCCAGAAATGAGATCCTCTGTACGCCAAAAAGACACTTTGATCCCTTCACATACAGAGCATTCTCTCTCAAAATCTGGAATACAGTTCGAACATGTTTCACATGAGAGTCCCAGTCATTAGAAAAAATCAAGATATCATCCAAATAAACAATCAGAAATTTGTCCACAAAATCCCTGAAAATGTCATTCATGAAGGACTGGAAGACGGAAGGAGCATTAGTGAGCCCAAAGGGCATCACTAGGTACTCAAAATGCCCTTCAGGGTATTGAATGCCGTCTTCCATTTATCCCCGTGCTTAATGCGAATAAGGTTATACGCCCCCCTGAGGTCAAGCTTGGTAAACCAAGTAGCGTTTTTCACCCTGGAAAACAGGTCAGAAATCAAGGGTAACGGGTATTGATATTTCACAGTAATATTGTTCAAGAGACGATAATCAATACACGGCCTTAATGAACCATCTTTTT
>JARQOD010000001.1:355264597-355335833 GCA_033576555.1 Oophaga sylvatica | reverse complement strand
GGGGGGGGGTACTGTTATGAATGTTTTAGAAATGAATTCTGAGCAGAAGCTCCCTCTGGTGGTTGCAAACAGTACTGAACCATTCAATGAGGATTGGCAATCAGGGATCACAGACTGGTGGATATAAAGGGGGTTTCCCCCATCATGGTTGCCGGTGATCAATTGTTCTTGTCTCAACTTTGTTTCCTGGTTCACTGGAAGCTTGCTGAGTCTTACCTCTTCTCCTGCTCTCAGAAAGATATTTTCTGTTTTTTTGTTTTTGTGCTTGCATTTGTATATTTCTCTGCATTTCTGTGAGGTTTGCCAGGTTCCCTCCCCGGGGGGCTTGGTCTCCTCTCGGTTCCTCTGGAGCCTTGTTGTTTGTTCATTTGCTTTTCCCAGTTTTTTTTTTCTGTGGCTGCGGCTTTGTTTTGTTACACCAGAGAACTATTTTAGGTGGTAGAGGTTGTGTGATCTCAGGTGTTTTTGCAATTAGTAGTGTTGGGTTTTTTTTAGGTTTTTTTTGGATTGCAGTAAGTATCCTTCTATCCTTTTCTGTCTAAGTCAGATTGGGCCCCAGCATTTGCTCATATTATTTTCTGTCTGTGTCTGTAATTTCCTCTTGTCTAACCGCCATTACATGTTTGGGGGCTTCCTATGTTCTTTGGGGTATCTGGTCCGGGGCAGATAGCTTTCTCTTTCTATCTTTAGGTGTAGTAAGCCTTCAGGCTGTGACGAGGCGTCTAGGATTGTGTGGAGCTTCCGATACGCAAGTATGGGTATCGGCCGATATTGCGTTATCGGAATTCCGATACTTAATTCCGATACTTTTCCCATATCGTATACCGGAATCGGAAGTTCCCATAATTCTTTGAGAGGCAATGTGATTTTAGTCAGCCAATGAGGAATCCTACGAAGTGTGGGCACATCCTGTAATGCTGCGGTCATCTTAACTAATGCATGGCTGTGTTTGGCTGCTGGAAATGATGTCAGAATGCACTATAAAAGGCGCCGCCGCCATTTTAGCGTCACTGTGCTGTGAACTCAGTAAGGGACAGAAGCTACTCTGCAACTCTGAGGGACAGTTACATATTGCGATTTTTGTTCTATGTGCTGAGGCAGGCTGTTTACCCAACGCTGTGTAAAGCTTCATTTTGCCGTGTTGTTTAACAGCTCTGTGCAAGGTGTGTGTGTGACAGTGCAGGTGACGCTGCAGTTTGCTCTGCATCCACCGCTGTTTGTAGGCATCTGCACGTGTCCTGACTCTTTTTTTTATTTTATTTAGGTGGAATTGGTGCAGCTCATTATATTAGAAAAAAAATCAAATCTATTAGTGTGCGTGCATTCCATCCGTATACAATACATTGGTTGCAAACACTATAGAACTACACAAAGGAGCTTTTCACAGATAGTGAATAGTTTGTGTTTCAGTGTTCACTGCAGTCTGTGAGGTTTTGATTTTTTGAGTGCAGATCCGCTCCAGTTAGTTCTTCAACCACTGCCGGTTGTAGTCTGCTGAGCGTGTGTCACTGCCTCATCCTTCACATTTTTCTCTAATTGGTGCTGCTCCATTTTAGTGGAAAAAATATAATCTATTAGTGTGACGCGCTTCCATCCGTATACAATACATTGGTTGCAAACACTATAGAACTACACAAAGGAGCTTTTCACAGATAGTGAATAGTTGTGTTTCAGTGTTCACTGTAGTCTGTGAGCTTTTCATTTTGTGAGTGCAGATTACGCTCCAGTTTGTACTTCAACCACTGCCGGTTGTAGTCTGCTGAGCGTGTGTCACTGCCTCATCCTTCACATTTTTCTCTAATTGGTGCTGCTCCATTTTTAGTGGAAAAAAATATAATCTATTAGTGGACGCGCTTCCATCCGTATACAATACATTGGTTGCAAACACTATAGAACTACACAAAGGAGCTTTTCACAGATAGTGAATAGTTGTGTTTCAGTGTTCACTGTAGTCTGTGAGCTTTTCATTTTGTGAGTGCAGATTACGCTCCAGTTTGTTTCAACCACTGCCGGTTGTAGTCTGCTGAGCGTGTGTCACTGCCTCATCCTTCACATTTTTCTCTAATTGGTGCTGCTCCATTTTAGTGGAAAAAAATATAATTATTAGTGTGACGCGCTTCCATCCGTATACAATACATTGGTTGCAAACACTATAGAACTACACAAAGGAGCTTTTCACAGATAGTGAATAGTTGTGTTTCAGTGTTCACTGTAGTCTGTGAGCTTTTCATTTTGTGAGTGCAGATTACGCTCCAGTTTGTACTTCAACCACTGCCGGTTGTAGTCTGCTGAGCGTGTGTCACTGCCTCATCCTTCAAATTTTTCTCTAATTGGTGTGCCCATTTTAGTGGAAAAAAATATAATCTATTAGTGTGACGCGCTTCCATCCGTAAAACAATACATTGGTTGCAAAACACTATAGAACTACACAAAGGAGCTTTTCACAGATAGTGAATAGTTGTGTTTCAGTGTTCACTGTAGTCTGTGAGCTTTTCATTTTGTGAGTGCAGATTACGCTCCAGTTTGTACTTCAACCACTGCCGGTTGTAGTCTGCTGAGCGTGTGTCACTGCCTCATCCTTCACATTTTTCTCTAATTGGTGCTGCTCCATTTTAGTGGAAAAAATATAATCTATTAGTGTGACGCGCTTCCATCCGTATACAATACATTGGTTGCAAACACTATAGAACTACACAAAGGAGCTTTTCACAGATAGTGAACAGTTGTCTGCAGGGTTCACTGTAGTCTGTGAGGAATAACCACACTTAGGCCTTAACTTTTCTGACTTTCTTTATCAATCTACCAAGATGAAGAAGTCAGTGAGTAAGGCACGTGGTCGTGGTCGAGGCCGTGGATTTGCAGCAGGGAGAGGACGTGGGGATTCTGTGGCTGCTGCCGCACCCAGTGACACAGCATCCACCAGTTTTCCCCGTGAGCGTTCCTTTATGCGCACTTTTGTAGGAGCTCAGCGTACCCCCCTGCTGCGTGAAGAACAAATTGAAGCCGTTGTTGGTTGGATGGCAGCCAATGCATCGACTTCAATACCTTCCACCTCCTCTCAGGACCACAGCACTGTTGAACAACCATCAGTCTCTTCACCGCCTGCCAAATTGCCCAGGCAGTCAGAGAGCTCTGTACAGGAGCCAGCTGAGTCTCTGCTTCTGTTCTCAGAATCTGTTGGCTTGGAAACAGGGGCCCAGCCAAGCAGCATTCTGGAATGTGAAGAAGAGGCAGTATGCAGTGATGCGCAACAGCTGTGTCTCTCTGAATCTGAAGAGGCGGGTGAGCCAGTGCCGATGGTCAGCACACCGCAGAACGCATCTGATGATGATGAGACTCAGTTGCCAGTTTCTGTTGAGCATGGTGCTGGCCAGACCACCCAACAACAGCAGGTGTTGGAAGAGGGTAGTGGTGGAGATGATGAGGTCCAAGACCCAACATGGCGTGAGGACAGGAAGGTGGTGGGAGCAGCTCTGAGGAAGAGATTGCCCCAACGGTCCAAACAGTAGGGAGAGGTAGGCTGCAGACTCGCTTGCCTGTAGCCTCCAGTTTGGCACCCGTTCGGAGCAGTTCTCTTACAACAGCCAAACCGGGCGCTCCCAGGACTTGCTCTGCGTGGTCCTTTTTTGATACAGTTGCAGATGATATTTGCTATGTCAAATGCAAGCTGTGTAATCAAAAAATTAAAAGAGGTAAAAGTGTCAGTAACCTTAATACAACAAATATGTGGAAACATGTGCGGTCAAAGCACTTTGTTGAGTTCAAAGACACACTGGAGATGTAGGCCAACCTACAGCAGCACCTACATCTTCAGCTCCTGTTGGAGCCTCTTCCTCCAGTTCACACACAGCTGGTAAAGGCTTCCTCAAAGGATCGCCATGGAAGAACCTCTGTCACTGTTGTCCAGAGACACAGTGTTATTCCACCCACAGGTGCAAGTTCCCTGTCATCCTCACACACCCAGGCCACAAAACAGCCATCGGTAGCACAGGCATGGGATAAAAGACGGCCATACTCGGCAAACCATCCACGAGCACAGGCTCTGAATGCTGTCATTGCAAAACTCCTGTCCCTTGAAAATGCTGTCATTTCAGGCTGGTGGAGACTGACAGTTTCCGTGAATTAATGGCATTGGCAGTCCCACAATACAATGTGCCCAGCCGATTTTATTTCAGCAGGCAAGCCGTCCCTGGTCTGCAAAAGCATGTTGAGGCAAAAATTAAACATGCGCTACTAAACGCCGTCAGTAGCAAGGTCCACCTGACCACCGATGCGTGGACCAGTACCCATGGCCAGGGACGATACCTTTCACTCACTGCCCATTGGGTGAATGTTGTGGAGCCGGGTACAGATCTTGCGAGTGGCGCTGTACGTGTTCTGCCAACTCCAAGGATTGCCGGAATCAAGTCTGTCCACATTGACTCCTCCTCCTACTCCAGTTCCTCAGAATCATCGCTGCAGGAGCCGTCACGGTCTACCTCCACATGGACCCGTGGACGCTTACCTGATGCGACCGATATGAGCACAGCCGTGGCCAAACGGCAACAGGCCGTTCTGAAATTAATTCCCATGGGGAATCGAAGCCACACAGCGCAGGAGGTCTGGAATGCCATCAAGCAGGAGAGCGACGTGTGGTTTTTGCCAGCGAATCTCCAGCCAGGCTTGGTAGTGTGTGACAATGGCCGAAATCTGGTGGCAGCTCTGGGCCTTGGCAACCTCACTCACATACCATGTCTGGCACATGTGCTCAACTTGGTCGTGCAGAGTTTTTTGAGGGACTATCCGGATCTTGATGCACTGCTGCACAAGGTCCGCCTAGAGTGCGCTCACTTGCGACGTTCCAGCATGGCCAGATCGCGCATTGCAGCTCTGCAACGCAGATTGCGCCTTCCTGAACATCGCATCATATGTGACGTATCCACCAGGTGGAATTCAACGTTACATATGTTGGAGCGGTTGTGTGAGCAGCAGCCAGCAGTTATGGAGTATCAGCTGCATCAGGCGCAATCAACACGCAATTTGCGCCGTCCACACTTCACCATTAATGAGTGGGCCACTATGAAGGACATGTGCCACGTTTTGCGTGCGTTTGATGAGTCAACGCGGATGGCGAGTGCAGATGATGCACTAGTCAGCCTGACTGTCCCCTTATCTGCCTGCTTCAAAAACACTGCAAGCAATAAGGGATGAGGTTTTGGAAGAGGTGGAGGATGAGGAGTCACAAATTCCATCACCTTCTGGAAAGTCAGCGCAACGTGGTTCCTCACAAAGGGCTGGGCAGGGCTCACTTTGTGAGGAGGATGAGGAGGAGGAGTCAATGGAGGAGGAAGACATCGCTCCAGAGGGAGGTACACAACGCTCTAGTCAGTATGTAGAGCGAGGGTGGGGTGATGCAGAGCAGGCAGAGATAACGCCTCTTGCAGAGGACAGCGTTTCTTTGCCAGTTGGGAGTCTGCAGCACATGGTTGATTTCATGCTGCAGTGCCTAAGAAACGACCGCCGCATCGCCCACATTCTCACGACGTCTGATTATTGGGTGTACACCCTCCTAGACCCTCGCTACCGGGACAACGTCAAAAGCCTCATCACACCGTTGAACCGGGAGCGTAAAATGCGGGAGTACCAAGACACATGGTGCAATCCCTAATGTTCTACCTTACTGCCGAGAGCACTGCTGCTGCTACTGCTTTACAAAGCAGCTCTGTGCGTCGAGGCAGTGTAGAGAGCTCTGCAACAAGAGGGAGCACACGCAGTGCCTCTGCACAGGGAAAGACCAGTATGTTCAAAATGTGGCAAAGTTTTGTGGCAGGCCACAAATGTCTACACCACCCGAGAGGGCTCCAGTCAGCGGGAGGCAACGTATCCGTCAGATGGTGACAGACTACTTGGCTTTGCCTCTCAGTGTACTCCCAGATGGCTCTTCCCCATTCAAGTTTTGGGTCTCTAAGCTGGATACATGGCCAGAGCTTAGCCAGTATGCATTGGAGGTGCTGGCTTGCCCTGCTGCCAGTGTATTATCGGAGCGCGTCTTTAGTGCTGCAGGTGGTGTACTAACAGACCGTCGCATGCGACTATCCTCCGATAATGTAGACCGGCTTACTTTTCTGAAAATGAACAAGGCATGGATCTCGCCAGAATTTGTCTGTCCGTTTTCAGATTAAATAACTGGTTCGCAACGTTATCCATGTCTCCTGTTATGTTCATCTTTCTACCACCTGAACTCTACTCCCTGGGCTCCAACACTGCCAGTTGCTGCTCAGAAGTGTCGTGTCCACAGAACAAAACACAAGCTCTACTGTTAGTGGGGTTCAGTAACGCCAGCTGTTCCCTGCTGTGTCAACGGCAAGAAGTGTCCTGTTCCCGACACATGGACAGAAAACACATGACCAACATGCTCCAAATAGGGAAGAGCCGTCACCCTGCTTGTTATGCTGAAAACATGAAATTGTGAATTTTTGCAGGCCTAGAATGATAAATTTTTAAGAAAAATATGGACAAATAATAATTTGTCATCACAGCGCATATCTGCACATGTCTATTAGAAATGGTAACAAAAAATAAAACATAGTCTACTCTTCACATTTTTAAATTAATGCATAAAAGTACATTTCAGACTTATGAATTAATGCTTTTAAAGGAACTTTATCTGTACCTGTAAGATAATGCACTCAATGGATGTACGAATCATTACATCCTCATCATCATCATGACGAGTTTTATTTATGACAGACATTATAAAATACACATACTGATGCCAACTGTAACTTCAAACACCATATATGAAATGGCCAGCATGTAAACATGGTAATAATGTCCAATAATAAATTATTACATCTAGAAAGTGCATCATGCATACTGACAATAGGTACTTATACCTGCAAGTGCTGTTGAAACAACCACAAGAGATATAAATTAATACTGGTATATAGGTATCACAGTGCATAGTTACTCATGGACAATGTTGATGTAATACTGTATGTCAATTAAGTCAGCGTCAACCATTAGGCTTGTTAGTCTTGTACATTGTTAAAGAGGGAACGTAATTTTTTGGTTTGTCATAGGTGTAGTATTACACATTAAATTATTACTGCTGTATATTTTTTGGCGTCCCTAGTGCGCAATAACGCAGCCTAACCTCACATTTGATAGTCAGCTAATTGCCACACGCTACCCTACCCTACGCGTGACAGTAGGAAGGTAGTGTTGACGGATAAAGCTTTGCGCAAACAGACATTCTTTTACCCTCTTCAACACTCTACAAGCAAAAAATGCATGATTTCAGCCGCAGACTTTATTGACGTACAGTATAACATCGGCATTACCCATCAGAGGCTGTCCACTGTCTGATACAGACATAGAATATACCTTTGCTATCCGTAGCCTTTGTTTCACCTACACTTGCAGGCACACACTTAAATTGTGACAAACAATGCCTAATGTTTTTTTAAATGGTTATTTTTTATTGTACATTATTGTGTCATCAATCACATTGATGAGTCCATGCTGGACATGTCATACATGCTATAGAAAGTTACGATTTTATGAACTTAAATAATTAAATTGTCTGTGACTGTCACATAAAATTTGCGATGATGATGATGAGTGACTATTACAAAATCCATTGTCTTCACTATGTTATAGTTTAACATTGCGTTCCTTAAGCATTATTCATAAAAAATAAAATGTACTTTTATTCTTAAATTTACAACACTATATTTTGTTACCAATTTTTTGGGTGTTGTGTTGTTCCATTTATTTTTGGCATGTGCATATATGCGTTTAGATTTGTATTTTCTTTAGTTTTCCTTCTTGAAATTAGAAAACATGTGTATCTTTGTACCGTGTTAGCCAGTAGATAGAAAAATATTTAGACTTCAGAGTCAGCAGTGGTTCATACCTTTTTATGGATAACTGAAAAGATGGAAACAAATTGCAAGCTTTCAAGGCTACTCACGTCTCTTCATCAGGGAAAGACTAACTAAAAAAATTAAGCATCACATATTTCTATACACAACAGGACACAGGAATATTGCAATAGGTAAGACAAGTAAGTGACGTGTATCAGAACTGTCATTATCTCACAGGGATGAACATAAATATTCAAACAGTTCCTAGATAAGGATAGAAAGTTTGATTGCCCTCTCATTGGCGTATTTTTTGGGGTTTTCATGACCCTGGAAGGGCATAGACGCAGATTCCTTAATTGATATAGAATGACATAAATCCATGTGATCTATTCATTCCATCACTAACAGTGTCAAAGGTCATGATGAGCTTATATTCTGAAACCTTTGTACGTTTCTCATATTTGAAGTTATATTTTAATAACAGTAATTCCATATCCATGATGCTATGACCGGGCGGGCATACAAAAGTCTTTTGCCACAGCTAAATTCATTAATTTATCTGTGATTGTGTGGCGCTGATAATTCATCTTTGTTCTCCTTTTTGTTGCCGGTCTCCCCTCACTTGTCCCTCCCTCACTTGTCTTAGCTATTCCTGTGTCCTGTTGTGTGTAGAAATATGTGATTCTTCATTTTTGGCTTTACTCTTAGCCTGATGAAGACACCTGAGTAGTCTCGAAAGCTTTGAATTTGTTACCATATTTTCAGTTAGCCATTAAACGTTATCAACCACAGAGGACTGTCAAGTATAAATATTTTTCTATTCTTGTAATTGAAATTTATCATTTTATTGTTGTAGTAAAACTTCATTTATTCTTGTTTGAAGTACATACATTTGCAATGGCCACGTAACAAGGCAATAACTCAATATTTTATGCCTACACCCTCCTTGACCCTGGGCTCCAACACCGCCAGTTGTTGCTCGGAAGTGCTGTTAGCACAGTCTACACTTGCTCCTGTGTTACTGGGGTTCAGTAATGTCAGCTGTTCCCCTGCTGTGTGAACGGCAAAAAGTCCTGCTGCCTCCACCATGTTCTGTTCTCATCCCTGGGTTACAACACCGCCAGTTGTTTCTCGGAAGTGCTGTTAGCACAGTTAACACTTGCTCCTGTGTTACTGGGGTTCAGTAATGTCAGCTGTTCCCCTGCTGTGTGAACGGCAAATAGTCCTGCTGCCTCCACCATGTTCTGTTCTCATCCCTGGGTTACAACACCGCCAGTTGTTTCTCGGAAGTGCTGTTAGCACAGTTAACACTTGCTCCTGTGTTACTGGGGTTCAGTAATGTCAGCTGTTCCCCTGCTGTGTGAACGGCAAAAAGTCCTGCTGCCTCCACCATGTTCTGTTCTCATCCCTGGGTTACAACACCGCCAGTTGTTTCTCGGAAGTGCTGTTAGCACAGTCTACACTTGCTCCTGTGTTACTGGGGTTCAGTAATGTCAGCTGTTCCCCTGCTGTGTGAACGGCAAATAGTCCTGCTGCCTCCACCATGTTCTGTTCTCATCCCTGGGTTACAACACCGCCAGTTGTTTCTCGGAAGTGCTGTTAGCACAGTTAACACTTGCTCCTGTGTTACTGGGGTTCAGTAATGTCAGCTGTTCCCCTGCTGTGTGAACGGCAAAAAGTCCTGCTGCCTCCACCATGTTCTGTTCTCATCCCTGGGTTACAACACCGCCAGTTGTTTCTCGGAAGTGCTGTTAGCACAGTCTTACAACACCGCCAGTTGTTTCTCGGAAGTGCTGTTAGCACAGTTAACACTTGCTCCTGTGTTACTGGGGTTCAGTAATGTCAGCTGTTCCCCTGCTGTGTGAACGGCAAATAGTCCTGCTGCCTCCACCATTGTTCTCTTCTCATCCCTGGGTTACAACACCGCCAGTTGTTTCTCGGAAGTGCTGTTAGCACAGTTAACACTTGCTCCCGTGTTACTGGGGTTCAGTAATGTCAGCTGTTCCCCTGCTGTGTGAACGGCAAAAAGTCCTGCTGCCTCCACCATGTTCTGTTCTCATCCCTGGGTTACAACACCGCCAGTTGTTTCTCGGAAGTGCTGTTAGCACAGTTAACACTTGCTCCTGTGTTACTGGGGTTCAGTAATGTCAGCTGTTCCCCTGCTGTGTGAACGGCAAATAGTCCTGCTGCCTCCACCATGTTCTGTTCTCATCCCTGGGTTACAACACCGCCAGTTGTTTCTCGGAAGTGCTGTTAGCACAGTTAACACTTGCTCCTGTGTTACTGGGGTTCAGTAATGTCAGCTGTTCCCCTGCTGTGTGAACAGCAAACAGTCCTGCTGCCTCAACTTTAATTTCCATGGGTACCTTCTGCTACCCATCCGGGTTCCAGTACCGTCAGCTGGTTCTCCGCAGTGCCTTTGGCGTAGGTGCCTCCATGTCGGTATCCGAATGCCAGCAACGTCTGCTGGTCCTTGGTAGTGCTTTGGAGCACAGGTACCTCCTGCTTAGTAACCGTGTCCCAGTAACGTCAGCTGGTCCTCGGTTGTGCCATTGGCTCTTTTCCTTCTGCTGACCCTCCGGGTTCCAGCACAGTCAGCTGGTCCTCGTTACTTTCATTGGCTCTTGTACCTTCTGCTACTCATCCGGGTTCCAGTACCGTCAGCTGGTTCTCCGCAGTGCCTTTGGCCTAGGTGCCTCCATGTCGGTATCCGAGTTCCAGCAACGTCTGCTGGTCCTTGGTAGTGCTTTGGAGCACAGGTACCTCCTGCTTAGTAACCGTGTCCCAGTAACGTCAGCTGGTCCTCGGTTGTGCCATTGGCTCTTTTCCTTCTGCTGACCCTCCGGGTTCCAGCACAGTCAGCTGGTCCTCGTTACTTTCATTGGCTCTTGTACCTTCTGCTACTCATCCGGGTTCCAGTACCGTCAGCTGGTTCTCCGCAGTGCCTTTGGCCTAGGTGCCTCCATGTCGGTATCCGAGTTCCAGCAACGTCTGCTGGTCCTTGGTAGTGCTTTGGAGCACAGGTACCTCCTGCTTAGTAACCGTGTCCCAGTAACGTCAGCTGGTCCTCGGTTGTGCCATTGGCTCTTTTCCTTCTGCTGACCCTCCGGGTTCCAGCACAGTCAGCTGGTCCTCGTTACTTCCATTGGCTTTTGTACCATCACCAACAGGACAAAGAAGGTTAAGACAAACTACAAGATACAGAACAAGAGACAGAAGAACAATAAGCAGAAGATCAAAAAGCAGAAGAACATTAAGTATAAGACCAAAATGAAGAGCAAAATATATGCTCTAAATTCTAAGCAGAAGAAGACTAAGCAGTGTATGGGGGTGAGTCCGTTCCTCCTCGTGGTGCCCCTGGAAAATGCCTGATGCTGCTGCAGGCTAAACTGAACGCGGACAAATACTGTTGTAATTAAAATCTTTTGTGACAGCAAGAACGGAAGGATGAAAATTCAGAGTTTTACAGATTACAAGTACAGGAATGTCTGTCACAAATAAAAATATGATGAAAAGGATGAATAGGAAGAAGATGAAGAAGTAGAATATGAAGAATAATAACTGTTTAATAAGAACAATATAAGTAATGTTAACAAAAAGATGAATAGCAAGAAGTTTTAGAAGATTAAGAAGGTGAAGATGAAGAATAATTTGATGAGAAAGATGATGCTGCTGAAAATTATGAAGGAGAAAGTGTGTGAAAAGTTAAAAAGGTGAAGACCATGGAAGTTGTGAAACAGACATATTTGACAAAATAGAAAAAAGGTTAACAACATTGTCAATTTGTTCGTCAATCCGAACGTATTTCCTAAAAAAAAATAAATAATGCTATTCCATTGGATTGGGTCAAACATCTATGCCTTTAATGTCTCCTCAACCTCCCCCAATACATTCTACATTACTCTTTGTTGTTTTCCTTCATGTACAATTAACCAACAAGACAAGAATGGTTTTTTTTTTAATTTCGATATTTTGTTCCCATAGACTTACATGGGACTTCCGGTATCGGTATCGGGTATCGCCGATATTTTAGTGATATCGGCGATACCATTACGATTCCGATACTTTAGGATATCGGAAAGTATCGCTCAACTCTAGTCTAGGACCAACGTAGGAACGCTCCACGGCTGCCTTTAGTTGTGATGGTTAGTCAGGGTACTGCAATGCAGTAGATTCCAACCTCTCTGGTGTATTGCCATTTTTGCCGTTTTTGCCTGCTCTTCTCAGCTACCAAAACATAACAGTCCTTCCTGGAAGATCTTTTTCTCGTAGCTGCTATAAAAGGCTGTCCTTACCGCACGGCCGTGCGCTAGTATCAACCGTTATATGCTTTGTGCCAGTGTGGTCATGCTTGTGTGTGGTTAGGGCTGAAATACGCCATTACAATACCGACCTAATCGGTGAGAGCTTGGTATGCTAGCTGGTCAGTGTCGGTGTCTTAGATGCCTTAGATTACCAGCATAACCGGTGAGGAGTTTGCTTGCCGTATTCAGGGCCTGGCGTTCAGACGCCATAGATTGCGGGTGACTCCCGCGAGGACATTAGCGCATGATCACTTTCTATGTTCGCTTAGCAGTCAACTGTGTACCTGCGTGCCTAACAGGACACAGAGGTTTGTCTCAGTGGCTCTGTGACGCAACAGCGTTCGCTTTCAACTCTAGACAGCGCCCTAGCGTGTTTACTTTGCGACTCAGTGGTGTCAACTGAGTTCGCACACATGGCCATATAGCGCTGCGGCACTCCTTCTAGCAGCTCTGTGGAATAACAGAGTTCGCACATATTGCCACAGAACGTTACGGCGTTTATTTTGGCGACTCTGCGCAATAACAGAGTTTGCTTCTTGTGCCATCTTATTAGCAGCAGGCTCCGCCTGCATGGTGGACCCCGGGCTGCGAACGCACCTCTCTACATCTTATATTTGGTGCATTCCGCAGACCCTAACATAATACTAGCGCCAGGGTCTGGCTAGTAAAACGGCGGATGAACAGCGTTTACAGCTGTACATCCAGCAGCTGGAGGGTAGGTTGGCGGCTCTTGAGCGCACAACCTCAGCTGTGGATGTTACCACAGTCGCTGTTCAGGCTGCTAGCGTAGCTGCAGCCAGTTTGTCCTCTGCCACCTCTATCCCTACATTGTCCCACCTCCCGCTTCCAGACAAGTTTGCTGGTGACAGCAAGCAATGTCGGGGATTCGTGAGTCAGTGCTCCATACACCTCGAGCTTCTGGCTGAACGTTTCTCCACGGATCGGGACAAGTGGGCTTTGTGATAGCTCTTCTGTCGGGCAGAGCGTTAGAGTGGGCAACGCCGCTGTGGGAGCGCGATGACCGTGTGGTGCAGAGCGCTTCTCGTTTTCTGGAGGCTCTGAAAAAGTTTTTTCTAGGACCTCTGGTCACTAGGGTTGAGCATTCCGATACTTCCGATACTTCCGATACCTGAAATCCAATGTAAGTCTATGGGAACAAAATATCGGAAGTAAGTATCGGAAGTACTTCCGATATTTTGTTCCCATAGACTTACATTGGATTTCAGGTATCGGAAGTATCGGAATGCTCAACCCTACAGTGGTCACCCACGATACGGCGCTCCAACTGCTGTCAAATACCCAAGGTTCGGCTTTGGTCAGCCATTTTGCTGTCCAATTTCGGACTCTGACCTCGGAATTAGAGTGGCCAGATAAAGTCCTCATTCCCGTGTTCTGGAGAGGACTGGTGGGTCATGTGAAAGACGCTTTGGCTACCAGGGAGATTCCTGCCACACTGGAGAAGCTTATCGCTATTTCCACCCTTGTCGACCTCCGTTTCCACTAGCGGAGGCTGGAACGTGCCCAGTGTAGGCAGAGGGTTCGGTTGGCTCCTACCTTCGCCACCCCTCTGGAGTCGCCCGTTCAGGCGCCCGATCTTCAGGAGGTTGCTCCTGCGGGATCTAAATCTCGGGTCACTCGTCCATCCCCGATTTGTTATATTTGCCAGCAGCAGGGGCATTTTGCCAACCGATGTCCACAGCGGCTGAATAAATGGTCGCGCCCAGTAACCGTAGGAACAGGGTCACTGGACGCCATGAGTTTTGCCCCTAAAGTGCTCCTCAAGGGGGTAATTACCCATGGTTCTACCACTCTACCCGTCAAGCTGTGTGTGGATTCTGGGGCAGAGGGGAATTTTATGTCGTCCTCCTTTGCTTCTCGCCACACCATGCCTTTGCTGTTGCTGGCTGAACCAGTGTCGGTACGGGTGTTGAACGGAGCAATTCTGCCCATACAAATCACCCATCAGTCTGTCCCACTCACCTTGTCTATGTCTCCTTCCCATCAGGAGAATATATAATTTTTTATCCTCCCTGAGGGTATAGATGAGGTTTTGTTGGGATTACCCTGGCTCTGCCACCACTCTCCCCATATTGAGTGGTCTTCAGGGAGAATTCTGGGTTGGGGTAATTTATGTAAAGGCAGATGCATTAGGGACAGCGTGCAGGTCACCACCACTGAGGTACCCATAGACCTCTCTCCTCTTTCCAAGGTCTATTGGTCCTATGCTGACATTTTCTCGAAGAAGGCTGCGGAGACTCTTCCGCCTCATCGCCCCTATGACTGTCCTATCGACCTCTTGCCTGGAGCTGAGCCTCCTAGAGGAAGGGTTTATCCCCTCTCTCTTCCTGAGACAGAGGCCATGTCCCAATATATTCAGGAGAACTTGGCAAGGGGATTCATTAGGAAGTCGGTGTCACCAGCGGGATCGGGGTTCTTCTTTGTGCAGAAGAAGAACGGAGAATTACATCCGTGCATTGATTATAGGGGTCTCAACGCTATCACCGTGAAAAATAAGTATCCTTTGCGCTAATCTCTGAGCTCTTTGACAGGCTTCGGGGAGCAAGGATATTTACTAAGCTAGACCTGCGGGGTGCGTATAACCTGATTCGCATCCGTGAGGGGGACGAATGGAAGACGTCATTTAACACCAGGGATGGGCATTACGAATATCTGGTAAAGTCCTTTGGGCTCTGTAATGCCCCAGCTGTCTTCCAAGACTTTGTGAACGACATCTTCCAGGATATGTTGACCACCTCGGTGGTAGTCTATCTGGATGACATTCTCATCTTTTCTCCAGATATGGCCTTCCACCGGAGAGATGTCTGCAAGGTCTTCGACCTCTTGCGAGCAAATTCCTATATGCGAAGTTGGAGAAGTGCATGTTTGAGCAGGAGTCTCTACCTTTCCTGGGCTATATCATCTCCGCCCAGGGATTGGCTATGGATCCTGCCAAACTACAGGCTGTAATGGATTGGCAAGAACCCCACTCCCTTAAAGCGGTGCAGCGCTTTATGGGGTTCATTACCTACTATCGCCAATTCATTCCCCACTTCTCTACTTTGGTAGCTCCCTTGGTAGCCCTCACCAAGAATGGAGCTAATCACAAGTTGTGGTCAGAGGAGGTCACCAAGGAGTTCTCCTCCATCAAGTTGCATTTCGCCAGTGCTCCCATCTTACATCGCCCCAATGTCGATAAACCGTTTATTTTAGAGGTGGATGCCTCTTCTGTTGGTGCTGGAGCAGTCCTTTTTCAAAAGGATGCCCAGGCTCGGAAGCATCCCTGCTTCTTCTTTTCCAAGACCTTTACACCAGCAGAGAGGAATTATTCCATCGGGGACAGGGAGTTACTGGCTATGAAGTTGGCCTTCTCCGAGTGGAGACATCTTCTGAAGGGAGCTCGCTTCCCCTTCCAAGTATTCACGGACCACAAGAACTTGGTGTATTTGCAGACAGCCCAGAGCTAAATTCCTGTCAGGCCAGATGGTCCTTGTTCTTTTCCCGGTTCCATTTCACTCTCCATTTCCTCTCCGGTGAGAAGAACAAGAACAAGAACGCTCTATCTCGCTCCGTGGTGTCCTCTGAGGAGGTGGAGGAGGAGCCTCGGCTTATTGTCCCCACAGAGAGCCTAAGAACGGTGGCTCCTGTTTCGACTGAGTCTGTGCCTCCGGGAAAGACTTTTGTGCCCACCAATTTGCGACCGGAAGTACTCTCTTGGACACATTCGTCCAGGGTGGGTGGACATTTTGGGACAAAAAGGACTTCTGAGTTGCTGGCGAGGACATACTGGTGGCCGCAGATGGCCCGTGACGTCAGGGAGTATGTTCAGGCGTGCGTATCCTGCGCCAAGAATAAATCCCCTCGACAACGGCCGGCTGGGCTACTTTTCCCTTTGCCAGTGGCAGACAGGCCCTGGGAGATGGTCGGGATGGATTTTGTGGTGGGCTTACCCAAGTCTCGGGGCTGCACCATCATCTGGGTGATAACTGACCACTTCTCTAAAATGGTGCATATTTTCCGCCTACACGGTATGCCAGACAAAATTGTCAGTGATCGAAGTCCCCAGTTTGCATCTCGGTTCTGAGAGAGATGTGTCGTTTACTCAGCATTGAGTTGAATCTCTCCTCTGCATACCATCCCGAGACGAATGGGTTGGTAGAGAGGGCCAACCAGACCTTGGTCACATACTTGCGACATTTTGTCTCTGCCAGGCAGGATGACTGGGCATCCTTGCTACCGTGGGCTGAGTTCGCTCTAAATAATGCTGTGGCAGACTCCACCGGACAGACCCCATTCCTCCTGAATTACGGTCTTCATCCGCGGGTACCAGTGCCCATGCCCATGTCTTTCGCCGATTCCAGGGTGGCAGACTGGGCTGTGGAGGCAGGGGACATTTGAGACCGCACCCAGGATGCCATTCAGGCCTCCAAAGAGAGGATGAGGTCTTCGGTCGATGCCCATCGGCTCCCCGCTCCTACATTTGCTCCGGGTGACCTAGTGTGGCTCTCTGCCCGAAACATCAGGCTACGTGTAGAGTCCACCAAGTTGGCACCTCGCTTTTTGGGTCCCTTTAAAGTTCTTGAGCAGGTGAACCTGGTGGTTTACCGCCTAGCCCTTCCGCCTCGCCTTGGTATCACCGACATCTTTCACGTGTCCCTCCTGAAACCCTTGGTCATTTCCCGGTTTTCCGAGTCATCTGCCGGGATGTCGGGTTCATCTACCGATGATCATGAGGTGAACGCCATTGTTGGGTGCAAGGTGGTACGAGGAAAATAAATTTATTTGGTGGATTGGAGGGGTTATGGGCCTGAGGATAGGTCCTGGGAGCCTGCCGAGCATGTTCATGCTCCGCAGCTCATCGCTGCCTTTGAGCGCAGCGAGGCCCAAAGAAGGGGGGCCCTAGGAGGGGGGGTAATGTTAGGGTTCGAGTTCCCACTGCTGCACAAGGGGAGTCTCGAACCAGTCCTGCTGCGGTCCCCCATCCAGGGATGGGATTCAGCCGGTTCTCCCCGGTTCGATGGAATCGGTTGTTCAAAAAGCAGCCGGTTCCCCGAACCGGGGAGAATGAGAGCGGCGATCCGGTACTATTTTGCTGCTTTGCAGCAGCTTGCAGCGCCGCAACACACCGCCAGCCCCGGCCCCCACGGACTGATCTGTGCAATGCGGCGATTGGTTAGCGGCACGCCGCGGCCATCTATCTTCAGTCACGAGGTGGAGTGGAGCCGAGAGGAGAGAGCAGAGCTGCAGAGTCTCGACTTCTCTGAGCCTCTGAGGTACTGTGTGTGAGCAGCTGCCTGAGCTGCGACGCTGCCTGCCTGGCTGGGGCTGGCCTGGCCTGGCCTGGCCCTGGACTATTTGTGCAGACGCAGTATGTGCCGCAGGCTGATGTTTGGGGGGCAGTACACGGTACACCGCTCCGATAATCTGATCATATCCTCATTGTTATTATTACCATCACTGTTTATCTCTGCACCTCATGTGCCCCCGTATCCTGTACCCCTCGTTATCATTACTAGGCCCCGTTTCCTCCTCTTATCTCTGACCCTCCTGCCCTGTAAACAGCTCTGACTGTGACCACTTTGTTCTCCTTCCCCTGGTACCTCATGTACCCCTTTATCTTTGGCCCCTAAACCCTCTTGTTCTCTGCCCCTTCCGATTTGTGAATCCAACTTTATATCTTCCCTGTGCACCCCTCTTTATCTCCGCCAGGTTTGCACTGTGAACCCACTCATTATCTGTGTCCCTTCCTGCTCTATGTACCCCTCTTTCTCTGTGCCCTATCCTTCACTGTTTCCCTCTCTCTCTTCCCTCCTCCTGTCCTATGCACCACTTTCTCCGTGCCCCCTCTTGCCTTGTGTACCTTATTTTCTGTGCTCCCTTCACCTACTTTTTGTACCCCTTTCTCTGTGCCCCTTGCAGCCATGTGTACCTCTTTTTCTGTCCTCTCCTACCCTTGTACCCCTTTCTCTTTACCTCCTCTTGTCCTGTGTTTCTTTCTCTGTGCCCTCCCTGCCCTTTGTACCCCTTTCTCTGTGCCCCCACCTGCCATGTGTTTCTCTTTCTATGCGCTCCTTCTGCCCTGTGTACCCCTTCCTTTTCTGTGCACCTTCCTGCCCTATGTACCACTCTTTCTTTGTGCCCCTTCCTGCCCTGTACACCCGATTCTCTGTCCCCTCCCCTGTGCAAACCTTTCTCTGTGCACATCTTTTTCTGCGCTCCCTCCTCTGTGCACCTTTCTCTGTGCCCCTCCTGTCCTGTGCACCCTGTTCTCTGTGCCCCCTCCTGTCCTTTGCACCCCATTCTCTGTGCCCCCTCCTGTCCTGTTCACCATTCTCTGTGCCCCTCCTGTCCTGTGCACCCCATTCTCTGTGCCCTTCCTGTCCTGTGCACCCCTTTCTCTGTGCCCCCCTTTTTCTGTCCCCTCCTCTGTGCACCCCTTTCTCTTCCCCTCCTCCTGTGTGCATATGTTTGAGGAAAAGGTGTGTGTGTGAATGGGTGTGGCTTTAAAATGGGTGTGGCTTAAAAGGGTGTGGCTTTAAAAATGGGTGTGGTTTACCGACGCACAAACACAGAACCTGTTGTTAAAAATTTGAATCCCACCCCTGCCCCCATCCATCTCTGGCCGCAGTGGAGCCTGCTCAGCAAAGACGTCGGTCCCAGCGTCTCGCCCAGTCTAATACTGTGCAGAGACTTGCTGCTGCCTCTCCAGGTTCTGCTATTTTAGCCAGTACTGGTCAGCAGCGAGCAGACGTCTTTAGGACTAAGTCCTTTGTTGCTTCATCTGAGCATGCCCAGGGCAATATCTCCCATTGGAGATCAGGAATCACATGCTCAGATACAGCTGCCATTCCTATTGGTCCTGCAGCACTCCTTCTAGCGGCTCTGTGGAATAACAGAGTTCACACATATTGCCACAGTGCATTACGGCGTTTATTTTGGCGACTCTGCGGGATAACAGAGTTCGCTTCTTGCGCCATCTTACTAGCAGCAGGCTCTGCCAGCACGGTGGACCCCGGGCTGCGAACGCACCTCTCTACATCTTATATTTGGTGCGTTCCGCAGACCCTAACAGTGAGTGAATGAGCGGATGGAAGAGGAGGAGCTCGACTGGAGCCTGTATCTGTTTTTGGACGACACGTGCTGAAAAAGCACTAGCATCTAGACTCCAGACAACCTGGGAAATGGCACCTGGCAGTCGCTGCTGACCTGGCATTCGCTTATTTAAGCCAGTCCCAGCAAGGGTGAGTCTGGGACCAGTAGTTCTCCAAGTTGGAGTATATTTGAGTTTTTTGCTATGTTTCTGTTATCCTGGTGTTTAAAGTGACATTAAACCACGGAAGTTGGACTCTAAGCCTGTGTGTTGCCTCATTACTGCGGCCCTGCCACTGCCTACCGGAGCAAATCCCTACACACTGTTTAGTAAGGTATCCAGATGAAGCAGAGATGTATTATGGCGTGGGACAAATGGCTTATGGTAGGACAGGTGAGGACCATAGTGTTTTTTTTTATTTTTAATTTTACACTAACAAATAGGTAAAAGAAGGTGGGGAGTATTTATTTCAAACAAAGGAGTCTTTGTCTTTCTTTTAATTAAATGACTTTATTCTGGCTATGCATTTTTTACAATATGACTATGGAGTTAGTAATGGGGATGCCTCTCCATTACTAACCCCTGGGCTTGATGTTAGTGGCCATAAAACAGCTGACATCAACCCCAACCCTATTGTCACCACACCAGGGCAAGTGGGAAGAGCGAGGCTAAGCACCAGATTTGGCACATCTTATTGATGCGCCATTTCTGGGGCCGCTGATGGCTGATATTAATAGCCTTGGAGGGGGCCAATATCCATGGATCATTCTCTGGTTATTAATATCAGCCCACAGCTGTCTGTTTAGCCTTTGCAGGTTAGAATTTATAGGGGGACCCTACATCATTTGTTTTCTGAGGTCCCTCTATAAACTATATAGAAAAGGCTAAGTAAACAGCTGTGAGCTGTCATTAATAGCCTGGGAACATTTAGTGCTAATGGCCCCTTTCCCAGATTATTAACCCCTTCACCCCAAGGGTGGTTTGCACGTTAATGACCGGGCTAATTTTTACAATTCTGACCACTGTCTCTATATGAGGTTATAACTCTGGAACGCTTCAATGGATCTTCGCGATTCTGAGACTGCTTTCTCGTAATATATTGTACTTCACGTTAGTGGTAAAATTTCTTAGATATAACTTGCGTTTATTTTAAAAAAAAATGCAAATATGGCAAAAATTTTGAAAATTTTGCAATTTTCATACTTTGAATTTTTATTCCCTTAAAACAGAGAAATATGTCACACATAATAGTTAAGAAATAACATTTCCCATATGTCTACTTTACATCAGCATAATTTTGGAAGCAAATTTTTTTTTTTGTTAGTAAATTATAACGGTTAAAATTTGACCAGCAATTTCTCATTTTTACAACAAAATTTACAAAGCCATTTTTTTTAGGGACCACCTCATATTTGAAGTCACTTTGAGGGCTCTATATAGCAGAAAATACCCAAAAGTGACACCATCCTAAAAACAGCACCCCTCAAGGTACTCAAAACCACATTCAAGAATTTTATTAACCCTTCAGGTGCTTCACAGGAGCTGAAGCAACGTGGAAGGAAAAAATGAATATTTAACTTTTTAGCCACAAAAATGATCTTTTTTTATTTTCACAAGAGTTAAAGGAGAAAAAGGACAGATAAAGTTGTTGTACAATTTCTCCTGAGTCCGCCAATATCCCATATGTTGGGGAAAACCACTGTTTGGGCATACGGCAGAGCTCGTAAGGGAAGGAGCGCTGTTTGACTTTTCAAACTAAAATTGGCTGGAATTGAGATTGGACGCCATGTCGCATTTGGAGAGCCCCTGATGCGCCTAAACAGTGGAAACCCCCCACAAGTGACACCATTTTGGAAACTAAACCCCCAAAGGAACTTATCTAGATCTGTTGTGAGCACTTTGAACCCCCTAGCGTTTCACAAAAGTTTATAATGCCTGGGTGTGAAAAAAAAAAAAAATTTCCACAAAAATGATTTTTTAGTCCCAAATTTTTGATTTTTCCCAAGGAAATTGGATCCCAAAAGTTGTTGTCCAATTTGTCCTGAGTACGCTGATACCCCATATGTGGGGGGGGGGGACTGTTTGGGCGCACGGCAGGGCTTGGAAAGGAAGTAGTAACGTTTTGGAATGCAGACGTTGATGGGGGTCATGTTCCGTTTGAAGTGCCCCAGATGAGCCTAAACAGTGGAAAACCCCCACAAGTGACCCCATTTTGGAAACTAGACCCCCTAAGGAACTTATCTATATCTTTGGTGAGCACTTTGAACCCCCAAGTTCTTCACACAAGTTTATAATGCCCGGGCATGAAAATAAAAAATCCTATTTTTTTCCTACAAAAATTATCTTTTAGTCACTTATTTTTTATTTTCCCATGGGTAACAGGAGAAATTGGACCACAAAAGTTGTTGTCCAATTTGTCCTGAGTACGCTGATACTCCATATGTGGGGAGGAACCACTGTTTGGGCGCACGGCAGAACTCGGAATGGAAGGAGCACCATTTGACTTTTTCCAACCAAAATTGGCTGGAATTGAGATTGGACGCCATGTTGCATTTGGAGAGCCCCTGATGTGCCTAAACAGTGGAAACCCCCCACAAGTGACCCCATTTTGGAAACTAGACCCCCTAAGGAACTTATCTATATCTTTGGTGAGCACTTTGAACCCCCAAGTTCTTCACACAAGTTTATAATGCCCGGGCATGAAATAAAAAATCCTATTTTTTTCCTACAAAAATTATCTTTTAGTCACTTATTTTTTATTTTCCCATGGGTAACAGGAGAAATTGGACCACAAAAGTTGTTGTCCAATTTGTCCTGAGTACGCTGATACTCCATATGTGGGGAGGAACCACTGTTTGGGCGCACGGCAGAGCTCGGAATGGAAGGAGCACCATTTGACTTTTTCCAACCAAAATTGGCTGGAATTGAGATTGGACGCCATGTTGCATTTGGAGAGCCCCTGATGTGCCTAAACAGTGGAAACCCCCACAAGTGACCCCATTTGGGAAACTAGACCCCCTAAGGAAGTTATCTAGGTCTTTGGTGAGCAATTTGAACCCCCAAGTGCTCCACACAAGTTTATAACGTAGAGCCGTAAAATTAAAAAATCATATTTTTTCCACAAAAATGATCTTTTCACCCCAACTTTTATTTTCCCAAGGGTAACAAGACTCCAAAAGGTATTGTGCAATTTGTCCTGAGTACGCTGATACCCCATATGTGGGGGTAAACCACTGTTTGGGTGCATGTTAGAGTTTGGAAGGGAAGGAACGCTGTTTGACTTTTTCAACGCAGAATTGGCTGGATGCCATGTCGTGTTTGGAGAGCTCCTGATCTGCCTAAACAGTGGAAACCCCCCACAAGTGACCCCATTTTGGAAAATAGACCTCACAAGGAACTTATCTAGATGTGTGGTGAGCACTTTGAACCCCGAAAAATAATCCTTTTTTTTTTACAAAAATGATTTTTTCGCCCTCAATATTTTATTTTCACAAGGGTAACAGGAGAAATTGGACCCCAAAAGTTGTTGTCCAATTTGTCCTGAGTATGCTGATACCAAATATGTGGGAGAAAACTACTGTATGGGTACAAGTTGGGGCTCGGAAGGGAAGTAGTGACGTTTTGGATTGCAGACTTTGATGGAATGGTCTGGGGGCGTCATGTCGCATTTGGAGAGCCCCTGATGCGCCTAAACAGTGGATACCCCCCACAAGTGACCCTATTTTGGAAAATAGACCCAACAAAGAACCTATCTAGATGTGTGGTGAGCGCTATGAAGCCCCAAGTGCTTCACAGAAGTTTATAACTTACAGCCGTAAAAAACAAAAAAATCATTTTTTTTTACAAAAATGAAATTTTTGCCCCCAGTTTTTTATTTTCCCAAGGGTAACAGAAGAAATAGGACAAATTGCACAATAACTCTTGGGGTCCAGAGTACGCTGATACCCCATATGTGGGGGTAAACTACTGTTTGGGCACATGGCAGAGCTCAGAAGTGAAGGAGCACCGTTTGACTTTTTCAACGCAGAATTGGCTGGAATTGAGATCAGACGCCATGTCACATTTGGAAAGCCCCTGATGTGCCTAAACAGCGGAAATCCCCCAATTCTAACTCCAACCCTAACCCCAACACACCCCTAACCCTAGTCCCAACCCTAACCACAAACCTAACCCTAACACACCCCTAACCCTAATCCCAACCCTAACACTAATCCTAACTTTAGCGCCAACCCTAACCCTAACTTTAGCCGCAACCCTAACCCTAATGGGAAAATGGAAATAAATACATTTTTTTAATTTTATTATTTTTCCCTAACTAAGGGGGTGATAAAGGGGGGTTTGATTTACTATTTATAGTGGGTTTTTATGATTGGCAGCTGTCACGCTAAAAGACGCTTTTTATTGCAAAAAATAGTTTTTGCATCACCACATTTTGAGAGCTATAATTTTTGCATATTTTGGCCCACAGAGTCATGTGAGGTCTTATTTTTTGCGGTATGAGTTGACGTTTTTATTGGTACCATTTTTGAGCACGTGTCATTTTTTGATCGCTTTTTATTTCGATTTTTGGGAGGTTAGAATGAACAAAAATCAGCAATTCATGAATTTCTTTTGGGGGAGGCGTTTATACCGTTCCGCGTGTGGTAAAATTGATAAAGCAGTTTTATTCTTCAGGTCAGTATGATTACGACAATACCTCGTTTATATCATTTTTTTAATGTTTTGGTGCTTTTATAGAATAAAAACAATTTTATATAAAAAATTATTATTTTTGCATCGCTTTATTCTGCGAGCTATAACTTTTTTATTTTTTTGCTGATGATGCTGTATGGCAGCTCGTTTTTTGCGGGACAAGATGACGTTTTCAGCAGTACCATGTTTATTTATATCGGTCTTTTTGATCGCGTGTTATTCCACTTTTTGTTCGGCAGTATGATGATAAAGCATTGATTTTTTGCTTTGTTTTTTTTTTTTCTGAAGGGGTTCACTAAAGGGGTTAACTAGTGGGACATTTTCATAGGGGGGGTCGTTACGGATGCGGCGATACCAAATATGTGTACTTTTATTGTTTTGTTTTTTTTTATTTACAGGAAAAAATGAATTTTTTGGGGAATATATATTTTTTTTCTTTATTTTGGAATTTTTTTTAAAACATGTTTATTTTTATTTTTTTCACTTTTTTACTTTGTCCCAGGGTGGGACATCACTGTAAAATATCAGATCGCTGGTATGACAGTGTGCACAGCACTCTGTCACACCAGCGATCGCTCTGGCACTGCTGCAGGCTTCTCAGTGCCTGTTCTCAGCAGGCACTGAGGAAGCCGCCTCCCTGCAGGACCCGGCGGCCATCTTGGATCCGGGTCCTTGGAGGGAGGAAGGCCTCAGAACAGCGCGATCACATATATTATTAGGATTTGTACTGTGTTTTTATGATACCTGATGAAGGATATATACTGTATCCGAAACGCGTTGTATCTCCTCCATTTTAACTTATTAAATAAAAAAATATGAAATATCATCTTTGGATGTGAGTCCTGGGAAGCGCTGCCATTCATGGGCTGGATGTGCCTTTCTTGATTTGCACACGGAAACGGACAGCACAAAAATGTCACACGGATGTCACATACGTACACACAGATCGGACAAGAACCATGGACCGGATCTCACCAGTACTGTTTTTTCCAGTACCAAAATCACCAGGACATGTGAAGACTTATAGGAAAGGGAAAGGATGGGGGGATATTACTATAGAAAGAGCCAGGATGGTTCACATAATTATAAGAAGTGGCTCAGGATAGGGAAAATTATACTGGGAAGTGGCCCAGGATGGAGGATGTTATTATATGAAGATGCTAGAATGGGGGACATTATTATAGCAAGGGGCAGAATGGTGGGCAGGAAGGAACCTAGCATGGGGGACATTATACCAGGAAGGGGCTGAGGATGGGAAACATTACGCCACGAAGAGGCCCATAATGGAAGACATCATTATATGGGGCAAACACAAATCAGGTTAGGTTCTAGAATGCTACAGTAGCCCATAAATCTGACCAACATACAGGTGGGGGCTCAGGTCCAAATTTTGCACCTGGGCTCATTGGACTCCAGTTACACTTCTGTTGATTTTCATAATAAAGATTGATATAGTGTTCTACTTTAGTGATTTAGTAATTCCTAATCCCTTATAGGAGTTATAAGTTTTTGAAGCCGCATACGATGCAAACTTTTATATGTATCATATAACTGCAATAATAACACACATCAATAAGGATTTAAAAAATATATCCAGTATAACAATTAGTCAAAATGGTGACATTTATCAAAATCGTTACTAGCACCTATTTCATATCTATTTCAAAAATGTGTTTAACTTTTGCAAAGAATTTTCATCTGTGTTTTGCCCATAATCTACTTAGGGTTTCAGGAAGGAAGGGTGTATGCTGTATAAGGAAAACCACATACCCAGACATAAGTTGAGTAATAGAGGAATAGAGGTCATGCTTTTAATGTAACCAATCATGAACCTCCCGCTTACAAATTCAGAACCATCGTTACATTGAAATATCTTATTTTAATTTACAATTGTATTATTAACATTTCTGCAATGAACTTCTATTGCTAAAAAGTCATGTTTATAAGAGGAAGAATTACAGATTATGGGAGATTCCCTGAAGATAATATCAAAAAAGAAAAATATGTTTGGCAAGATTAAAAATGAGCCTTGACCAGTAGGGTAGCAGTAGGAGGGATGGCCATGGGTCCATTGACATGATGGGGACATCGGATATCCAATTTCCCCAGATGAGCACCAGTTTTAACAGTTTCAGCATCCACATAACACTGATGCTGTTGAAACCGATAGTAGAGAAGGAAGTTATTGGCTTAGTGCCCTGCCCTTCTCTGACCTGCATGGCACAGTCTGATTTAGGCCTGCAGGACGTTGAGTTCATGCTCAGAACATCATCATCCCTATTCAGGAGGTGCATCCCACAACTGCATCTGCCTGAAGTTGGTCAGGAATGACAAAAAAAATCACTAGGTTGCTACATACTATGGAGTACAAAGGCATGTCATAGGACATCATCTACTAAACCTTAACTATCTTTCTGTGGTCTCTATTGTTTAGGATATTTAGTTGTCAATATGATTGCATCTATGCATACCTTTCTCCTCTTAGTATGTAACAACATATTTATTTCTCTTACCCATATTCTGTGGTCAGTCTTATTTGTTGAGAGGCATAATAGCTAAACATATTAATTATTCACCACACCATACGGGTATTATACTCATTTCTTCTCACACAGTTTGCCTATGACACCATTGTTGTATATTGTTCTACATAAGTAATGGGTGAGCGTGCTCGGACAAGGTGTTATCCAAGCTCGCTCAAGTGTTAATAGAATATCCTCGGCATGCTTGGATAAAGTGTTATCAGAGAATGGTCGAGTACTAATAAAGCATCTTCGGCATGCTCTAATACTAAGTTTCAGTCGTCGCCATGGCTGCATTTCTTGCGGCTGTCTGACAGCAGCAACACATGCAGGTATTGCCTCAGAAACTGCCATGAGACATGCAGCCATGGTGACTCAAACCTAGTATTAGAGAATGCCGAAGATGCTTTATTAGTACTCGACCATTCTCTGATAACACTTTATCCAAGCATGCTCACTCATCACTATTCTATATTTATCACTAAATTATGTATTACTGGGATGTAATTTATTCATTGGGCCAAATATACCTCTTGAAGTTCCGTAAGCAGATTTATTACCTTTTTGTATAATTTTTTTCCAACCTTATGTACCCCATTGGGCCCCACTTTTAGGCATTGTCATCCACGATTTTAATCATGTTTTTATTGTATTCTTTAGATCATGACTAATAACAATGACCCAATTAAATGTATGTATGCAGTCATATTTTGTAGGTTTTTGTTCATATATACAGTAGCTCTTTTGACTGCAGCTTGGGGTTACTACTTGTTAAAGTGGCCCATTTGGCTTGCTACCAAGTTTTGTAGGGCTATATTTTGGAAGTAAATATAATGATATTACCATTATTTTTTCAAGTATAGGGTAGCATTAGGAACAGAATTTCGGGTAACATAATATGCTTTGGTCTTGCCCTAAGCTAGAATCCTTTTGAAAGGGTGTACTAGAAATTATACATAGAAATTACTTAGTACAGTTAGACACCACACCTTTGGTATACATATTGGGCCACATTGAAAACGGGCTACTGATGAATACTATAAAGCTGATGTTTCTCAAATGTTGTATATGGCTAGGATATTAATAGTTCAATATTTGATAACTAATCAAACTCCCACCATCCTAGAATTCATAAATAAGATTTACTAGTTCCTGAATTTGGAAAGAAGTATTTATTTAAAGACAAATTCTGTCACTAATTTAGAAAAATATTGGACCTCTTGGATTGACGGTTCCGTTTTGGCACCGCAAGATCGGCAAAGATACCTCCTGGGTCTGTTTTAAACTCCTAAATTATGGAATATAAGAATTCTTGTGGTCACATATATAATGACAATATCCTTTATACTATATCAGCAACTGTTCAAACTCATTATATGTAGAATATAGACCCGCAAGGGTAGGGTCCTCTCCCCTCTGTATCTGTCTGTCACTATTAGTTTGTTCATTGTCATTTCTACTTGTGTTTTGTATGTAACCCCTTCTCATGTACAGCACCATGAAATTAATGGTGCTCTAAAAATAAATAAATAATAATAATACATTCTGATAAGCTAAATATTGTTAAACAAATAAACCATCCTTTTGTTCACCGAAACCATGATTTTACTGTTCCTTTTTCACTTTGTTATATATCACTGGACTTTGTAGAGGTGGGAGGGATTGCGGGTTTGTGAGGATATTCTCTTGTTTTGTATTGTTTCTAAATTTATTTAAAAAAACATCTTATTTAAAAAAAAAAGTCCCCCGTCGCAATTGTTGCTGTTGACAGCAGAGGGCACCTTTAAGAACAATGCCAATTCAAAACAGCATCCACTGCCTCTGCCACATGAAAATACAAATCAGAGATGGTATTCTTCATGAAATAATGGCAGGTAGGTATCCTCCATCAGGGCTGAGCACACACTATAATTTCGCAGTGAAATCCACACAATACAGCAACGAATGTGGTGAACTTGGACATGTGGGAGTTGTGTTTCTACACAAACGGACAACTGAAAGCATTTTTCCTGGGAACAAGTATGGCATAACCTACAACAGAACAAAGAAAACGAGCTTCAATGACTGCTGTTTAACCATTTATTTAACTGTCTCTGAAGTAATTACGATACTGCTACAATGAGCTTTAAAATTTTTAAGACCCTAGCAATACTCTACCAATAAAATCTCATTTTTTTCAAGCTAAAGAAAATATGTTACCGGGTTTTTGATGCCTCATCAGAGAGTAGAATGAAAGTGTACAGACTCTGATTCTAATGCTGCGTCCAGGGGTGTAGCGATCATGCCATAAAAACAAAAAAATCATTTTTTTTTACAAAAATGATATTTTCGCCCCCAATTTTTTATTTTCCCAAGGGTAACAGAAGAAATTGGACCCCAAGAGTTATTGTGCAATTTGTCATGAGTACGCTGATACTCCTTATGTGGGGGTAAATTACTGTTTGGGCACATGGCAGAGCTCAGAAGGGAAGGAGCAACGTTTGACTTTTTCAACGCAGAATTGGCTGGAATTGAGATCAGACGCCATGTCATGTTTGGAGAGCCCCTGATGTGCCTAAACAGTGCAAACCCCCAATTCTAACTCCAACCCTAACCCCAACACGCCCCTAACCCTAGTCCCAACCCTTACCATAACTCTAACCACAAACCTAACCCTAACACACCCCTAACCCTAATCCCAACCCTAACCCTAATCCTAACTTTAGCCCCAACTCTAACCCTAACTTTAGCCGCAACCCTAACCCTAACCCTAATTGGAAAATGGAAATAAATACATTTTTTTAATTTTATTATTTTTCCCTAACTAACGGGGTGATAAAGGGGGGTTTGATTTACTATTTATAGTGGGTTTTTATGATTGGCAGCGGTCACACGCTAACAGATGCTTTTTATTGCAAAAAATAGGTTTTGCATCACCACATTTTGAGAGCTATAATTTTTGCATATTTTGGCCCACAGAGTCTTGTGAGGTCTTATTTTTTGCGGTACAAGTTGACGTTTTAATTGGTACCGTTTTTGAGCACGTGACTTTTTTTATCGCTTTTTATTTCGATTTTTGGGAGGTTAGAATGAACAAAATCAGCAATTCATGAATTTCTTTTGGGGGGGCGTTTATACTGTTTCGCATGTAGTAAAATTGATAAAGCAGTTTTATTGTTCGGGTTAGTATGATTACGGTGATACCTCATTTATATAATTTTTTTATGTTTTGGCGCTTTTATACAATAAAAACTATTTTATATAAAAAATTATTATTTTTGCATCGCTTTATTCTGCGAGCTATAACTTTTTCACTGTTTTGCTGATGATGCTGTATTGTGGCTCATTTTTTGCGGGACAAGATGATGTTTTCAGCGTCACCATGTTTATTTATATCGGTCTTTTTGATCACGTGTTATTCCACTTTTTGTTCGGCAGTATGATGAAAAAGCATTGATTTTTTGCTTTTTTTTTTTAAGTGGTTCACTAAAGGGGTTAACTAGTGGGATAGTTCTATAAAGTGGGTTGTTACGGACGTAGCGATACCAAATATGTGTACTTTTATTGTTTTGTTTTTTTATTTACAGGAAGAAATGAATTTATTGGGGAATATTTTTTTTTCCTTTATTTTGGAATTTTTATTTTACACTTGTGATTTTTATTTTTTTTACTTTTTTACTTTGTCCCAGCACAGCACTCTGTCACACCAGCGATGTGACAGGCAGTGCTGCAGGCTTCCTCAGCGCCTGCTCTCAGCAGGCACTGAGGAAGCTGACTCCCTGCAGGACCCGGCGGCCATCTTGGATCCGGGACCTTGCAGGGAAGAAGGCCTCAGAACAGCGCGATCACATCGCGCTGTTCTGAGGGCCTCAGGGAGCAAGCAGGGAGCCCCCTCCCTACGCGATGCTTCCCTGTGCCCCCGGTACACCGCGATCATGTTTGATCGCGGTGTGCCAGGGGTTAATGTGCTGGGAGCGGTCCGTGAGCGCTCCTGGCACATAGTGCCGGGTGTCAGCTGTGATAATCAGCTGACACCCGGCCGCGATCAGCTGCACTCCCCACGGGAGCGCAGCTGATCGCCTTGGATGTACTATCCCGTCCCAGGGAATTAAGTCCCAGGTCACATGGACGGGATAGTACGTCCGATGACAGAAAGGGGTTAAAGTGACATTAAACCACAGAAGTCGGACTCGAAGCCTGTGTGTTGCCTCATTACTGCAGCCCTACCACTGCCTTCCAGAGAAAATCCCTACAATTGGTGGTTTGAATGCGGGCATACGCAGTGAGGTCGGGCTGTTTTTGCTTAGTTTTTTTTTTTCTGCACTCCAGCTTATGTCCTGGGTGAAAAGAGTGACGAAAACCCAGGTAGAGAACTTTCCAGAAATGGAGACCATGGTAAAAATGCTTATGGAGGCCATGCGACAACAGCAGCAGGTTACGCAGCAGCAGCAGGAGGCCTTGCGACAGCAGCAAGAGGTTATGCAGCAGCAGCTGATATTTAATCAACAGCAGCAAGAAACCAGCCGGCTGTTGATACAGCACATCACAGCGCCACAGACAACAGGAACTACCCAGGGAAGCCAGGAGGTCCGGAAAGCGGTTCATACAGCAATTCCGAAAATGGAGAAATCTGATGACGTTGAGATGTACCTGGAGATGTTCGAAGGAGTGGCTGAGAGGGAGAGCCTAACCCGGGACCAGTGGGCAGAAGTCATTGCTCCGTTTCTGGCCCCAGGACCGTTGAAAGCCTATCAGGACCTACCCACTGAGCAAAAGGTGGACTACACGATCGTCAAGGGAGATACTAGCACGTCTTAGGTAAATGTGTTGGTCCAGGCCCAGGGGGTACACAAGTGGGAGTTTACCCCCTCCGAGCCGGCTCGATCTCAGTATTATGACTTAGTGCACTTGTTACAAAAGTAGTTGCAGCCTGAGATATTGTGCCCAGCGCTATGCTGGACCGTATAGTGACTGATAAATTTTAGAGGGCTTTGCCCCACTCCCTCCAAACATGGATTGGACCGGCATCTCCTACTAATGCCCTTCAGATGATAGACCTCATAGAAAGATATGGGGCTACCAAAGAACTAAAGGGAGAGACTCCCGGAAAGTAACGAGAAAGTTCCCTAAGTTTCCACCCGTGGCTCGGCGAGCAGAGACCAGAAAGGCGCTCAAGAAGTATCTGGGGAAGAAAGTGGCCCATAATCTGCTCACGGTGCCAGGAACCAGGGCATGTGAGAGCTGATTGCCCCCACCTGGCTGAGCCCATGGACACAAACTTTGGGTGCTACTAGTCTCACTATGCCGAACCGATGTGTGCAATGGCACCCAGAGGGACCCAGTATGAAACATTTGTGTAAGGTTGAAGTGGAGGGGACCCCTGCCCTGGCTCTACTGGACTCAGGGAGTCTTGTGACCCCGGTACGAGCCAGCCGGGTGCAAACCAGCAAATATACTGGTCGAAAAATTGGGGTGTTGTGTATACATGGAGACCTAAAAGACTATCCTATCGCACTAGTGATGATAAACATTCCAGGGGGAGGCGGTGCCACAAGGAGGGGGTGGTGATTAATTTGCATTATGAAGTAATAATTGGAAGAGATTTCTTTTATTTTCTGTGCTTTGGCCCACTGTTGTCCCACCCACTGAACAATTGCTGGCACCGGTGGCAACCAGGTTGCATTCTCCAGAAGTAGTGCATGAACTGTTATGTTTCGGTAGCTGAGGAGTGCAGCAAAAAAGGCAATACACCAGAGCAGTTGGAATCTATGAGATTGCGGTACCCTGACTAACCACCACAACTAGAGGCAGCCGTGGAGCGTTCCTACGTTGGTCCTAGACGCCTCATCACAGCCTGAGAAACTAACTACACCTAAAGATAGATATAGGAAAGCTATCTGCCCCGGAGCAGAACCCCAAAGACAATAGAAAGCCCCCAAACATGTAATGGCGGTTAGACAAGATGAAATACTGACACAGAAAGAAAATAGTATGAGCAAACGCTGGGGCCCAAACTAACTAAATAGAAAAGGATAGGAAGGGTACTTACTGCAATCCCAGAAAACCCTGAAAAGCACCAACTCTACTAATTTCAAAAACACCTGAGATCACACGACCTCTACCACCTAAATTAGCTCTCTGGTGTAACAAAATCAAAACAGCAGCCACTGAAAAAACTGGAAAAAGAAAAAGTACAAACATCAGTGGCTGAACAAAACTGAGAGGGCAGAAGCCCCGGAGGGACCCTGAAGGCCCCCACAGAAGTGCAGGACAAAATGCAAAAATATAGCACAAACACAAAAGAAGAAAATATCTTATCTGTTAGCAGGAGATGCAGACACGAACAGCAGGCTACAAGGGAAACTGGAATAAAGGATTCAGACCAGAACAATTGATCACCGGCAACCCTGATGGGAAGGTGACTCCTTATATAAAACCAGTCAGTAACACCTGATTCCCAGTCCTCACAATCTTCACTGGACAGACTAGCACCGCTTGTAACCACCAGAGGGAGCCTCTGCTCAGAACTCATCTCAAACCCATTCACAACAGTACCCCCCCTTGAGGAGGGGTCACCAAACCCTCATTTGAGCAACCAGGTCGGTCAGGATGAGTTCTATGATACGCACGGATAAGTCTCCTAGCATGGATGTCCGAAGCAAACACCCAAGAATTGTCCTCCTGACCATAACCTCTCCATTTAACCAATACTGGAGTTTCCGTCTAGAAAAACGAGAATCTAATATTTTCTCAACCACATACTCCAGATTGCCTCAACCAAAACAGGGTCAGGAGGCACAGCAGCAGGAACCACTGGCGCAACAAACCTCTTCAACAAGACTTGTGGAAAACGTTATGGATCTTAAATGTCCCTGGAAGAAGCAAACGAAAAGAAACAGGATTAATAATCTCCATGATCTTATAAGGTCCAATGAACCTAGGCTTAAATTTAGGAGATGCCACTCTCATAGGAATATTCTTTGAGGACAACCAGACCAAGTCCCCCACTTTAAACCGAGGACCATCAGTCCTATGCCGGTTAGCAAACCGCTGGGCCCTCTCCTGAGAGAGGGACAACCTCTCCACTACCTGGTCCCAAATCAGTTGCATACGCTCCACAACGAGTCAACACCTGGACAGACAGAAGCCTCCGTCTGTCCTGAAGAAAATCGAGGGTGAAATCCAGAATTACAGAAAAACGGAGACATCAAAGTAGCAGAGCTAGCCCTATTATTAAGAGCAAACTCAGCCAAAGGCAAAAAAGAGACCCAGTCATCCTGATCAGCAGACACAAAGCATCTTAGATAAGTCTCCAATGTCTGGTTTGTTCTCTCAGTTTGACCATTGGTCTGAGGATGAAGTGCGAGGAGAAAGACAATTGAACACCCAGTTTAGAACAAAAAGTCCTCCAAAATCTGGAAACAACTGGACTCCTCTGTCAGACACAATGTTCTCAGGAATGCGTGTAAACGAACCACGTGCTGAAGGAACAACGGCACCAATTCAGAGGAGGAAGGCAACTTAGGTAATGGCACAAGATGTATCATCTTGGAAAAACCTATCACAAATTACCCAGATGGTGGTCATTCTCTGAGAAACAGGAAGGTCGGAAATGAAATCCATAGAGATATGGGTCCATGGTCTCTTGGGCACAGGCAATGGCATCACAAACCACTAGAGCGAGAGCAAGGCTTGGAGCGAGAGCAAGTCCCGCAGGACTGCACAAATTCCCTGACATCACGAGACAAGGTAGGCCACCAAAAGGACCGACTAACCAAGTCTCTGGTACCAAAAATTCCGGGATGCCCAGCCAACGCGGAACAATGAATCTCAGACATCACACTCTTTTTCCACTGGTCCGGGACAAACAATTTTCCAACAGGGCAGCACTCGGGCCTATCCTCCTGACACCCTCCAGAGCAAGTCTCAAATTGGGCGAGATGGCGGAAAGAACTACACCCTCTTTCAAATAACAGAAGGATCAGATAACTCAGGAGAGTCCGCAAGGAAACTCCTCGAGAGGGCATCCGCCTTAACATTCTTAGTGCCAGGAAGAAAGGAAACCACAAAATTAAAACGTGTCAAAAACAAGGCCCCACCTGGCCTGTCTGGGATTGAGTCGCTTGGCAGATTCCAGATAGACCAGATTCTTATGGTCCGTAAGGACCACCACCTGATGTTTGGCTCCCTCCAGCCAATGTTCTCCTCCTTCAAAGCCCACTTCATGGCCAATAACTCCCGATTACCCACGTCATAATTACGTTCAGTAGGAGAAAATTTTCGAGAGAAAAAGGCACAAGGGTTACCTTTAGAGGCTCTGATCTTTTTGGGCAAAACGGCACCTGCCCCCAATTTCAGAGGCATCACCCTCCACCTGAAATGGCAGAGAAACATCAGGCTGCCGTAGAACGGGACAGAAGTGAATCTCTGCTTAAGTTCCTGAAATGCAGACTGCCTCAGGAGGCCAATTCACCACATCAGAACCCTTTCTGTCAAATCATTAATGTTTTAACAATAACCGAGAAATTACCAATAAATTTACGATAAAAATTGGCAAAACCCAAAAATCTCTGAAGAGCCTTTAATGAAGTAGGTTGGACCCAATCACAGATGGCCTGA
Organism: Oophaga sylvatica; assembly: GCA_033576555.1. NCBI lineage: Eukaryota > Metazoa > Chordata > Amphibia > Anura > Dendrobatidae > Oophaga > Oophaga sylvatica. The sequence goes on along the minus strand of JARQOD010000001.1, from coordinate 355,300,783 downwards.
ACCTTGACCGGGTCCATTCAATAACAGATGGGGACAAAATGAATCCCAAAATGAGATCCTCTGTACGCCAAAAAGACACTTTGATCCCTCACATACAGAGCATTCTCTCTCAAAATCTGGAATACAGTTCGAACAGTTTCACATGAGAGTCCCAGTCATTAGAAAAAATCAAGATATCATCCAAATAAACAATCAGAAATTTGTCCACAAAATCCTGAAAATGTCATTCATGAAGGACTGGAAGAGGGAAGGAGCATTAGTGAGCCCAAAGGGCATCACCAGTACCAAAATGCCCTTCAGGGGTATTGAATGCCGTCTTCCATTCATCCCCGTGCTTAATGCGAATAAGGTTATACGCCCCCCTGAGGTCAAGCTTGGTAAACCAAGTAGCGTTTTTCACCCTGGAAAACAGGTCAGAAATCAAGGGTAACGGTATTGATATTTCACAGTAATATTGTTCAAGAGACGATAATCAATACACGCCTTAATGAACCATCCTTTTTGGCCACAAAGAAAAAACCGACACCTAAGGGTGATGAGGATGGTCTGAATGACCCTTCTCCAATGATTCCTTGATATAAGACCGCATAGCGTCATGTTCAGGTACAGACAAGTTAAAAAGGCGACCTTTAGGGAATTTCTACCCCGGCACTAATTCAATAGCGCAGTCATAGCTCCTATGGGGAGGCAAGGATGCGATTTACTTTCGCTAAACACATCAGAAAAAATCAATCAAAAAGTCAGGACATCCTGAGCCTGGGGGAGGCAGAAAAAACAGGAGTTTTTGGTATTAACACATTGGCAGCCTGTAATGTATGTAGTACAGTTCATATAGCGTCTTGTGCTTGGGTGCGATGAACATACATGAGACACCGGTTTGATATAGAAAGCCCCTGTATTACTTCATACAAGTTGGCAAAATATAGTCCACAGTTTGCGGACACAGAAGCAGGAGACACAGCAGGCCAGAGTAATCTAATCTCAGCAATCACTCTCACAATAGATTCAGGATCTTCTTCTCTGTTACCGTGAGTCCATGCAAACTGGGTCTTTCAAAGAGCAGGTTCAGAGTCCACAAGTGCTTCAGAGTTCCTCAGTAGGAATAGCTGGAGTACAAGGTCCAAGGCTTACGGAGTCAAGTCAAGTCACAGGGGTTCACTGCAGGCTAGATTCTGAAGCACTGATTGCTCAGCTGTGGCTGCTTAAGAAGCAAAAGGAGAGAATCAGGGCGGGAACATGCAAGCTGAAAACTCCATTTTGACTGAGGCAAGATAGCTGCAGCAAGACAGAAAGTAAAATGGCTGACGAACAAACGAGTTTCAGAAACAATATACACAGAACCTTACATTACTCCCCCTTAGGGACAACCCCCGGATGACCTCAGACCAGGCTTGTGTGGGTACCTTGATTGAAACTGAAGGAGCAAGCGAGGAGCATTAACGTTATTGACTGGTTCCCATGAGTTGTCCTCCACTGGGTAGCCCTGCCATTTAATCAGATATTGTAACTGATTTCTATACACCTGGAATCTAAAATCCTTTCCACCACAATTCTTCCTGAGCATCGACTAGCACTGGGTCAGGGCAAGGAGAAGAACGTCCAGGAAACGTATTGGGTGTCGCAGCCTTTAGTAGGATACATGAAAACAGGGTGGATTCTCATAGTTCTGGGCAGTTGAAGACGACAAGCAACGGCCACTTATAATTTTACTGATTTTATAGGGTCCAATGTACTTATGTCCTAACTTAGACGATGGAATCCTTAACTTAAGATTTCTGGTTGACAGCCAGACCAAGTCTCCTACCTTGAAAGCTGGTGCAGGTTTACAAAATTTATCTGCTTTCTTTCTTATACCTTTCCTGAGCCGATTCCAGATTTTCCTTTAGAAGATCCATATTCTTCTGTAAAGACGTGATTCTTTCGCCACTGCTGGTAAAGGCGTTTCTATGGGAAATCGTGGTAGAATGTTAGGATGATAACCTAGATTTAGAGTAAAGGAGACTGTTTAGTGGAGGCACTCTGAGAGTTGTTATACGAGAACTCAGCTAATGGAAGTAGAATCCACCCAATCATCCTGTAGGTGGCAGATAAAGCAGCGGAGATTTCTGCTTCCAGGGTTTGATTGGTTCGTTCGGTGGTCCCATTAGTCTGGGATGCCGCCGAAGAAAGGTTTACTTTAATGTCCAATGTTGCACGAAATTTTGCACAAAACTAGAAGTGAATTGCACCCCTCGATCCGAATAACTAATCCGGTCTCCATGTAAGCGAAACACTCTTTATCATCAATCTGATGTTGTTTTGCGTGGGTAAGGCCGCACAGAGGATAAATGAGCTCTTTTGTTAGACGGTCAACCACACTTGAATGGTGTTTTTCCCTGAGAGGTTGGTAAACTCCTAATGAAGTCCATAGAAAGGATCCCCACGGGCGGGGACGGGGTGGGAAGAGGCTGTAACAGACAGTTGTGAGGAGGAGTGTCTTGCATCTTGCACAGACTTCACATGAAGTGACATTAGTTTAAAAACATCCTTGCAAGTGGGCCACAAAGAAAGGGAAAAAAATTCCTGTTCTTAAGAATTCCTTATGCCCAGCTTATCTTGGAACATGAATGAGTTGCAATACTCTCAATCTGACTGTTTCAGGAATATACAGGCGTTGTCCCTGAATCCACACACCATTCTTAAAGACAAGACTTCGTCCCTTGGGGTTGGCCAAAAAGAATCCGCATGGTATGCTTCCTTGATGTCCTTAAGTAGGTCTTGATTATGAATTACTCCTAGGAAATCTAGAGTCAGGAAGAATAGTCTTAGGGGAGTAAATTGGACTTTCCTCACTGAGTAAATCCTAGAGAGTGCATCAGCCTTTTCCATTGCGCGATCTGGTCTATAAGAAATGATAAAAATTAAATTGTAAAGAAAAATTCCAGCGAGCCTGGCGAGGAGTCCAGGCACTAGCCGACCTGATAAACTCAAAGGTTACGATGTCTGTCAGGACGACTATTTGCTGTGCAGCACCCTGAAGAAGGTGTCTCCATTCTTTGAAGGCGCAATAATGGCCAACAACTCTCATTGCCCCATCGTAGTTCCCTCAGCCGAGAAAAACTGCTGGGAAAAGAAGGCACAGGGATGCAAGACATTCTTCTCACCTGTTCTCGAGGATATGCTCCAACCGCAAGTCTGAAGCACCCCCCTTTAAGAAGGCAAGCTGGGGGTTTGGGGGATGTCAGGATAGGTCAGTGGTAAATTTATCTTTTAGACGGGAAATCTTCCTGGGCTTGGGGGTCCCAGGAAACTTAGACCTTTGGGGAAAGTGGGTGTGGTGACAACCCAGAGAAATTTCTAATAAAAAGTCATAGAAGTTGGCAAACCCGATGAAGCGCTGTACCTCCTTCCATTTCAGGATTGGCCAACCCCTGATGGCTTGGATTTTGCTTCCATCCATACTAATTCCTTGTGTAGACAGAATTTACCCCGAAATTTGAATTTTCGGTCCATGGAATTCACACTTTTCAAGTTTGATGTAAAGATGATTTTGCTGCGTTCCAAGCCATTTCCATGCAATGATGTTCCTTGTGGAGTTAGAAAAAATTAAATACACCAAAAAAATTACCACGAATGTATCTAGGAGACCCGAAGATGTCATTCCCAAGTTTTGGAAAGTGGTGGGGCGGGGTCTCAGACCAAAGGCATAACAATATTCAAAGTGTCCAGCGGACCTGAAGCAGTCTTCCATTCATCCCCAGGTTTTACGGACAAGTTATGGCCCCACGAAGATCTATTTTAGAAAAAATTTGGTGTCGCACTCTTCCAATAACTCGGGTTAAGGCAATGGATAAGTTTTTATTAACCTTATTGAGTTCCCTATATAACGTGTTCAAGATCCATCTTTTTCTTTACAAAGAAATGGGTGCACCTGGGGAGATGAAGAGGGGCGTATGAAGCCTTGGCTAGATTTTCGTCTATGTAATCTTTAAAGCCTTTAACTCGGCCTGCCAGGGGGTGATCTTTACCAAAGGATCCTCTCCCAGGCAATAATTCAATTGGACAATCTTTGGACGGTAGGAGAACGGTCAGCGTTCTCTTTCACATAAATCCACATAGTCCTGGTTACACTGTAGTTCGGGACTGCATGGTTTCCTTTAGGAACAGAGCAAGCTGAAACTTTTGGACTATCTGTTTTTGGAAATGTAATTCCTTGGTCCCCAGTTAATGGTAGGATTCTAGCCTCAGCCATGGTACCCTAGAATAATGGGAAAGTGGGAGAAGGGAAAAGCATAAAGGCAGTTTCTCTTGTGATCTTACCCATAAAACCTTTTAAAAGGCTTTTTTCCCCATCCACTGGTCCAGAGGTCGCAGGGGCCATCCACAGTTTCCATCTGTATGGAGTACCTTCTTCACGAACATCCCTGTTTCAGAGCAAAGGGGCATCCCCAAAATTTCACTTTCCCCCAGTCGATCATAGCAGAGCTAGACCCCAACTGATCAACCCGAGTTTTATGGAAAAAAGCAAGAGAATTGTTTTTCTTCAACCAGCTGGGCAAACCGCTGAGGAAAATTGAAAAATGGCAGGTTTACACAGTCACTCCTCAGAGGTAACGGGTTAAGTCCGAAATCAAGATCTGTTGCTGCAGACCCCTCCCGGGGCGCCTGACATTCCCCTTTCCTGCGTTCCAAGAGTACATACGGATGCGTAGTTAAAAAAGTCACCCAACGCGTGGGGGTCGGCACGAGCAAGTTACCCCTTTAAACAGTGGAGAAAACCCCTTTCGAAAAATAGTTTTTTTTGGCGGAACTGTCCAGTGTAAAGGGCCCATTCCTGAAACCAAGCTATTCACTCCCGAGTGTTACCTTGGCAAAGCAACATGGCTGTTCGCGTTGCACCTCGATTGGGGTCATCAAACCCTCCCCATGGCGAAAAAAAATCATCAGGTGATTCAAAAAATTTCCCTCATCTAATAGGGTTTCCCCACTCAAACCCTTGTTGGTAAGAAACATAAAATATAAGCACCTTAGATCGTTCAGGGGAATTGTGAGCATTGAGAAAAAAAAAGTTGATTGATTAAAAATCCCTGAATTTCTCACGTTCACCGCCAAAACGAAAAGGGGGAAATTTGGGGGAATCCCAAAACTGGGGGGCAGGGCAGGAGCCTGACTCCCCCCCTCTAAAACCCCAACCCTGCTCGAAAATCCGGGGTAGTCGTCCAAAACCCACTTGAAAATTGTGATTATTGAGGTTTTTAGATTTTGAAAAAAGGGTTTTTATATTCTGCAAATCCCCCAGGATTTTATGTCACTCCGCAAATTTCCTTTATGGGGGCCTCCTTTTTCCCAATCTTTTAAGAGGTTATGGAAAAAGAGGGAGAAAAAAAAACAATAGTGTTTACCTGTGGTAACCTGCAGAAAAAAAAAAAATTGGGGGAACTGCTCCCCGGGAATGGTTGGGAAGTAAACCCATTTTAAAACAAGAAATTTCACCAAATTTGATATCCAGATTTAAAGCAACAAAAAAGAGAAAGAAAGAAAAAAAAAAAAATAGGTTTACCTGGGGAAAACACTTCAAAAGAAAAAACTTGGGGAATTGCTCACCGGGAAAAGGTTGGGAAAAGTCAAACCATGCCCCAACAGAAAGTAAACCGGCATCTGATACCACATACAGCAACACAGCCTTTCCAGACCCAGAAACCCCAAAACTTTTGGCTTCAGATTTGTAATGTAGTAGTACAGTTCATATCGTCTTGTGCTTGGGTGCGATACATAATGAAACGGGTTTTTGAAAGAAAGCCCGTAACTTATACAATTTGGGCAAAATAAGTCAACAGTTTGGGACACAGAAGCAGGAACAAGAGGCCAAAAATTTAAAGTCAGCAATATCTAAAATAGTTCAGGATTTTCTTCTTGTTACCGGAGCCCATGAAAAACGGGGTCTTTCAAAGAGGGGTTCAGATCCAAAGTGTTAAAGGTTCCTCAGTAGGAATAGCTGGGAAAAAGGTCCAAGGTTAAAGGGAGTCAAGTCAAGTCAAAAGGTCACTGCAGGTAGATTCGAAGCATAAATTGCTCAGTGTGGTGTTAAAAGCAAAAGGAGAGAATCGGCGGAACAGCAAGCGAAAACCCCATTTTGACGAGGCAAGATAGCTACAAAAAAGAAAGTAAAGGTGACGAACAAACTGAGTTTCAGAAACATAAACAGAACCTTAACACCCCCAACTGGTTACAGCACAGATTTCCAAATAAAAAAGGATTTAGACTGAACCAAGGAAAACCCCCCACGATAAGCATGCAGATTATACAGAACCAAAATTTTCAGACCCTGGTGAATTTTCACCCTCATTTCCCCGAGTGAAAACTGGGGTTTATTTCACCCAAAAAAGGGGTGAATCGACCCCCATAGGGGAATGATTCTTAGGGGTATCAAGGGGAAAATACAATGTTTAGCAAAATCATAACCATCGGTTAATCTGCCCCCCAGAATCAACGAAGCTGAGCAGAAAATGGGGACAGAGAGCTATCAAGTGACAGTTAATAAAAATTAGTCTAACACTACCCAAGACAATGGCGGAAAAAGTCCCCCCGCTTGGGGCAGACGAAATGATGGGGCATCACCCAGTAGAAACATAACCCATTGCGTTTCAAAAACTCATGACGTTTTCCCCAGACACCACTCTTAACTGCAGGTTCAGAAGGGGTTTCACAAGGAAACCCCACCAATTTTTTTTTTTTTTTTTTTTTTTTTTTTTTTTTTTTTTTTTTTTTTTTTTTTTTTTTTTTTTTTTTTTTTTTTTTTTTTTTTTTTTTTTTTTTTTTTTTTTTTTTTTTTTTTTTTTTTTTTTTTTTTTTTTTTTTTTTTTTTTTTTTTTTTTTTTTTTTTTTTTTTTTTTTTTTTTTTTTTTTTTTTTTTTTTTTTTTTTTTTTTTTTTTTTTTTTTTTTTTTTTTTTTTTTTTTTTTTTTTTTTTTTTTTTTTTTTTTTTTTTTTTTTTTTTTTTTTTTTTTTTTTTTTTTTTTTTTTTTTTTTTTTTTTTTTTTTTTTTTTTTTTTTTTTTTTTTTTTTTTTTTTTTTTTTTTTTTTTTTTTTTTTTTTTTTTTTTTTTTTTTTTTTTTTTTTTTTTTTTTTTTTTTTTTTTTTTTTTTTTTTTTTTTTTTTTTTTTTTTTTTTTTTTTTTTTTTTTTTTTTTTTTTTTTTTTTTTTTTTTTTTTTTTTTTTTTTTTTTTTTTTTTTTTTTTTTTTTTTTTTTTTTTTTTTTTTTTTTGTAACCCGAGGGCTTTTCCCAGTATAAAGTATTACCCTTTGGGTGCATGGCGCGCCAGCGACGTTCCAGGGGTTTAAAAGGTATTGTTTTCCGCCCCCCATCGCCTTATTCCGCAGCCTATCGGGGGACGATATTTTGTTACAGTACAAAATGGGAAAGTCACTTACCAAAAGTACAGGCGGTATAGATTCTCTGCGACAAGCAGGGCTAACCCCCCAACCAAAAAGAAGTTTTTCCATGGGGTTGGGAGGAAGTGGGTACCTTTTGTTCGTAATTGGGAGAGGAGTTATCAAACCCCAAATAAACAAAGTAGAGGCAATCCAGAACTGGCCCATACCCTTACAACAAAACAGGTAAAAGCTTTTTTGGGTTTAGTGGGATATTACAGGCGGTTTATTGCCAACTTTGCAACCCTGTCCGTCCCTTTAACAGACTGCTTGAAAGGTAGGAAATCGGTGATGGTTCACTGGAATGATCAGATAGAAGAAGCCTTTATAAAGTTAAAATTGGCATTGTGTGGTACACCAGTTCTGATTACACCCAATTTCAAAAGAGAGTTCATTGTGCAGACTGATGCCTCTGAGATAGGGCTTGGTGCCGTGCTGTCTCAGGAGGTTAACGGGAAAGAGCATCCCGTTAGTTTCCTAAGTCGGAAGCTTACCCCAGCTGAAACCAGGTACAGTATTGTGGAGAGAGAGTACCTGGCCATTAAGTGGGCTCTGGAGTCATTGCGCTATTATTTTCTGGGGAGAACATTTCGTTTGGTGACTGATCATTCCCCTCTAACGTGGATGAGTCAAGCTAAAGAGAGGAATGCCCGAGTCACCAGGTGGCTTCTGTCCCTGCAGAATTTTAAATTTTCTGTAGAACATCGGGAAGGCAGACTACAGGGGAACGCAGATGCCCTGTCCAGAGTTCACTGTATGTCAGTTGTCCACCCCCCTAGGGTTGAACAAAGGAGGGAGGTATGTGGTACAGCAAAGGGTGTTTTGCTGGATGGCAGATACATTTCTTCCAGCAGGTTAAAGTTTGGCCGGGATTTTCCCTAAAGACAAGGACCTGTGATGGTGTCATGGTCACGTGATCAGCCCAGGTGATCTGTACCTCACCTGTGGGTGTGGTTAGGGGCTATGTAATGGTGAGGGTGAGAGTGAGATGTGGAAGAGGAGGAGCTCGGCTGGAGCCAGCCTGTATCTGTTTGCTGGACGACACATGCTGAAAAGCTCTAGCAGCTAGACTCTAGACAACCCGGGGAATGGCACCTGGCGGTCGCTGCTGACCTGGCAGCCGCTTAGTAAAGCCTGTCCCAGCAAGGGTGAGTCTGGGACCAGTGGTTCTCCAAGTAGGAGTATATTTGTGTTTTTCGTTATGTTCCTGTTATCCTGGTGTTTAAAGTGACATTAAACCACAGAAGTTGGACTCTAAAGGCACTGCCACACTTAGCGATCGCACCAGCGATCACGACAATGACACGACCTGGCGAGATCGCTAGTGCGATCGCTTTGTGATCGCTAGTTAGATTCCAAACACAACTCATCAGCGATCTGTGATTCCAAACACAACTCATCAGCGATCTGTATAACGACCTCTGCGGTCGTTGGGAAAACCTAGTCCCACCTGCGACGCTGGTGAAGTCGTTCATAAAGGGTGTCACACTCAGCGATTCAGGCTCACCAGCGGGACACCAACGACCAAAAACCGGCTCAGAACGTTCATAAGCGATCAGCGACATCTCAGCAGGGGCCACATTGCTGCAACTTGTCACACACAGCTAAGTCGCTAACGAGATCGCTACTGCGTCATAAATGGTGATGCAGTAGCGATCTCGTTAGCGATCTCGCTAGCGATCTCGCTTAGTGTGGCATACCCTTAAGCCTGTGTGTTGCCTCATTACTTCGGCCCTACCACTGCCTACCAGAGCAAATCCCTACAACAGATCTCTCCAAAGATACAATTAAAGGTAGGAAAGCATTCAAGATCATAACGGTGCCTCCAAGAGACAATGGGATCTCATATAAATGGGGCTTCCCCCTTAAGCTCCTTGTCCATTTCAAGGGAAAAATGACAGCCCTACTTTCTCCAAAAGATGGTATGGAATTCTTGAAAGCAAGCAAAATCCCTAATCGCGACAAAACTACAACCTCTGACGACCCCAAAGACACCACCTGAAATAATCTTGATTCTCTTCAAGGCCTAATCTTGTCATTAAGGCTATCAGCCTTAAAGTTTCACATGATGTTCTAAAGTCTCTTTGTACTATCTACTGTTATAGAAGTTCCTTAGAGCTTGTTACCACAAACTTTCCCCCACACTAAAGTAGAATCCGCAGGAGTGGATTTCTTCTGGAGGACCTTGTTCGGTGTTAGTATTATTTACTAAAGTTATATTTGCTTGTCATACTGTATATATTTTATGTGAGCAATTTCAGATACATTTTGATTTAAATTTTCAGTTTGTTTTTTTTAATTTAAAGTAGTCCATCAGGTCCAATCTACACAAAATGAAACTAAAATTGATGACGTACAATGTCAGAGGGCTCAACAGCCCAAGAAAGAGATTTATAATTCGCAATGAGTTGAATTGCTCTCATTCTGACATTGTGTGCCTTCAAGAATCGAAATTCAAACATAGTTCTCATCCCAACTTTCTAGACAAAAACTTTCCTAACATTTTCGAATCTTCCGGTCTAAAGAAAAAGGCTGGCGTAATAACACTAATTAAAAACTCTTTTTCATTCGAACTTTTGGATGAGGTCAGAGACGAAAAAGGTCATTTTTCACATCCTGATCTGTAATCTAAATCAAGTCGCATATACAATAGTGAATGTATACGCCCCCAACAGAGGACAAATTAAATTCCTTAATATGCTTATGAAAAAAATAAATGCAATTTAAAAAGGTACTCTAGTAATTGCTGGCGATTTCAATATCGTTACAGACGGCAAAATGGACTCCACAGCAACAAATAGAAACAAATCTGAAACGCTCATCAATTGGTTGCATACAAACGAATTGTTCGACGTTTTTCGATGTCTAAATTCGACCTCAATTGAATTTAGTCATTTCTCTGACCCACATCATTCAGCCTCTAGGATAGACTTAATTTTGTCAGATATTTTCTCTCTCCTTAAGTTCTCAAGTGTTTCTATTTCGCCAGAAACGATATCTGACCATTCCCCAGTCATTGGTGAATTTTCAGAAGGAGCTGCAATCAGCAAAAATTTTCTTTGGAAATGTAATTCCTCAGTTTTCAATTGTCCTACCTTAAATATTGAAATTTCCACAGCAATTAAAAACTACTTCAACGAAAATGAGATTCACAAAAAACCTTTACCAAAATAATGGTAAATAATAACGGATGCCAAAATAGAAAAAATATATAATTTTTATTGAAAAATTCTTAAAATCAGTGAATAGAATGCTGAATCAGCAAAAAGACCAGGGACAAACATCCATAGACATCACACGAAAATAAACAACCCAAATAGAGAAGCACAATATAGATGCTAACAAAGCAACCACCAGCCTGGTACAAGTGCCTCATATCCCATTAGCTAAATGATTTTGTAAAAAGCTAATGCACATGTCTGACTGCTGATCAGTAAAGGTATCTAGTACATCCAATATAAACAGCAGCTCATGCAGTGTCATAAGTCAATAAGGCATAACAGGTGGGACAAGTGTCCATATGAAAGGCAATAATGGTTAGCATAAGTTTACCTAGGAGTTGTCCGTGAGTGTCCTGGCGTCCCTGCTACCCCGACGCGCGTTTCGCAATCCTTCTTCTGGTGGTTGCTTTGTTAGCATCTATATTGTGCTTCTCTATTTGGGTTGTTTATTTTTGTGTGATGTCTATGGATGTTTGTCCCTGGTCTTTTTGCTGATTCAGCATTCTATTCACTGATTTTAAGAATTTTTCAATAAAAATTATATATTTTTTCTATTTTGGCATCCGTTATTATTTACCGTTATTTTGGTAAAGGTTTTTTGTGAATCATATTGTTATATATAGGATGTTGCCCCCATTGAGTTAGGGGACTTTTTTCACTAATAGGACCAAGTTGTGATTAATTCAACAAAAATGAGTCAAACCTTGTGGACCCATTCATTTGTTGGAATGCCCATAAGGCAGTTCTGAGGGGAGTCTTAATCTACATCTCTTCTAGAATAAAAAAAAAGACAGAGAGAAAATTGTCCATATACAAAATCAAAACCAAAGAGTCAAACCAAGCAAAAAGATCATCTCCCTGCCCCAGCTTTCAAAAGTCAGACAAGACCTGAGAGCCATAATCTTCTCATTGTATGATTCTGCTTTAAAATCATCAAAATTAAAACAATATAAAAATCTCAATAAGCCTTCAAAATATATGATGAACAGACTTCAAAAGCAAATAACTTCCCCAAAAGGCGAGTCACTAAATCATCCCCAAGATATTGTAAAGTCATTTGCAAACTATTATCAAAACCTATACATCAATCAGAATAACCCCCATTTCCAACCAAACAAATCCGAAATTGATGCATTTCTAAAATCAATGAATCTCCCTAAACTAAACTGCGACGACATAGAATACCTCACCTCTCCTTTTACTGACAAAGAAATCTTGAATACCATTAACCGTCTTAAATATTTTAAATCGCCAGGCACAGACGGGTTCAACAATGATTATTATAGAACATTTGGTAATCTATTAGCCCCTCACCTAACAAAAGTCTTTAACACAGCCTCGAAAAGTGGTCGCTTTCCTGATGAAATGCTGGAAGCAACCATCATAGTTATCCCCAAACCTAATTCGGACAAAACCCAAATTAAAAATTACAGACGTATATCCCTTATCAATAGCGATTTGAAACTTTACGCTCAAATAATTGCAAATAGACTAAACCAATTTTTACCCAAGCTTATACTAAATGACCAAATTGGTTTTATAAAAAACAGACAAACAGTTGCCGGCACAAGAAGGCTTATCAATCTAATAAAATTAATCAAATCTACTAAAAAAAGCCACTATAATATCCCTAGATGTCGAAAAGGTGTTTGACCGCCTCAATTGGAAGTACCTTCAAGCAGTTCTACATAAATTCGGTTTTCATTCCCAATTCTTAACAACCATAATGGCACTTTACTCAAACCCCAAAGCAAGAGTTTATGGCAATTACTCCGTACAGAGTACTGGACCCCATATATTGCTCCATACAGAGTACTGGACTTCATATAATGCTCCATACAGAATCCTGGACCCCATATAATGCTCCATACAGAATACTGGACCCCATATAATGCTCCGTACAGAGTACTGGACCCCATATATTGCTCCATACAGAGTACTGGACGCCATATATTGCTCCATACAGAATACTGGACCCCATATAATGCTCCGTACAGAATACTGGACCCCATATAATGCTCCATACAGAGTACTGGACCCCATATATTGCTCCTTACAGAATACTGGACCCCATATAATGCTCCATACAAAATAATGGGCCCCACATAATGCCCCATGCAGGCTGTGCCCCCCCACATAATGCAGGATGTCCCCCCCATATAATACCCCATGCAGGATGTCCCCAGGAGCCGAATTGCCACTCATCATGGCATGATGACAGATTTTACCAGCAGAAGCCATGATTTTACTAAACCGGCATCTTTACCATTCCGTACTTAGAAGGCGGACACAGGAGCCTGGGCATCGTCTACAGACGCTTCGTCGATCAGACGCCTTCCCCACCGTGTCCGCTCTCTACCTTCCAGGCAGGCGGTGTCGCCGCCGCTGTGGCACTGAGGTAATCCCGCCCGTGCTCGGCACTTCCTACTTCCCACTGTTACAGCTCAGGAGAGGGCGCTGTGGAAAGACGTCATCGCGCCCTCTGACCTGAGACGTCACAGTGCAGAGCCGCGGAAGACACCGGAGCTGCGGAGGCACGGGGAGAGGTAAGTATTGTGCCAGCTGTTGGGGCCCTGAGCAAGCGGGGGGGAGGCCCAGTGGCATCACTGGCACCGCTCTCCTCCCTAACGGGCGCCGGGGTACCCAACGGCGAGTGGGCTCCCCGCCTGCTCAGGGCCACTTGCCCGGGTACGCCGGGTGCTGACGCCGGCCCTGGGTGGGATTGTGTCCATTCTGCTGTGTAAGATAGCACTGATTGGTTGTCTGAGAGTGATTTAGAGGTATTCACCCTTTAGAGGTGAATATCTGAATTTAGAGATAACACCCTTCAGCATCAGGTGGGCTATTTAACCCTGTTCCCAGCCCAGGTCATTGCTGTTTGGTTGCTATCTTTTAAGGGTTCATCTTAAGGTTTGTTTCCTTTTTCCTTCATGCTACACTCCTAGTGCATCTTGCAGAGGTACCTACCTGGTTCTTGACTAGGCATCGGCCTTGTCACCAGACGCCAGCTGCCTGGTGACAGCAGGCCTGGGAAGGGCTCTGCCACAGTCCCCCTTCCATTTACTGGGAGCTGGGTGAAGAGTATACCGGCTCTTTAACTCCTTTCCGACATCCGGCGTAATAGTATGCCAATTTTGGACTCCCTCCCTTTGATGTGGGCTCCGGTGCTGAACTCATATCTTTTCTGGCATATGTCAGCTGTTTTGAACAGCTGACATTTGCCTCGGACAGCCGCAGGTGAAATCGGAATCCACCCATGCCTGTTAACCTGTTAAATGCCGCTGTCAATCTCTGACAGCGGCATTTAAAGTGCGCTTCAGGCAAGAGCTCCGGAAATCCAGTCCATCGGTGACCATGTCACGTGATCGCAGATCACTGATGGGTTAACATGACAACCTGAAGTCTCCAGCAGACCTCTATGGTTGTCACTGCCAGATTGCTATGAGCGCCGTCTGGTGATCGGCACTCATAGCAAGTGAGCAGTTCTGCTACATACAGGCGCTCTGATCATTGCCTTTATGTAGCAGAGCCGATCGGATTATGGCAGCTTCTAGGCTCCCATGGAGACTATTGAATCATGCCAAAAGTAAAAAGAAAATGTTTTTAAAAATATTTAAAAAATATATAAAAGTTTAAATCACCCCCCTTTTGACGCATTCAAAATAAACCAATAAAAAATCAAACATACACATGTTTGGTATCACCACATTCAGAATCGCCTGATCTATCAATATAAAAAAAAAATTAACCCGATCACTAAACAGCGTAACGAGAAAAAAAGTCAAAACGCAGAAAATGCAATAACGGGCAATCAAAAGATCATGTCTGCACCAAAATGGTATTATTAAAAACATCAGCATAGCATGCAAAAAATAAGCTCTCACCCAACCAGAGATCATGAAAAATAGAGACGTTATGGGTATTGGAAAATGGCACTTGTTTTTTTATTTTAAACAAACTTTGCCATTTTTTTTCTCCACTTAAATAATAAAGAACCTGTACATGTTTGGTGTCTTTGAACTTGTAATGACCTGGGAATCATAATGGCAAATCAGTTTCAGCATTTAGTGAACCTGGTGAAAAAAAACAAAAAACAACTGTGGGATTGCACTTTTTTTGCAATTTTACAGCACTTGGAATATTTTTTCCGTTTTCGAATGCATGACATGATAAAACCAATGGTGTCCTTCAAAATTACAACTTGTCTTGCAAAAAACAAGCCCTCACATGGCCATTTTTACCAAAAAATAAAAAAGTTATGGCTCTGGGAAGAAAGGGAGCAAAAAATGAAAATGCAAAACCAAAACCAAAAATATCTCTGGTTGTTAAGGGATTAAGGCTCGTATAGCTGGGGCAGCTTGTGCCAAGTGCAACTTTGCACCTTTGCTGGTTTGGTGCCAGTCTTGCTGGGTCTCCCTGTGTTAGCGCATAACAATAACTGACCTCAGCAGTGTCCATCAGGCTACATGACTGTCTCAAAAACGTAGGACAAGAATAAACGGGTCACACAGCGCATTAATTACTAGCGCATGTACAGTATTATAAGCAGTGTTTTTCAATGGAGACTGTTAATAGACATATCAGGTCACGTGTCACTCCTTCAGCAGTCATTTTTACGATCAGAGCGCCATGCATTGTGCAAAGTAAGACTTTAGTATGCAATGGGGGTGACGCTTTATAAAGAGAGAAATCTGCACTGCTTATACCATTTTATTATTAGGTTACCATATGATCATCCTCCAGTCACCAATCTTAAAAAGGTAAGGTTACATATGCTTGGCAGATAATTTGCCTGTTTCCACTTGGTACTCTGCTACATCTTCACACATTCAGTATTTGGTCAGTATATTACATCAGTATTTGTAAGCTAAAACCAGGAGTGGGTGATAAATACAGAAGTGGTGACGTGTTTCTATTATACTTTTCCTCTGACTGTTCCTCACTTAGTTTTGGCTTATAAATACTGATGTAAAATACTGACCAAATACTGAGCGTGTGAACATGGTATATACAATGTCATCATTAACGTATGAAACTGTATTTGATCTTGTACATTTTAATAAATGCTTATGTATAAAAACAAATGTGATACAGATTGCATATGGATGAAAAATACAGATAAAAAATAATCTGTTTTTTTATGAATATAAGACAATTGTTTTTAAATACTCATGTGAACTTAGCCTTAACATGACCTTTGTGGGTTTTTTCACATTTCTATGGGCTGAAAAAATATACAACACCCTAAAAATAATTGCTGTATATTTTCTCCAGTGACTGAAATATCAGCTTGGTAGCACTGAGAAGTTTTACCATACTAGCAAGATTTTGGAGACATTTAATTCACGACTTCAAAAGATAAAATGAAAATACAGCACAATACAGAAGAATAGCAAGAAACTGTGTGGACTTTCAGTAATGTTATAGAGATTCAAATTCTTGATAATCAGAATAAATATTACACTAGATCTCGAAGACTATCTATTTTCTAACATCTAATAATTATCTGTTTATCTACCTATTTTTCTTCATCTATATTTTTCCCATGATTCCAGATTTATAATTGTTGGGTATTAGCTCCTCAAGGTTCTGGCATCTTCAATTCATTCTTTTCCCCTTTACTGTAAGTATTGTCATTCATCTGTATATTTCTATTGGAGCTGTAGAAAATCTTACACATAGTATTGCTTAAACTAACATTTTTCAAGCAGGAAATGCCTAAGAAATCCATAAAAGCTGATGTACGGTACAGTCCTGAAGCTGTAAACTGTAACAGAACATCGTCCACTGTCTACCCTTTCATCCACACCAAAACAGACTGCAGACAAGACACAAAAGTATAAAGTCCTAAAAGAAATTGTACTTGCCTGAGCTTCCTAACTGTAGCAGAGTTCTGTACAGCAGCCGAGGGAGTAGCCTATTGCTTAAGACAAGACTTAGGAACATCTGTCAGATGGCCCTGCCTGTATGAAGTGCAGAAGTGGGTTTGTCCTTGCTCAGGAAGGAATTCACTTTTTCCTCTTTTTAGTTAACAAGAAACATGGAATTTTGGTGACCTAGGCAAATACCAAAAATTATATCCCCCAAAAAACATCATGACATCTATTTGAAATGATTGGTAAATGAGAGCTAAGTGAAACATTATTGTTTTCCTTTGTAACTGGCAGGTATTAAAATTAAATTTGGGTGATGTTTATCACACCTTTCCTAGAAACTGATGTCACCTTTATAGCTGTAAAGGGAATCTGTCAAAAGGATCAACTCTCTTAATCATTTTATTCAACTTTCTATGACTTGCATGCCCATATAGACATCCTAGGTTCATTGATTTACTGACAGATTCCGTTTAATAGGCACATCTATGAGTAAATAACCTGATGTCTGGTGATTTACTTCCCCAGCATAGTCTGGCTCTCCAATAACTGGTCCACAACTAAATCTAAGAGTAGGACCTGAGTGTGCAGCAATTCTGCTATATGTACAGCTAGTAAGACAACATCAGGTTCGATGAACTGGTGTGAGAAGCGTTTCCCAAATTTGATTTTAATATATGCCCACCAATTATATACCATACCAACAGACACTCCTAAATAATCACAAGCAGTCCATATATCCATCATCATACCCCAATAGTAATAAAAAGACCAAGACCAAACCCCAGAGTGAAGAGTCTGCAAGATAACTACTGTTCCTAAAATTAATATATACCCCAAAATAAACCTGAAATACAGCCCAAAATACAGACCTAGAATAAATTCTAAAATAAATACAGATTGTAGACCAGGTCATAGATTAAACAAAGACCTCAAATTAAATACAGACCCCAGAGCTCCAAATTAAATAAAGACCTCAGTGCAAATTTCAAAATACAGAGACTAGACCCCATAGTTAATATAGACTCCAGAATAAATACAAATTGCAGATAAGACCCAAAATACAGACTCAATAATCCATAATAGACTCCTGTAGAGCAGAGATGAGACCTCCTAAATACAAATTTACAAATTTCAGATCAGATCTAAATAATTATGGACCTCATAACAAATGTACAGTCATGGCCAAAAGTTTTGAGAATGACACAAATATTAATTTTTACAAAGTCTACTGCTTCACTTTTTCTAATGGCAATTTGCATATACTCCAGAATGTTATAAAGAGTGATCAGCTTAACAGCAATTACTTGCAAAGTCAATATTTGGATAGAAAATGAACTTTATCCCCCAAAACACATTTCAACATCATTGCAGCCCTGCCTTAAAAGGACCAGCTAACCTCTTTTCAGTGATTGTTCCATTAACATAGGTGTGGGTGTTGATGAGGACATGGCTGGAGATCAATCTGTCATGATTAAGTAAGAATGACACCACTAGACACTTTAAAAGGAGGCTGGTGCTTGGCATCATTGTTTCTCTTCTGTTAACCATGGTTATGTCTAAAAAAACACGTGCAGTCATCATTGCAATGCACAAAAATGGCCTAACGGGAAGAGTATCGCAGCTAGAAAGATTGCACCTCAGTCAACAATCTATCGCATCATCAAGAACTTCAAGGAGAGAGGTTCCATTGTTGCCAAAAAGGCTTCAGGGCGCCCAAGAAAGACCAGCAAGCGCCACGACCGTCTCTTAAAAGTGTTTCAGCTGTGGGATCGGGTTACCAGCAGTGCAGAGCTTGCTCAGGAATGGCAGCAGGCAGATGTGAGTGCATCTGCACGCACAGTGAGGCGGAGACTCTTGGAGAAAGGCCTGGTCTCAAGGAGGGCAGCAAAGAAGCCACTTCTCTCCAGAAAAAACATCATGGACAGACTGATATTCTGCAAAAGGTACAGGCAGTGGACTGCTGAGGACTGGGGTAAAGTTATTTTCTCTGATGAATCCCCTTTTCGATTGTTTGGGACATCAGAAAAACGCCTCATTCGGAGAAGACAAGGTGAGCTCTACCACCAGTCTTGTCTCATGCCAACTGTTAAGCATCCTGAAACCATTCATGTGTGGGGTTGCTTCTCAGCCAAGGGAATCGGCTCTCTCACAGTCTTGCCTAAAAACACAGCCATGAATAAAGAATGGTACCAGAATGTCCTCCAAGAGCAACTTCTCCCAACCCTCCAAGAGCAGTTTGGCGATCAACAATGCCTTTTCCAGCATGATCGAGCACCTTGCCATAAAGCAAAGGTGATAACTAAATGGCTCAGGGAACAAAACAGAGATTTTGGGTCCATGGCCTGGAAACTCCCCAGATCTTAATCCCATTGAGAACTTGTGGTCAATCATCAAGAGACGGGTGGACAAACAAAAACCTAAAAATTCTGACAAAATGAAAGCATTGATTGTGCAAGAATGGACTGCTATCAGTCAGGATTTGGTCCAGATGTTGATTGAGAGCATGCCAGGGAGAATTGCAGAGGTCCTGAAGAAGAAGGGTCAACACTGCAAATATTGACTTGCTGCATTAACTCATTCTAACTGTCAATATAAGCTTTTGTTACTCATATGTTTGCAATTATATTTCTGTCTGTGATAAAAACATCTGTCAAACACACACAAAAACCAGAGGGCTGCAGATCATGTGAAAATATAATATTTGTGTCATTCTCAAAACTTTTGGCCATGACTGTAGGTTCTGCACCTATCGCAAAGCAGAATGCCTAATCCCTGTCTGACCCTGGCAATAAGCCATGCACCCGGGAGGACAGGATGTGCGTTAGTCAATCCTCACTACCGCTAAAGACAACTGTGATAGACAAATTAAACAAGGGAACACTTAGCTTGAGAAGATTCAGAGATAAAAACCAACGTCCTCCAAACTTCAAAAAGGACGATAGCCGACTGCTACTGCTCCAAGCCTCAACAGGGAAATGCAAATAGAAAATATCACCCGCCCTTGCCAGAAGCAAGCAGGAAGTATATCAACACTCAGGTCCAGGTGTGGCCATTAGCACCGGGGAGGTGGCCACTGGTCTGCAAAGCAAACTACTAAGACCTTCTGCAGTCAGACACAGTGCAACAATCTGCTGCCTCTGACACATCCATGACATATATAGGGTTAACTGATAGTGCCACACTATGAACACATAATACCACAATATAGTGACGGAATGTCACCATACTGATCATTACCAAAAATGACTATAGCAAGACCATTATTAACAATAATTCTGCAGTGTAAGAGACAAATAAAACTACCAGTCCATAGCCAAATGTTAAAAGCATAAATTGTAGAGATAGTAGTATACGGATCATTAACCAAAACTACTGTCCTAAGACTGATATGACCACCATAGAGTGGATGTAATGGTAGATATGAGTGATTCAGTGATGTTATTCTCTCTGATCGCAGTCATTTACTTCCACATTTCCATTCAGCTCAGACTGCAATGACCTCTTCTTACATCCATAACTATTCTCTGCAAATTGTAATAAACTATTTTATCTTTTCACTTTTCAAGCACCCGCCTCACATTCCCTTACCTTTAGGCCTCCTTCACACATCCTGGTGATTCCGGTACAGGAAAAACCAGTACTGCTGAAATCCGTGGTCTGTATTACATATGTACATATGTGACATCCTTCTGCCTGTGTGCGTTCCATGTCCGTGTGCTGTCATAGTGACACATATGGAATGAAATGCAGCATAGAAATAAAAGTGTTAAGGTATTAAAGATGTTCAAAGTTAAAGATAGATGGCGATGAGGAACAGGACAGATAGACAATAGGTAGACAGAAATATGTCAGTGTGATATATAATCAGTGCTTTGCGTGCTTGTATTTATTATTTAAATAAGTAATAATAAAGAAAAACGGCGTTGAGTCCCCCTTCATTTTCCTAACCAGATGAGTGAAAGCCGACAGCTGGAGGCTGGTGTTAAAATTCTGGGAAGGGGCCGATAGCTATGAAGGTTCCCAGCTAGTGATGATCAAGCACTAAAATGCTCGGATGCTTGTTGCTCGGTTCGAGCAAAATGGAGTGTTCGGGTGCTCGACCCAAGCAATGAACCCAATGTAAGTCTATGGGAAACCCGAGCTTTTTTGCCTCGACCCCACCTGGTTGTCTATTTAGGGTATCAAAATGTCGGAAATCTATGGAAAAGGGCACAAATGACATGGGAACATCATGGGGAAGCCCCCTGGAAGCATTTCTGACTCCTAGGTCACTGTTGTGAACAATGTTGTCAGAGCCTTACGCCACTTTTACAGGCGCACACTAAAACATACAAAAACTAAGCCAAAATGGATTTTCCTGGGAAATATGTTAAGGAACATCCTTTCCAGGGTAATGATTTGTATGTAAAGCAAAATAAATAACCCCCCAAAAAAATGTACCTCCACCACTTGGGCTATGTTCACATGTAGTATTTTTGATGCGTTTTTCAACTTCAGCATTGCTTTCAACCATTACAAATGCATTCACAGGGAAATGTCATTTTAACTTTTATCAACCTTAGCTGGCCATGTGGTGTGTGACACATCATCAGACACATCCTGTTTCATTTATGAAGAAGGGACTCTGAAAGTCACAAAGCCTATTTTTATAGGGCATCAGGCGGCATTATTATTCTTAAAGGCCAATCAGCCGGCTATGCTTTGTTGTTCCCATTATTAAACAGTGGGTCTCCTATACTATTATTGCCTATGCAGTGAGTGGCTGGGCTGCCAAAAATTAGGACGCACCCCAAAACCCCTTTGACGAGATGTGCAGGAGGGCCTCATGAAAAAATGTTCCTATTATAAGAAAGTGGGTCTCCCATAGTGTTTGCCTGTGCATGGAATACAAGGCTTGCCCTGCCCCAATGTTACACACACCCCAATACCCCTTTAAAGAAACGTACTGGATGGCTACAAGAAAGCAAAGTTCCCATTATTCTCTATTTGGTACTGCCATACTGTTTACCTATGCATTGAATGCAAGGTGTTATGATTTGGTAGCTGAGGAGAGCAGGCAAAAACGGCAATACACCAGAGAGGTTGGAATCTACTGGATTGCAGTATTCTGACTAACCACCACAACTAAAGGCAGCCGTGGAGCGTTCCTAAGTTGGTCCTAGACACCTCGTCACAGCCTGAGAGGTTAACTACACCTAAAGATAGAAAGAGGAAAGCTATCTGCCCCGGAGCAGATCCCCAAAGAACACAGGAAGCCCTCAAACATGTAATGGCGGTTAGACAAGAGGAAATACAGACACAGACAGAAAATAGTATGAGCAAACGTTGGGGCCCAATCTTCCTAGAAAGAAAAGGATAGGAAGGACACTTACTGCAATCCAAAAAACCCTAAAAAATACCAACTCTACTAATTGCAAAAACACCTGAGATCACACGACCTCTACCACCTAAATTAGTTCTCTGGTGTAACAAAACTAAGCCGCAGCCACTGAAAAAACTGGAAAAGGCAAATGAACAAATAACAGTGGCTCAGATAAACTGAGAGGAGCACAAGCCCCCGGAGGGGACCTGGCTGACCTCCACAGAAGTGCAGAGAACAATGCAAAAAGCAAGCACAAAAATAAAAGCAGAAAATATCTTAAATGATAGCAGGAGATGCAGGCAAGACTCAGCAAGTTTCAAAGTGAACCAGGAACCACAGTTGAGACAAGAACAATTGATCACCGGCAAAAATGATGGGAGGGAACCTCCCTTATATAAGACCAGTCTGTAACTCCTGATTGCCAATCTTCACAATCTTCATTGAATGGTTCAGTACTGTTTGTAACCACCAGAGGGAGCTTCTGCTCAGAATTCATTTCTAACACATTCACAACAGTACCCCCCCTTGAGGAGGGGTCACCGAACCCTCATTTGGGCAACCAGGTCGGTCAGGATGAGCTCTGTGATATGCACGGATCAGTCTCCTAGCATGGATGTCCGAAGCAAACACCCAAGAATTGTCCCCTGACCATAACCTCTCCACTTAACTAAATACTGGAGTTTCCGTCTAGAAAAATGAGAATCCAATATTTTCTCAAGCACATACTCCAGATTGCCCTCAATCAAAACAAGGTCAGGAGGCGCAGCCATAGGAACCACTGGCTCGACAAACCTCTTCAATAAGGACTTGTGGAACACGTTATGGATCTTAAATGTCCCTGGAAGAAGTAAACGAACGGAAACAGGATTAAGGATCTCCAAGATTTTATAAGGTCCAATGAACCTAGGCTTAAACTTAGGAGATGGAACTCTCATAGGGATATTTCTTGAGGACAACCAGACCAAGTCCCCCACTTCAAACCGAGGACCATCAGTCCTATGCCGGTTGGCAAACCGCTGGGCCCTCTCCTGAGAGAGGGACAACCTCTCCACTACCTGGTCCCAAATCTGCTGCATATGCTCCACAACAGAGTCAACACCTTGACAGACAGAAGCCTCCATCTGTCCCGAAGAAAATCGAGGGTGAAACCCAAAATTGCAGAAAAATGGAGACATCAAAGTGGCAGAGCTAGCCCTATTATTAAGAGCAAATTCAGCCAAAGGCAAAAAAGAGACCCAGTCATCTTGATTAGCAGACACAAAGCATCTCAGATAAGTCTCCAATGTCTGGTTTGTTCTCTCAGTTTGTCCGTTGGTCTGAGGATGAAAAGCCGAGGAGAAAGACAATTGAACACCAAGTTTAGAACAAAAAGTCCTCCAAAATCTGGAAACAAACTGGACTCCTCTGTCAGACACAATGTTCTCAGGAATGCCGTGTAACCGAACCACGTGCTGAAGGAACAAAGGCACCAATTCGGAGGAGGAAGGCAACTTAGGTAATGGCACAAGATGTATCATTTTGGAAAACCTATCACAAATCACCCAGATAACGGTCATTCTCTGAGAAACAGGGAGGTCGGAAATTAAATCCATAGAGATATGGGTCCATGGTCTCTTGGGTACAGGCAATGGCATCAAGAAACCACTAGAGCGAGAGCAAGGCTTGGAGCGAGAGCAAGTCCCGCAGGACTGCACAAATTCCCTGACGTCACGAGACAAAGTAGGCCACCAAAAGGACCGACTAACCAAGTCTCTGGTACCAAAAATTCCGGGATGACCGGCCAACGCGGAACAATGAATCTCAGACATCACACTCTTTTTCCACCGGTCTGGGACAAACAATTTCCCAATAGGGCAGCGCTCGGGTTTATCCTCCTGACACCCTTCCAGAGCTAGTCTCAAATTGGGCGAGATGGCCGCAAGAACTACACCCTCTTTCAAAATAACAGCACGATCAGATAACTCAGGAGAGTCAGCAAGGAAACTCCTCGAGAGGGCATCCGCCTTAACATTCTTAGTGCCAGGAAGAAAGGAAACCACAAAATAAAAACGTGTGAAAAACAAGGCCCACCTGGCCTGTCTAGGATTAAGTCACTTGGCTGATTCCAGATAAACCAGATTCTTATGGTCCGTGAGGACCACCACCTGATGTTTGGCTCCCTCCAGCCAATGTCTCCACTCTTCAAAAGCCCACTTCATGGCCAATAACTCCCAATTACCCACGTCATAATTACGTTCAGTTGGAGAAAATTTTCGAGAGAAAAAGGCACAAGGGTTACTTTTAGAGGTCTCTGGATCTCTTTGGGACAAAACGGCACCTGCCCCAATTTCAGAGGCATCAACCTCCACCTGAAATGGCAGAGAAACATCAGGCTGCCGTAGAACAGGAGCAGAAGTGAATCTCTGCTTAAGTTCCTGAAACGCAGAGACTGCCTCAGGAGGCCAATTCACCACATCAGAACCCTTTTTGGTCAAATCAGTCAATGGTTTAACAATAACAGAGAAATTACCAATAAATTTACGATAAAAATTGGCAAAACCCAAGAATCTCTGAAGAGCCTTTAATGAAGTAGGTTGGACCCAATCACAGATGGCCTGAACCTTGACCGGGTCCATTTCAATAACAGATGGGGACAAAATGAATCCCAGAAATGAGATCCTCTGTACGCCAAAAAGACACTTTGATCCCTTCACATACAGAGCATTCTCTCTCAAAATCTGGAACAAGTTCGAACATGTTTCACATGAGAGTCCAAGTCATTGGAAAAAATCAAGATATCATCCAAATAAACAATCAGAAATTTATCCACAAAATCCCTGAAAATGTCATTCATGAAGGACTGGAAGATGGAAGGAGCATTAGTGAGCCCAAAGGGCATCACTAGGTACTCAAAATGCCCCTCTGGGGTATTAAATGCCGTCTTCCATTCATCCCCGTGCTTAATGCGAATAAGGTTATATGCCCCCCTGAGGTCAAGCTTGGTAAACCAAGTAGCACTTTTCACCCTGGAAAACAGGTCAGAAATCAAGGGTAACGGATATTGATATTTCACAGTGATATTGTTCAAGAGACGATAATCAATACACGGCCTTAATGAACCATCCTTTTTGGCCACAAAGAAAAACCGGCACCCAAGGGTGAAGAGGATAGTCTGATATGACCCTTCTCCAATGACTCCTTGATATAAGACCGCATAGCGTCATGTTCAGGTACAGACAAGTTAAAAAGGCAACCTTTAGGGAATTTACTACCAGGCACTAATTCAATAGCGCAGTCATAGCTCCTATGGGGGGGCAAGGATGCAGATTTACTTTCGCTAAACACATCAGAAAAATCAGTCAAAAAGTCAGGAACATCCTGAGCCTGGGAGAGGCAGAAAAAACAGGAGTGCTGGCATTAACACATTGGCAGCTCCAACTGGTTACAGACACAGATTTCCAATCCAAAACAGGATTATAAGACTGTAACCAAGGGAAACCTAGTACAATAATGTCATGCAGATTATACAGCACCAAAAATTTGCAACTCTCCTGATGATCAGGTTCAACCCTCATTATCACCTGAGTAGAGAACTGGGGTTTATTCTCAGCCAAAAGGGTAGAATCAATCCCCAGTAGGGGAATAGACTTCCATAGGGGTATCAAGGGAAACCCACAACGTTTAGCAAAATCAAAATCCATCAGGTTAATAACTGCTCCCGAATCAACAAAAGCCTGAGCAGAAAATGTGGACAGGGAGCAAATCAGGGTAACAGTCAACAGAAATTTAGTCTGAACACTACCCAAGACAACTGAGAGTGCAAAACGTCTTCCCCGCTTAGGGCAGACTGAAATAGCATGAGAGGCGTCACCACAGTAGAAACATAACCCATTGCATTTTCGAAACTCATGATGCTGTGCCCCAGAAGCCACTCTATCACACTGCATGGGTTCAGAAGCTGGTTCACAAGGCAACACTATTCCACGCATACCTCTACGCTCATGCAAACGTCTGTCAATTTGAATCGCTAATGACATAGAATCATTGAGACCAGAGGGAGCAGGGAAACCCACCATAACATCTTTTACATTCTCTGACAGACCCTACCGAAAAAGGGCTGCCAAAGCATCATCATTCCATTTGGTCAGGACTGCCCACTTTCTGAATTTTTGACAGTATAACTCAGCGTCCTCAAGCCCCTGATTTAATGCCAACAAGGTTTTTTCAGCTTGATCAGTGACATTAGGTTCATCGTACAATAACCCCAAAGCCAGAAAAAATGCATCAACATTACTCAAAACAGGGTCCCCAGGTGTCTGGGAAAAAGCCCAATCCTGAGGATCGCCGCGCAGGAGAGAGATGACAATTTGAACCTGCTGTGCTGCGTTCCCTGAGGACTTAGGTTTTAAGGCAAAAAACAACTTACAGTTATTTTTGAAATTCAGAAATTTAACTCGATCCCCTAAAAACAAATCTGGCATGGGGATCCTAGGTTCCACAACCGGCAACCCTGCAAGATAGGTATTAATACTCCGAACTTCAGTGGCAAGCTGATCCACACGGCCAAACAACTGTGCAAACTCCATTGAGAGAAAAAAAAAATCCTCCTCAGCACCCAGAGAAAAAGAGGGAAAAAAAAATGCAACAAACAGAAAAAAAAAAAATCTCTGACAACTCTGACAACTTTTTTTTTTTTTCACACTATTTTTCCCTTTTGTGAGTACAATATAATTTTCAGTTTAGGCCGGTGATACTGTTATGATTTGGTAGCTGAGGAGAGTAGGCAAAAACGGCAATACACCAGAGAGGTTGGAATCTACTGGATTGCAGTACCCTGACTAACCACCACAACTAAAGGCAGCCGTGGAGCGTTCCTAAGTTGGTCCTAGACGCCTCGTCACAGCCTGAGAGGTTAACTACACCTAAAGATAGAAAGAGGAAAGCTATCTGCCCCGGAGCAGATCCCCAAAGAACAAAGGAAGCCCCCAAACATGTAATGGCGGTTAGACAAGAGGAAATACAGACACAGACAGAAAATAGTATGAGCAAACGTTGGGGCCCAATCTTCCTAGAAAGAAAAGGATAGGAAGGACACTTACTGCAATCCAAAAAACCCTAAAAAATACCAACTCTACTAATTGCAAAAACACCTGAGATCACACGACCTCTACCACCTAAATTAGTTCTCTGGTGTAACAAAACTAAGCCGCAGCCACTGAAAAAACTGGAAAAGGCAAATGAACAAATAACAGTGGCTCAGATAAACTGAGAGGAGCACAAGCCCCCGGAGGGGACCTGGCTGACCTCCACAGAAGTGCAGAGAACAATGCAAAAAGCAAGCACAAAAATAAAAGCAGAAAATATCTTATCTGATAGCAGGAGATGCAGGCAAGACTAAGCAAGCTTCAAAGTGAACCAGGAACCACAGTTGAGACAAGAACAATTGATCACCGGCAAACATGATGGGAGGGAACCTCCCTTATATAAGACCAGTCTGTAACTCCTGATTGCCAATCTTCACAATCTTCATTGAATGGTTCAGTACTGTTTGTAACCACCAGAGGGAGCTTCTGCTCAGAATTCATTTCTAACACATTCACAACAGCAAGGCCTGCCCTGCCCCAACGTTACCCGCACTCCAATAACTCTTTGAACCAACGTACTGGATAACCACATGAAAGCAAAGTTCCTATTATTCTTTATTTGGTACTGCCATACTGTTTGCCTATGCATTGAATTCAAGGCCTGCCCTGCCCCAAAGTTACACGCACTCCAATAACTCTTTGAACAAACATACTGGATGGCCACATGAAAGCAAAGTTCCCATTATTCTTTATTTGGTATGGCCATACTGTTTGCTTATGAATTGAATGCAAGGCCTGCCTTCTCCAACAGTACACGCACTCCAATAACTCTTTGAACCAACATACTGAATGGCGACATGAAAGCAAAGTTCCCATTATTCTTTACTTGGTACTGCTATACTGTTTGCCTATGCATTGAATGCAAGGTCTGCCCTGCCCCAACGTTACACTTACTCCAATAACTCTTTGAACCAATGTACTGGCTGGCCACATGGAAACAAGTTCCCATTATTCTTTATTTGGTACTGCCATACTGTTTGCCTATGCATTGAATGCAAGGCCTGCCCTGTCCCAACTTTACACGTACTCCAATAACTCTTTGAACCAACGTACTGCAAATATCGATATTTTACTGTGTAAACCTTTTCCAGATCGTTAATAAATATGTTTAAGAGAATAGGTCCCAACACCGACCCCTGTGGTACCCCACTGGTCACAGTGACCCAGTTAGAGAATACTGTATACCATTTATAACCACCCCCTGCTTTCTATCACTAAGCCAGATACTTACCCATTTACACACATTTTCCCCCAGACCCAGCATTCTCATTTTGTGTACCAACCTCTTGTGTGGCACGGTATCAAACGCTTTGGAAATATCAAGATATACCACGTCCAGTGACTCACCTTGGTCCTGTCTATAGCATACCTCTTCATAAAAACTGATTAGATTGGTTTGACAGGAGCAATTCTTCATAAACCCATGCTGATATGGAGTTAAACAGTTATTCTCATTGAGATAATCCAGAATAACATCACTCAGAAACCCTTCAAATATTTTACCAACAATAGAGTTTAGACTTACTGGCCTATAATTTCCAGGTTCACTTTTAGAGCCCTTTTTGAATATTGGTACCACATTTGCTATGTGCCAGTCCTGTGGAACAGACCCCGTCGCTATAGTGTCCCTAAATATAAGAAATAATGGTTTGTCTATTATATTACTTAGTTCTCTTAGTTCTCGTGGGTGTATGACATCCGGACCCAGAGATTTATCTATTTTAATCTTATTTAGCCAGTTTCGCATCTCTTCTTGCGTTAGATTGGTGACTCTTATTATAGGGTTTTCTTTGTCTCTCGGCATTTCACCTAGCATTTCATTTTCCACCGTGAATACCATAGCGAAGAAGGTTTTTAATATTTTAGCTTTTTCCTCGTCATCTACAACCATTCTTTCCTCACAATTTTTTAAGGGGCCTACACCTTCACTTTTGAGTCTTTTACTATTGATATAGTTGAAGAACAGTTTGGGATTAGGGTTGAGCGATACTTTCCGATATCAAGAAGTATCGGATCGGAATGGGTATCGCCGATACCCCAAAAGTATCGGCGATACCCGATTCCGATACTGGAAATCCAATGCAAGTCTATGGGACAGAAATATTGTAACTAAAAAAAAACCCTTCCTTTCCTTGTAAACACTAAATATACACACATAGAACACACATATATATATATATACATGTCATTGTGACATATATATATATATATATATATATATATATACATATATTTATAGTTTATACACTTCTACATAGTAAAATAGCCTCTGATTCAATTGCCGGGTAATGCCGGCTTTTGTGAAAATACAGAAGCACCCGACATGAAATGACACATGGTTTACATAGAGTTAACCATGTATTTTCATGTAGTTTGATATCTGATTTTCACAAACAATTACATGAGTGTATGTGTGCAAAATTTCACACCTGTAGGGGTTAATTAAAGGTGTAAATTCGTTGTAAAAAAACCGGACTTTTTTGCTACGAATTTACACCTTTAATTAACCCCTACAGGTGTGAAATTTTGCACACATACACTCATGTAATTGTTAGTGAAAACAATATATCAAACAACTTGAAATGACATGGTTAACTCTATGTAAACCATGTGTCATTTCATGTCAGGTTCTGCATTTTCACAAAAGCCGGCAATTGAATTAGCGGCTATTATACTATGTAGAAGTGTATGAACTATAAATATAAATATATATATATATGTGTCACAAATTCAATGACATGTATATATATATATATATATATATATATATATATATGAGGTGTAAAATTGTTGAAAAAAAATGCGTGGGCTCTCGCCCTATTTTCTCAACCAGACAGACAAAGCCAGCGAGTGGGGGCAGATAATAATAGCCCAGAGAGGGACCATTATTTTTGCCCCCCCTGGCTACTAACATCTGCCCCCAGACACTTCAGAAAAGACAAATCTATAATTAGATTCGCCCTTTCTGGCACTTTGCCCGTCTATTCCCATTGCCCTGTAGCGGTGGCGAATGGGTTAATAAGGGGTTAAAGCCACCTTGCTATTGAAAGGTGACCTTAAGCCAGGTTAATAATTGAGAGCTGTCAATTAGACAACTATCAATTATTATTTCTATTGCATGAAATAAAAATAAAACACACACACTTTATTTAAAAATCATTTTAATGAAATAAAGACACATGTTTTTGACCATCTTTTATTTGACTGCAAAAACCATTTCCTGTAATAAAAATAAAATAAAAAAGCAAAATTATTCTTACCTATCCCATGCACAGTCAGGTCCCACGGTGTAATCCATCAGAAAGGGTTAATGTTTACTGCAGGGACCGCAGCTAATGCTGCAGCCTCACAGTAAACCCCCGAATGAATGAGCTCCTCTCCTGGCTGACAGGAGAGGAAGTGGAAAGCTTAATTGATTGCTTTCCACTTTCACTTCAGGTCAGCCAGGGACACCATCAGTGACGTCAGAGGGAACTGATTAACAAAAATAGGGGTTCCCTTCGAAAAAAAATGGCGTGGGGTCCCCCCTATTTTTGTTAACCAGCCTGATGAAGCAGACTGCTTAGGCATGGTATTTAAGGCTGTTAAGGAGCCAATATCCATGGACCTTGCCAGCAGCGTCGGACTGGAGTACATTGGGCCCACCAGAGAAAAATTATTCTTGGGGCCCACCATCATACTTCCCAACCTTTGAAGAAGGGAAAGAGGGACCAAGGCTGTGGCACGCTGTGCCTGCTGCAGCAAATTTTAGGCCATGCCACGTTGCACCACAGACTGTCCAGGAGTTGTAGAATGCTTTAGTCCAGGTGTGGGAGAAGATCCCTCAGGAGACCACCCGTCGCGCTCATCAGGAGCATGCCCAGAAGTTGTAGGGAGGTCATACAGCATACCTCCCAACTTTTGAAGACAGGAAAGAGGGTTAAAGGCTGCGGCGCTTGTAGCGCGCCGCAGCAAATTTTAGGCCACGCCCCGACCACACCCATTTCATAACTAATCACACCCATATCCTCGCCCCAACCGTACCCATTTAGCACTGCTGATCACACTGACTGGTAATGAGGGCACAGTGGCTGGCATTATGGGCACAGTGGTTGGTACTGAGGAAAAGAAAGAAAGAGCAGCGAGAGAGAAAGAAAGGAGAGAGAGAGAAAGAACAAACAGAGAAAGAAAGAGAGGAAAGAAAGAAAAGAGAGAGAGAAAGAAAGAACAGAGAGAAAAAAGAACAGAGAGCGAGAAAGAAAGAACAGAGAAAGAGAGAATGTATCAACAGAAGCATACAGTCTAGATCACGTGAGGTCATTATTGCCCTCTACTCCTCTTTGGTCAGACCTCATCTGGAATACTGTGTCCAGTTTTGGGCACCACATTTTAAAAAAGACATCAACAAACTGGAGCAAGTTCAGAGAAGAGCCACCAGAATGGTGACCGGTCTGCAAACCATGTCCTATGAGGAACGGTTGCAGGATTTGGGAATGTTTAGCTTGCAAAAAAGAAGACTGAGAGGAGACTTAATAGCTGTCTACAAATATCTCAAGGGCTGTCACATTGTAGAAGGATCATCTTTATTCTCATTTGCACAAGGAAAGACTAGAAGCAATGGGATGAAACTGAATGGGAGGAGACACAGATTAGATATTAGAAAAAACTTTTTGACAGTTAGTGTGATCAAGGAGTGGAACAGGCTGCCACGAGAGGTGGTAAATTCTCCTTCAATGGAAGTCTTCAAACAGAGGCTGGACAGACATCTGTCTGGGATGATTTAGAGAATCCTGCTTTGAGCAGGGGGTTGGACCAGATGGCCCAGGAGGTCCCTTCCAACTCTACCATTCTATGATTCTATTATTCTAAGAACAGAGAGAGAAAGAAAGAACAGAGAGTGAGAGACTAGAGAGAGAAAGAAAGACTAGAGAGAGAGCCAGAGGCGTAGCTAGGGTTTTGGTTTAGTGGGGGCGAAACTTCTGAGTGGGCCCCTAACCAGAGAACCTCAGCAAATGACCGCACTGTTGCCAAAAATAATCTATATATAAAAAGACCAATATTGATATCACCGCCATATGGTCTGTGGTAAATAATACCAGTCCTATAGAACATATAATAGATTACAGCACAGGTATAGATAATGACTTACCGCTGATGTTTTTTCTAATGGAATTGTTCACTTTTCATGTCTTTTCCATCTGGCCCAGACCGACATGACGACTTCTCCAGCCAGGACTCGACTGCAGAGATTACAACAAAGACACATTTCACTTCTCATATTTTTAGCACTGTCACGGTCACCAATTGGACTATTCTCAACCTGCACAAACTCCTCATCCTGCTGAAACCCCAATACTGAGCCGCTGCTGCCATATGTGTCCCTATTTCTGCACCTGATACCCCAATACTGAGCCGCTGCTGCCTTATGTGTCCCTATTACTGCACCTGATACCCCAATACTGAGCTGCTGCTGCCGTATGTGTCCCTATTACTGCACTTGCTGTGTGGTTCTGTGTGACCTCTAAATTCTAAAGCACCCCTCTAGAATATAGTAATGCCGGGTGCAAGTGCCCTAGAAAACAGTGCCCACATTTTGTCCCCTAGACTGTAATAATGCCCTGTGTGCCCCTTTGACAGTCACAGTAACCCGAGTTCCCCTATAGCAATAAGTGTCCACTTTACATTTAATAATGTCCCAAGTCTCCCCCTGTACATCTCCCCTATACACAGAATAATGCCCCTCACTGGACATATACTGACCCCTTAATGTCCCCAACTATTTAATGGGTCCAACACTGTATGATGGCCCCTAGATAGCATCCATACAGCATAATACACCAGATAGTCCTCAATATAGTATAATGCACCCCAATAGGCAGCCTCTATATTATAATAAACCCCCATAGGCAGAGTCTATAATATAATGCACCACCATAGGCAGCCGTTATATTATAATGCACCCCCATAGGCAGCCTCTGTAGTATAATGCATCCCCATAGGGAGTCTCTGTAGTATAATGCACCCCCATATGGAGTCTCTGTAGTATAATGCAGCCCCCATATATAGCCTCTGTAGTATAATGCAGCCCCATATACAGCCTCTGTAGTATAATGCACCCCCCATATACAGCCTCTATAGTATAATGCACCCCCCATATACAGCCTCTGTAGCATAATGCAGCCCCATATACAGCCTCTGTAGTATAATGCAGCCCATATACAGCCTCTGTAGTATAATGCACCCCCCATATAGAGCCTCTATAGCATAATGCAGCCCCATATACAGCCTCTGTAGTATAATGCAGCCCCATATACAGCTTCTGTAGTATAATGCACCCCCCATATAGAGCCTCTGTAGCATAATGAAGCCCCATATACAGCCTCTGTAGTATAATGCACCCCCCATATAGAGCCTCTGTAGCATAATGAAGCCCCATATACAGCCTCTGTAGTATAATGCAGCCCCATAAACAGCCTATGTAGTATAATGCAGCCCCCATATACAGCCTCTGTAGTATAATGCAGCCCCATATACAGCCTCTGTAGTATAATGCAGCCCCATAAACAGCCTATGTAGTATAATGAAGCCCCCATATACAGCCTCTGTAGCATAATGCAGCCCCATAAGCCTCTGTAGTATAATGCAGCCCCATATACAGCCTCTGTAGTATAATGCACCCCCCATATAGAGCCTCTGTAGCATAATGAAGCCCCATATACAGCCTCTGTAGTATAATGCAGCTCCATATACAGCCTCTGTAGTATAATGCAGCCCCATATACAGCCTCTGTAGTATAATGCACCCCCCATATAGAGCCTCTGTAGCATAATGAAGCCCCATATACAGCCTCTGTAGTATAATGCAGCCCCATAAACAGCCTATGTAGTATAATGCAGCCCCCATATACAACCTCTGCAGTATAATGCACCCCCCATATACAGCCTCTATAGTATAATGCAGCCCCATATACAGCCTCTGTAGTATAATGCAGCCCCATATACAGCCTCTGTAGTATAATGCAGCCCCATATACAGCCTCTGTAGTATAATGCAGCCCCATTTACAGCCTCTGTAGTATAATGCACCCCCCATATACAGCCTCTGTAGTATAATGCACCCCCATTAAAAAAAAACAAAAAAAACAATACTCACCTCCCAGCTCCTGTGCTGCTCACTGTTCTCCCTCTCAGCGTCTGACAGCGGGCACCGGCAGGTGATGTCATCGCGCCTGCTGTCAGACGCTGAGAGGGGGATTATGGGAGAGAAGGAGCGCTCGCTCCTTCTCTCTCTATGCCGATACAGCTGACCCTCCGATGACGGGTGGGGGGCCCACTGCTGGCACCGGCCCCCCCACCGCCTGTTCAGGCCCCATAGCGGCCAGGTGGCAGAGCAGGGAGAGCGATTCTCCCTGCTCTGCCGCAGAATGTAACTGTAGCGTAGCTCCGGGTGGGCCCCTCAGAGCGCGGGGCCCGGGGCCACCGCCCCCTCTGCCCCACGGCCTATCCTTTCAAATCAGGGCCCACCATGCAGGAGCTGGGGGCGGGGCCCACCGGAGGTTTCTCCGGTGTCCCGGTGGCTCAGTCCGACCCTGCTTGCCAGCCTGATAATACCAGGCCACAGCAGTCTGCTTATCTTGGCTGGTTAACAAAAATAGGGGATCTCCTCGAAAAAAATTGGCGTGGGGTCCCCCCTATTTTTGTTAACCAGCCAGATGAAGCAGACTGCTGAGGCCTGGATTTTCAGGCTGTTAAGGAGCCAAGATCCATGAACCGTGCCAGCCTGATAATACCAGGCCACAGCAATCTGCTTATCTTGGCTGGTTAACAAAAATAGGGGATCCCCTCGAAAAAAATTGGCATGGGGTCCCCCCTATTTTTGTTAACCAGCCAGATGAAGCAGACTGCTGAGGCCTGGTTTTTCAGGCTAGTAAGGATCCAATATCCATGGACCTTGCAAGCCTGATAATACCAGGCCACAGCAGTCTGCTTAGCTTGGATGGTTAACAAAAATAGGGGATCCCCTCGAAAAAAAAATGGCGTGGGGATCCCCCCCTATTTTTGTTAACCAGCCAAGTAAAATGCAGACTGCTGCGGCCTGGTATTAAAAGACTGTCAAGGCCCATGGATTTTGGCCCTCAACAGCCTGATAATACCAGGCTACAGCAGCCCCACATTTGGCGCATCAAAAGATGTGCCAATTGTGGCACTTTACCGGCTCTTCCCACTTGCCCTGTAGTGGTGGCAAGCGGGGTAATAAGGGGTTAATGTCACCGTTGATTGCACGGTGACAATAAGCCCAGTAAATAATGGAGAGGCGTCAATAAGACACCGATCCATTATTAATCCCAAAGTTTTTAAATGTTTAAAAAAAAGACACAGCAAGAAAAAAGTATTTTAGTGAAATAAAAGAGACAACACAGTTTTCATTTCTTTTATTACACTCTCATTCCTGCGACGCCATCGATCTCCTGTAAAAAAGAAAAAAAAAAAACCAACAGTATACCGCCTGTCCGACGCAGTCCATAGTAACGAGGGTCCCACGACGATCCAGCTCTGCTACATCGGAATGCCAGGCAGAGCCTGACATCCCGACGCAGCACAGCTGATTACCTGCTTCCCCGGCAGTGACGTCATCGGACTGCTTTACGGCCGCGATTACCCGGCAGTCACTGCAGTTATCGCGAGAAACTTCACGTGACCGCCAGGGAGAAGATGATGGCGGCCATCAAGCAGTCCAGGCCGTGACCACCGGAGATCTTCTGCCAGGTAAGTGCCGCTGACTCCTGACAGACCCGACCAACGGACACTGACCGTGACAGGAACATTCCGATTCCAGTATCCGATATGACGAAAATATCGGATCTCAGAATCGGAATTCTGATACGGCGAATATCGGCCGATACCCGATATTTGCAGTATCGGAATGCTCAACACTATTTGGGATTAGTTTTACTCTCTTAGCAATGTACTTCTCTGTTTCCTTTTTGGCAGCTTTAATTAGTTTTTTAGATAAAGTATTTTTCTCCCTATAGCTTTTTGGAGCTTTAAAGGTGCCATCCTGCTTTAATAGTTTAAATGCTTTCTCTTTACTGTTAATTGCCCCTCTTACTTCTTTGTGTAGCCACACTGGGTTTTTCCCATTTCTTGTCCTTTTATTCCTTTTTATAAACCGCTTACAGTGGCTATTAAGGATGTTCTTAAACATTTCCCATTTATTA
>JARQOD010000001.1:355218429-355264497 GCA_033576555.1 Oophaga sylvatica | reverse complement strand
GGGTGGGGGCCCACTGCTGGCACCGGGCCCCCCCACCGCCTGTTCAGGCCCCAGAGCACCTGCTCTGCCACAGAAAGTAACTGTATCGGCGTGCTGTGCACGCCGATACAGTTAATGTAGCGTAGCTCCGGGTGGGCCCCCTCAGAGCGCGGGGCCCGGGGCCACCGCCCCCTCTGCCCCACGGCCTATCCTTTCAAATCAGGGCCCACCATGCAGGAGCTGGGGGCGGGGCCCACCAGAGGTTTCTCCGGTGTCCCGGTGGCTCAGTCCGACCCTGCTTGCCAGCCTGATAATACCAGGCCAGCAGTCTGCTTATCTTGGCTGGTTAACAAAAATAGGGGATCTCCTCGAAAAAAATTGGCGTGGGGTCCCCCCTATTTTTGTTAACCAGCCAGATGAAGCAGACTGCTGAGGCCTGGATTTTCAGCTGTTAAGGAGCCAAGATCCATGAACCGTGCCAGCCTGATAATACCAGGCCACAGCAGTCTGCTTATCTTGGCTGGTTAACAAAAATAGGGGATCCCTCGAAAAAAATTGGCGTGGGTCCCCCCTATTTTTGTTAACCAGCCAGAGAAGCAGACTGCTGAGGCCTGTTTCAGCTGTAGGACCAAATCCATGACCTGCAGCCTGATAATACCAGGCCACAGCATCTGCTAGCTTGGATGGTAACAAAATAGGGATCCCTCGAAAAAATGGCGGGATCCCCCTTTTGTTAACACCATAAAGCAGACTGCTGGGCTGTATTAAAGACTGTCAAGGCCCATGGATTTTGGCCCTCAACAGCCTGATAATACCAGGCTACAGCAGCCCCACATTTGGCGCATCAAAAGATGTGCCAATTGTGGCACTTTACCGGCTCTTCCCACTTGCCCTGTAGTGGTGGCAAGCGGGGTAATAAGGGGTTAATGTCACCGTTGATTGCACGGTGACAATAAGCCCGGTAAATAATGGAGAGGCGTCAATAAGACACCGATCCATTATTAATCCCAAAGTTTTTAAATGTTTAAAAAAAAGACACAGCAAGAAAAAAGTATTTTAGTGAAATAAAAGAGACAACACAGTTTTCATTTCTTTTATTACACTCTCATTCCTGCGACGCCATCGATCTCCTGTAAAAAAAAAAAAAAAAACAACAGTATACCGCCTGTCCGACGCAGTCCATAGTAACGAGGGTCCCACGACGATCCAGCTCTGCTACATCGGAATGCCAGGCAGAGCCTGACATCCCGACGCAGCACAGCTGATTACCTGCTTCCCCGGCGGTGACGTCATCGGACTGCTTTACGGCCGCGATTACCCGGCAGTCACTGCAGTTATCGCGAGAAACTTCACGTGACCGCCAGGGAGAAGATGATGGCGGCCATCAAGCAGTCCAGGACGTGACCGCCGGAGATCTTCTGCCAGGTAAGTGCCGCTGACTCCTGACAGACCCGACCAACGGACACTGACCGTGACAGGAACATTCCGATTCCAGTATCCGATATGACGAAAATATCGGATCTCAGAATCGGAATTCTGATACAGCGAATATCGGCCGATACCCGATATTTGCAGTATCGGAATGCTCAACACTATTTGGGATTAGTTTTACTCTCTTAGCAATGTACTTCTCTGTTTCCTTTTTGGCAGCTTTAATTAGTTTTTTAGATAAAGTATTTTTCTCCCTATAGCTTTTTAGAGCTTTAATGGTGCCATCCTGCTTTAATAGTTTAAATGCTTTCTCTTTACTGTTAATTGCCCCTCTTACTTCTTTGTGTAGCCACACTGGGTTTTTCCCATTTCTTGTCCTTTTATTCCTTTTTATAAACCGCTTACAGTG
This sequence comes from Oophaga sylvatica, assembly GCA_033576555.1. Classification (NCBI taxonomy): domain Eukaryota; kingdom Metazoa; phylum Chordata; class Amphibia; order Anura; family Dendrobatidae; genus Oophaga; species Oophaga sylvatica. Next base: position 355,262,678 of record JARQOD010000001.1, on the reverse strand, counting down.
GCTATTAAGGATGTTCTTAAACATTTCCCATTTATTATCTGTATTCTTATTTCTGAGGACATTGTCCCAGTCAACCAGATTAAGGGCTGCTGGTCAAACTTCGCTTTACTAAACTTCAGTGTTTTTGTGACTCCCTGACAAGTCCCTCTAGCAAAAGACAAGTGAATCTGGATAATATTGTGTAATATTTCCTAGATGCCCGAGAACCTGAAGATTTGTTATTGTCAGGTCTATTAGATAGTTTTAGGTCTAAAAGTGCTGCTACTCTGGTTGGATTCTGCACCAAATGTGAAAGATAATTTTTTTTGATTATTAGCAGAAACCTGTTGCCTTTATGGGTTTCGCAGGTCTCTGCTTCCCAGTTAGTATCCAGGTAGTTAAAATCCCCCATAAAAAGGACCTCATTATGGGTTGCAGATTCATCTATCTGCCTTAGTAGTAGACTTTCCATGATTTCTGTTATATTTGGGGGTTTGTAACAGACCTCAATGAAAATTTGTTACTATTTTTCCCTCCATGTATTTCGACCCATATGGACTCAATATCCTATTTCCCTTTGCTAATATCATCACTTAAAGTGGACTTTAGACAAGAGTTTACATAAAGACAAACCCCTCCTCCTCTCTGATTTTTACGATCCTTTCTAAACAGACTGTAACCCTGTAAGTAAACTGCCCAGTTATAGCTTTCATCTAACCATGTCTCGGTTGTTCCCACTATGTCATAGTTACCTGTAGATATTTCTGCTTCTAGTTCTTCCATCTTGTTTGTCAGTCTTCTGGCGTTTGCGAGCATGCAGTTCAGAGGATTTTGTTTTATTCCAATCTCCTCTCTGGGGATTGTTTTAGAAATTTTCTTACCTCCCTTCCGAGTATGTTGTCTTGGGTCTTCTTTGCCACGCCTCATATCCTTCATCAGCATATTTTCTGGCTTCATGTTCGTGTCTAGCATTTTTCTTCCCGTCCCCTCTTCTTCTAGTTTAATGCCCTCCTGATGAGTATAGCGAGTCTACTGGTGAATGTGTGTTTCCCAGGTTTGTTGAGGTATAGTCCGTATCTGGCGAGGAGTCTGTCGTACAGGTAATTCACACCGTGCTCCAGGAATCCGAATCCTTGTTGTCTGTACCATCGTCTTAGCCAGTTGTTCGCATCAAGGATCCCATTCCATCTTCTGGTGCCATGCCTGTCTACTGGGAGGATAGAAGAAAAAACTACCTGTGCATCCAGTTCTTTTACTTTCCTCCCCAACTCTTCAAAGTCCTTGCAGATTGTCGGTAGGTCCTTCATTGCTGTGTCATTGGTGCCAACATGTATCAGAACAAATGGGTGGACATCCTTGGAACTTATGACCTTTGGTATCCTATTGGTCACATCCTTGATCTTCGCACCTGGGAGGCAACATACTTCTCTTGCTGTTATAACCAGTCTGCAGATGGCTGTTACTACTGTGCTTCTCATTAGTGAGCCTCCCACCACTACCACTCTTCTTTGCTTCTTGGCTGTACTTTTTGTTGTCAATTCTGGATGTTGCTGTGTGCTCTTTTCTTCTTTACTTGCTGGTAATGTCTCATCCTTAGGTGTGCCATCTTCATCCTCGACAAGGCCTTGGTATCGGTTTCTCAGTTGTGTAGTTGGTAATGTCTCCATGGTCTTCTTTCTTCTTTTGGTCACATGCTTCCACTTGTCTGCTTTTGAAGGTTCTCTGACACTTTCTTCACCTTTTGTAACCAGTAGAAATGCTTCTGTTCTGTCTAGAAAAATATTTAGAATTGAGAGTCCTCAGTGGTTGATACCTTTTAATGACTAACTGAAAAGATGGTAACAAATTGCAAGCTTTCGAGACTACTCAGGTCTCTTCATCAGGCAAAGACTAATACAAAATCTGAAGAATCACATATTTATACACAACACAGCACAGAAACAATGCAATAGATAAGACAAGTGACGTGAAGCAGAACTGTCATTATGGGAGATAGAGATGAACATAAATATTGGAACAGTTCATAGATAAGGAGTGTGAAAGTTTTATTGCCCTCTGATTGGGGTCTGGTAATGTTTATTGATGCCCCCACAAGGTCTTTGGAGCAAATTTCTTAATTGATGTAAAAAGACATAAATCCATGCGACACGTTCATTCCTGCACTGAGAGTGTCAAAGGTCATCATGAGTTTATATTCGGAGACTCTCTGGTCTCTCTGAGATGTGAAATTACTTTTCAGTACCAGTAATTTCATGTGTGTGGTGCTGTGATCAGGCATACAAAAATGTTTTGCCACAGGTAGATCCATTCTTTTTTCTCTTATTGTGTGGCAATGGGAATTCATCCTTGTTCTCAGTTTTTGCCCTGTCTCTCCCTCAGTGCACTCTCAGTGCAGGAATGAACGTGTCGCATGGATTTATGTCTTTTTACATCAATTAAGGAATTTGCACCAAAGACCTTGTGGGGGCAGCAATAAACATTACCAGACCCCAATCAGAGGGCAATAAAACTTTCACACTCCTTATCTATGAACTGTTCCAATATTTATTTTCATCTCTATCTCCCATAATGACAGTTCTGCTTCACGTCACTTGTCTTATCTATTGCATTGTTTCTGTGCTGTGTTGTGTATAAATATGTGATTCTTCAGATTTTGTATTAGTCTTTGCCTGATGAAGAGACCTGAGTAGTCTCGAAAGCTTGCAATTTGTTTCCATCTTTTCAGTTAGCCATTAAAAGGTATCAACCACTGAGGACTCTCAATTCTAAATATTTTTCTATCTACTAGCTAACACGGTACAAAGATATACATCTTTTCTGTTCTGTCTAGGAAGTCTTCATTTTCTTTGATAAGTTTCTTAGTTGCAATTCTTTCTTCCAGGCCCCGTACCTTTTCTTCTAAAAGCACCAGTAGTTTATACTTCTGGCAAGTGAAGTTGGACTCTTCTTCTGGTCGATCTATGAACATGTGGCACATGTTGCAGCTCACCATGAAGGTTGTGACATCTGCTATGTTGCTCCTAGATCCTGCTGACTTGCTGTGTGTCTTCCTTCTTGTGTAATCTACTCAATCAGCCAAGTTTTCTTTTAATAATGTCCTAGAGGCAAAAATTTGATGATGCTTTAAAAGCAGCTGGTCCTGCTGTACCCAACCATCTTCTTGCTGAGGGAGACTCTTCGCTTTTCCCAGAAGGCACCTGGAATATGCAAATTGTCCTCTTCAAGCTTCAATCCCTGGTTTGGCGATGCATTTCCAAGCAGCTGGTCCTGGCTGTACCCAATGAGCTTCTTGCTGAGGGAGACTCTTTGCTTTTCCCAGAAGGCATCTGAAATAGGCAAATTGTCCTCTTCAAGCTTCAATCCCTGGTTTTGCATTTTTAGGGAGGACCTAAAAATATCTAAGTTGTGGTTATACTCCAAATTTCATGGGGGACAAAGGGTAAGAGTTGAGTCATCAAGAAAGAAGGAGATTGAACTGAGCCGGACAAAGTCCAGATCAGGGGTGTTACCGTCTTTGTGTGTCTCCGAGGTTGAAAGTTGTGAGAGGCCACGAGAATTGGCTAGAGATAGAAGCTGAGATGCAATTGGGGAGGTGGGGATATTGAAGTCTCCCAGGATAAGGGTTGTCAATTCTGAGGACGTGAAGTGTGGCAGAAATGCATTAAAGTGGTCAAGGAAGAGGGTGGGTGAGACTGGGGGCTGGTATATGACTACCACTCTGAGGGAGAGGGGATGGAATACCCACACCGACTCTGCCCCCTCTTCTTCTTTCTATGCAGGAGGTCACACAGGTGCTGTCAGACAAACCCATGCAGTTGAGAGGTGTCTCCTCTCATACTATGTTGCTGTAGTTTACCGTGAGACGGGGCATGTTTTACTGTGGTCTTATTGATCATTATAACAAAGTCCGTCCATCTCGCGCCAAAAATGGTACTCCATCGTAAAAGCCGCGTTCCCCTGGTCTTTTGGAGGGAGGCGACCAGGGTGTGTACATTTCCTCCACTTTTATGTCTCCATTTACCATTTCGGCTGAAATAGTGGTTGGTGGGAAAACAGACTATTCCGGATCTTGTGGATAGTGGCGTTGGAGTCAGTTTGGTGGATTCACGTTTTGCCAAGACCCATGGTCTAATTGGTAGGATGCTAGCGAGATCCATTCCTATTTGAGCTATTAATTCTGCTCTTTTCAAACTGAAGTGTTTGACCCAAGTAGTACATAATGTTAACTTGTGCATTAGGGACCCTTCATGAAGAGTTCCAGTCGTGCTACGTCTTGGATAGTATGATTACTCCCATCAATGTAGGCCTTCTCTGGCTGAAAAAACATGATCCGATCATTGATTGGCAGTCCAGAGAAGTAGTCAGTTGAGGCAAGTTTTGCAAAAACTGTTGCCTGGGTGCTACCATCTCTGCCATCTTTATTAAATCTTCCCCTTCTTCTCCGGTGAGGGTAGATGAGGTAGCTAAGGTGCTACTGGAGAATAGGAGCAAGACTCTACCCACACCTCAGGTTAACTCCTAACCTCAGTGTCCTCCCGGAAAGATTGGTCTGGGTAGGGTGGCAGTTCCTTCGGAGTACCCTGAGGATAAGAGTTTTGTCACACGGGGGACACCAGTGTTGTCTGTCCTTCAAGGAGAGTACCATCATGTGCTAAATGCATGCGTGGTAATAAACGTTCAGGTCCAGACCTGTGTATGAATGAGTACATGTGGGTGTTCACTACTAACTTCAGGTGGAAGTACGCATCTGTTACTTGGACTTCTAGATTGATCAGTCCATATAGGATTGCGGCAATTCTCAGCCCTGGGACCTTCCATTTGGAGCTAGCCCCAGTGATGCATGTACATAATGTATTCTACAGGTCGTCGCCCAGGAAATTTGTTGCGCCTCCGGAGCAGAAGGCGGTGGCACGCTCCTGCGTGTCTAGCCTCCTTCCAGCTTCTGTAGCCTCATACTAGTCCCTGGCATGACCGGATATGGCATCTAGACGCCGCTCTTTAAGTGCCACTACCACCACCGCTGAGCACACACGTATCTACCAGACGGACATACTGCTACTACTGAAATCTCTAGGTTGGTACCTATTCCCTCTGTACTGCGCTTCCATAACTCTGGGATATATCTCCTGATGTCTAATTTGTGCTCCCCCTTTTTTTTCCTTCTGTTTTGCTTACCTCCATATAGTGTGCACAGAACTTGCCCCTCTGCATTTCTCTTCTCTCACACTCTGCAAAATAAGGTTAGTAGATGGGTTCACCTTCTTGATCAGTCTTCCTGAAGAGTCCAACTTATTTATGCATTTATGAGATGTTCAATATTTATCTACATTACCCTCATTGCCAATGATTATTATAATATTCTAATTTAGGTGAGGCACTGTATTTGTATATTTGTACAGTATATATGCTTTTTTTGTGCTGAAAATGCCCCCTCGGCTTATACACGAGTCATTGGGCAGAAACCCGCAGGGGAGGGGGTGCCGCGACAGGAGCCGGCGGCTGGGACATCATACTCACCCTCCCGTGCCATCGCTGAACGTCCGTTGTACCCGGCTTCCTGCAGCTCTCCTGTGCTGAGCGGTGACGTAATACCGCTCATTAAGGCCATGAATATGGATGCGACGCCACTCCCATAGGCGTGGCGTCCATATTCATGGCCTTAATGAGCGGTATTACGTCACCGCTCAGCACAGGAGAGCTGCAGGAAGCCGAGTACAATCACAGGATTGCCAGGACGTTCAGCGATGGCACGGGGAGGGTGAGTATGATGGAGGAGGATGGGGGGAGCATGGAGGAGGACAAGGAGCACGGAGCAGGACGGGGGGGAGGATGGAGAGCACGGAGCAGGACGAGGGGGAGGATGGAAAGTACAGAGGAGCACGGAGCAGGACGGGGGGAGGATGGAGAGCACGGAGCAGGGCGAGGGGGAGGATGGAAAGCACAGAGGAGCACGAGGCAGGACGGGGGGAGGATGGAGAGCATGGAGCAGGACGAGGGGGAGGATGGAAAGCACAGAGGAGCACGGAGCAGGACAGGGGGCACAGGAGGACGGAGCAGGAGGGGGGAGCACAGAGGAGGACGGAGCAGGAGGGGGAGCACAGAGGAGGACTGAGCAGGAAGGGGGGAGCACAGCGGAGGACTGAGCAGGAGGGGGGAGCACAGAGGAGAATGGGGGAGCACAGAGCTGGATGGGGGAGCACGGAGCAGGACGGCGGTTTATACACCCGGATTATACTCGAGTCAATAAGCTTACCCAGTTTTCCGTGGCAAAATTAGGGGCCTCGGCTTATACTCAGGTCGGCTTATACTCGAGTATATACGGTATATATTAATATAAACTGGCGCATACAGGACGCTGTTTGCATCTGTTATTTTCCAGGGACGCTCCTGCTGCTCCTGCATAATAATTATCATGATGTCCACATTTTGACTGCATTTCTTTACTACATATACTGCGTTCAGTTTCTTTATATTGTATATATTCCCCTTTCTTTTGACTTTAGGATTACTGTTATTGTTACTATTTCTTTTCCTTTATACTTATTTTATGGTCGTCATGCCAGCACTTTCTTACTATGTCCTTGGATTTATTTTTCAGCGAGGTTTTGAAAAAGACCATTTGCGGTCGAAACAACCTTAGCATTGTTGTCCGTATTTTTTTCATGCCACGTATCAATCATACTTGGTGATGTCTGCACACATGATTAAATGAATAATTCTTTTTTTTGCATCAAACATTGAGTGCGGCTGTTTCTCTTTGCCAATGGGGAATAAAAGTCGGCAGTGAGTGGAGGACTGTAAACACACCTACAGTGCCCATTTCAATGCCAAAAACATCAATTCTTATTGCTAAAGCTTGTCAACCTTAATTTACTTTGTAATAATAGTAACGCATTGAAAACTGGGGGTTATTTGGCTAAAGTTGTGGGGGGGGGCAGGGATGGCTCCAGGTTTTCGTGGGCCCCGGGCCAAAGAGTCTCAGTGGGCCCCTTTAACACATTCCACAATTCATGATGCTCCGATATGGCAGAGAAATATAGGTATAGTACAATGACAAATACTTCACTTCTTACATTACATGAGTGATATCTATTTTAAATTCTACAATAGCTTAAAAAACAGACAGTATAGTCCTCCATACAGTATTATGGATACCACATAGTGCGCCATACAGAATAATGAGCCCCATATATTGCTCCATACAGAATGGGCTCCATATAATGCTCCAAACAGAATAGGCCCCATATGTGCTCCATATGATGCTCCATATATAAAGGGCCCTATATGATGCCCCATAAATAATGAACCCCATATGATGCTCTAGTATATGATAGACCCCATATATGATGCTCCAGTGTGTGATGAGCCCCATATAATGCTCCAAATATAATGGTCCCCATATAAAAATGCTCCATATAAAATGGTCTCCATATAATGCTCCAGTATATGATGTGCCCCATGGATGATGCTCCAGTGTATAATGGGCCCTATCTATGATGCTCAAGTGTATGATGGGCCTCATATATAATTACCCAGTGTATAATGCTCCCCATATATGGAACCAACCATTAAAAAAAATGAAATACCTCTCCTCGCTGGGCACTGCTCTACTCTGGACTCCTCAGCGTCGCCATCTTCAGGCTCTCTGCACTGTGACTGTTCAGGCAGAGGGCGTACAGACGTGACGTCATCGCGCTCTGACCTGAATGTCACTGTCAGGAAACGTGGAAGACGTCACAGCGGTGGAGCAGGGAGAGGTAATTATTGCAAGTGCTGGGGCCCTGAGCAAGCAGGGGGGCACACTCGTGGGCGCCGGGAACTGGCACAGGGCCCCTCATAGTACGCCGGTGTCTCTGACGGCGAGTGGGACCCCCACCTGCTCAGGGCCCCGGCACTGGCCTGGGTGCGCCAGGTGCTGACGCTGGCCCTGGGGGGGTACAGCCCAGTTAGGGAGGTAGAAAAAGTCGCATATGTTGAGGTGTAGACTGGACGTTCAACAGCTGCAAATGGAGGAATTGGAGAAGTCGGAGGAAGAGGAGGACAAAGCGAGCCATTTTGCTGGCAACCTATGTGTCATCAAGGGAAGGTGGTACAAAATCGTTTGAAACCCAGGCATGGATCATTTTAATGAAGGTGAGATCACCTACATTTTGAGTTGACAGCCGTGTCCTTCTTTCTGTCAGGATTGATCCAGCAGCACTGAAGACTCTTTCTGATAGCACACTACCAGCAGGACAAGTGAGCTCTTGTAAGGCATATTGTGCCAATTCAGGCCAGGTGTCCAGTTTACAGGCCCAGTAGACAAAGGGGAATGAACTGTGAGGGAGAACATCGATAGGGGAGGAGAGGTAATTTTGAACCATAGTTGACAACTGCTGTCTCCTGTCTGTTGCAATCAATTCAGTATTACCAGTCGTGTGAGCGGTACTCGAGAAATCAGACTACGACATGGTCATGAAACCCCTGTCTCCAACGCCACTTCGGCTGTGTGCACCACGAACACCTCTTCCATTTGACCCAGTTTGGCAGTACGGCTCGTGGTAGAACCTGCACCGCTGCTGTGTGCTGGGAATGCCTCTAACAAACGGTTTACCAGAGTTGCTTGTTTGTTCGCCAATATTAGCTGTAGGTTCTCCAGTGACATGAGGTTCTGTAATTTGCCTTTATAGCGTGGATCGAGGATGCTGGCCATCCAGTAGTCGTCATCCTTCATAATTTTGGCAATGCGGGGTCCCTTTTTAGGATCCGCAAGACATAACCACACATGTGGGCCAATGTTCCAGGTTTCAATGATGCACTGACAGTGGTGGGTGGAGAAGAACTTTCTGCCAAATCCACATCCCTCCATTCACGCACAAACCCTGTACCTGACCTTGGCCAGCCAACATTTTCTTTTGCCCCCTGAGAAGCATCATCCTCCCCAAAATAATCATCCCCCTCATTCTCCTCCTCTTCCTCTTCTTCCTCCACCTCGTCCAGGACAGTTCCCTGAGCAGACAATGCCTTACTGTCATGAAGGCTTCTCTCCTCCTCCGCTGCAGACGCCTGATCCTTAATGTGCATCAAAGTTTGCATGAGCAGATACATAAGTGGGATGCTCATGCTTATGATGGCGTCATCTGCACTTACCAGCCGTGTGCATTCCTCAAAACGCTGAAGGACTTTACAGAGGTCTTTCAGCTTTGACTACTGCACACCCGACAACTCCATGTCCGCCCTCAAACTGCCTGCCCATGGATCCTCCCATAAATGCATTACAGCCTGCCTTTGTTCGCACAGCTTCTCAACCATGTGCATGTTGGAGTGCCACCTTGTTGCAACGTCTATGATTAGGCGGCTGCTTGGGGAGGTGGAGAGAATTGCTGCAGCCTCTACATACAACTGGAGTCTACGGGCGAGCGACGGATGTCTTCGCACCTTATGGAGCAGGGCTGGTAACTCCAGATAATTATTTATGAAGCACTGCACCACCAGGTTCAATGTGTGAGCCAGGCAAGGTATGTGTCTGAGTTTTGCCAGGGCTATGTCCGCCACAAAATTACTGCCATTATCACTGACTATCTTGCCTGGCTCAAAATGTAGACTGCCCTGTCATGACTCAGTTTTTTGCTGCAAGTAGTCGGCCAGTACCTCCGCGGTGTGTCTGTTGTCGCCCCAAAGACATCATCTTTAAAACAGCCTGCTGACGCTTAACACTAGCTGATTGATAGTGGGACACCTCGTGTGCAACACTGGCAGCTGCGGATGGAGTGCTTGTGCGACTGCACTCTGTCGACGAGCTTTTGCTTCTGGAGGAGGAAGATGGTCGAACTCCTACAGCCAACTGTTGCCTATACCATGGACTAGGCAGCACTGTCCCACCGCCGCTGTCCCTTGTGGACGCTGCATCCACCACATTAATCCAGTGCACAATGATGGACACGTAACGGCCCTGGCCATGCCTACTGGCCCATGCATCTGTTGTGAGGTGCACCTTTCCACTCACTGATTGTTTGAGTGCATGGACAATGAGGTCGTTCACATGCAGGTGGAGGGCAGGGATGGCTTTTCTAGAAAAGAAGTGCCGACTGGGTAGGTCATAGTGTGGGACAGCGTAGGCCAGGAGCTCTCAGAACGCTGTGCTTTCAACCAAACGGAAGGGTATCATCTCTAATGAGATCAGTTTGGCAATGTAGGTGTTTAAAACCAGTGAGGTTTTGTAGTCCGTCCACGCTTGCAAGTACATGTGTTTAAATGTCTAAGCATGCAACTGGTATTCAATTTTTGGAGATTATTCCCTCAGCTAAAGGTCCTTCTGCACTTCTTACAGATAATCTTTGCCTCATCAATAGGATTTTGGTCAAAAAAGTGCCACACTGCACTCTTCCTACTATGGGATAAATTTTCAGGGCTTGCACGCTGTGCTAATTTGACCATCTTTCCAAGCTGTCCTGCAACCCTTTTTGTTTTTTTAACACGTTTTTGGACTGCTATGGGCCTGCCAGATAACCGCAGCTGCGATGTCGATGCCTGCCGCGGATCCTCCTCCTCTTCTGAGCTATTGCCAGCGGCACCCTCTTCCCCCAATGGATGCCAATCCGGGTCAACAACTGGGTCATCCATCGCCTCCTCTTCAATTTCATCTGCACCTTCCTCTGTGTCACCGTGTAAGGTGTTAGAGTATGCGGGAAGGGACACCTTAGTTTCATTAGGGTCAGATTATGTCTCAGTAAACTGCGAGGGCAATTTAGTACTCTGGGTGAATGTACCAGCAGAATCAGATAGCAGTGGCTGTGCATCAGTGCACTCCATGTCATATTCATCTTAGACTGGGGAATTCAGGATTTCACTTGATAACCCAGGCATGTTATGTGAAAAGAGCTCCATGGAATAATCTGAAGTGTGGCCTGCCACATCCTTCACTTTTGGTGGGGGTGAAGGACACAAGGAAAGGTGTTGTTCCTGACCAGGAGCCTGCACTGATGACTCAGTGCTTGCATTTTTTGAAACTTCAGAAGAGGAGGCGATAGAGCAGGAGGCTGTTTCGGCAATATAAGCCAAAACCTGTTCCTGATACTCGGGCTTTAAAAGCGGTTTACCTACTCCCAGAAAAGGGAGCCTTCCAGGCCTTTTGGAGCCAGACGATGACGCAGGCTCAACATCTCCTGCCTTAGGTGCTATTGGGCTTTTGGCACTACCAGCAGATGCACCACCACCATCATTCCCCGCTGGCCCTCCCCACCCACGTCCGCGTCCTCTTCCACCATACTTCCTCATGTTTGTGAAAATGTACCAAAAATACCAGCAGATATATGGTACTGTTTGAGGAGCGTACAGCTGTATATGGCGTAGCGGTCTGTATGTGGGGGAGAACGGGCAAAAAACTGAGAACAAGGATGAATTCTCATCGCCACACAATAAGAGAAAAAAATATGGATCTACCTGTGGCCAAACACTTTTGTATCCCCGGTCATAGCATGATGGACATGAAATTACTTGTATTAAAAGCTAACTTTAAATCTGAGAGAGACAGGAAGGTTTGGAAATATAAACTCATGACAACCTTTGACACACTCAGTACAGGAATGAATGTGTCGCATGGATTTATGTCTTTTTACATCAATTAAGGAATTTGCTCTTCAGACCTTCTGGGGGCATCACACAACACAGAACCAGACCCCAGAGGGCAAAAAAACTTTCACACTCCTTATCTATGAACTGTTCCAATATTTATGTTCATCTCTATCTCCCATAATGACAGTTCTGCTTCACGTCACTTGTCTTATCTATTGCATTGTTTCTGTGCTGTGTTGTGTATAAATATGTGATTCTTCAGATTTTGTATTAGTCTTTGCCTGATGAAGAGACCTGAGTAGTCTCGAAAGCTTGCAATTTGTTTCCATCTTTTCAGTTAGCCATTAAAAGGTATCAAACACTGAGGACTCTCAATTCTAAATATTTTTCTATCTACTGGCTAACATGGTACAAATATACACATTTGTTATATAGTTCTTCTTCTATGCAGACCAGCTAGGGGTGTAGAGCTCTCTTGCAACAGTGGTGTTGCTGCTGTTTGAGTTCTGATTCCTGGTGCCATTTTTCTCTGCTGCTGTGGAGCTTAGCAGCAGAGCCTGAGCTGTGTATTTTTCTTTTTGTCTGTTCCCTGTTTGTCTCTTCTCATGTGTGTTACCATCTGCAGTGGCGTGGCAAGTGTCCTTGCCAGCCAGTGCACTAGCCAGGGTCAATAGAGGTGACAGTCAGGGGGTAGTGTTAGCAGTGGATTAAACCAGCGTAACATCCGGAGTCAGCAACAGAGAATGTAGATTTATTCACATCCAGTATAGACAGCTTACAACACAGCATGAAATGTGATCAGCCTGATATCTGCTATGGCTGCAGCATGAAAAACATTACAAAACACAGGAAGAGAAGGAGGAGGCATCCTGTCTGTGAGTGAGGGTTTTTTTTTTTTACAAAACTTTGTTAACAACCTCACAATATGCACAACATATCAAACAGTACAGTAGTAGTTGTTGCAATACATACAAATCAATATGCATTATTCCAACACCCCCACTCAACAACTACTTATCCTCTTATTCCCATTGTGGTTCTCAATTCTTGGAACCTGGCTCGTGGCAATGGATTTGTCATAATGTCAGCTAGCATCTTATCAGTTTCACAATAGACAAACTGAATTATGCCACGATCTATCAAATCACGTAGATGATGGTGTCTGACGTCAATGTGCTTGGTTTTAGCACTGATCTTTTCACTGCATGCAAGTTTAATGCATCCTTGGTTGTCCTCATAAATCACCATCGGCTGAGTTGACGGTTTGCCAAGATCGTCCATCAATTGTCTTAGCCAAACGACCTCCAGGCTTGCATAGGCTGCGGACACATACTCCGCTTCTGTGGATGACAAGGCAACAGACACTTGTTTCCTACTAGACCAGGAGATTGAACTTTCTCCAACTTTAAACAAGTATCCGCTTGTGGATTTACGATCACGAGAATCACCAGCCCAATCCGCATCTACATAGCCGGTAAGTTCTAGATCTCCCGCTGCAGATAGTTTTAAATTTACATCTTGCGTTTCTTTCAAATATCGCAGAAGTCTTTTAACAGCATTCCAGTCTCTTTGGCGCGGTTTTTCCACATATCTGCAAAGGATTCCAACTGTTGTTGTGATATCCGGTCGAGTCATAGTTGATATATACAGAAGTGCCCCCACTGCCTGACGATATTTCTCATTGTTAGGCAACAGGTCATCTTCTTCCAGCTTCAGGTAGGATGGTTCCATTGGGGTTGATATACCTTTGGCCTCTGACATTCCAAATTGATTCAGAATCGAATTAATTTTTGCACTTTGGTTTAGAAGAAAACTCCCATCTTCCTCTCTCTGGATTTGGATTCCTAGATAATATGTCACACTTCCAAGGTCTTTTGTTTCAAAATGCTGATTCAGAATTTCAGTAATTTTTCCAATTTCTGAGTCTTCTTGATGAACTACAATCACATCGTCCACATGTAAGAGAATATACATCCACTTTCCATCTGTATATTTTGTGTATAAGCATGGATCTGCTTGACATCTTTTAAATCCTTCTTCCAACAAGACTTTATTCATCTTGGTGTTCCATGCTCTTGCTGATTGCTTAAGACCATAGAGAGATTTTTGTAGTTTGCAAACAAGATTCTCTTCACCTCTTTTTACATAACCTTCAGGTTGAGTCATGTATAAGTCCTCCTCAATGTCACCATTTAAGAAAGCAGTTTTTATATCCAAATGTCTGACATACATCTTTTGTACAGCAGCTACAGCTAACAAAGCTCTGAACGTAGTCTGTTTAGCGAATGGAGCAAATGTAGCATCGTAATCTTCGCCATACTTTTGACAATATCCTTTTGCGACCAACCTTGCTTTAAATCTGTGAACTTTACCTTCAGAGTCATATTTGGTTTTAAAGACCCACTTGCACTTGATTGCCTTTGCCCTGTGGTAGCTTGGTGAGTTTCCAAGTTTGGAGTTGAAGAAGCAACTTGATTTCCTCATTAGCGGCATCAATCCACTTTGTTCTTTCATGGATAGGTAGTCGTTGCATTTCATCCCTTGACTGCGGCTCTGACTCAGGTAGTGTCTTGACAATGTAGGATAGACGTTTAGCTGGTATACCTTTGTTTGATCTTGACGATCTTCTGATTTCAGATTCTTCTGATTTTTCTGTTGTTCCTTCAGTGGTTGAAGAATCCAGCCAGACTTCTACATCCTCCTTGTTGTTGTCTTGTAATTGTGACTTCAGCTGGACTACTGGCGTGATGTCACAAAACTTGGGTGATACAAAGTTCTCATCAATCACTACATCTCTGCTTATTGTGACCTTGTTTGTTTCTGGGTGTAGAATCCTATAACCTTTCTGGGTTTCACTGTAGCCTACCAGGATACCTTCTTTAGCGTGAGATTCCCACTTAGTTCGCTTTTCTTTGGGAATATGTACAAATGCTTTACTTCCGAATATTCTTATGTGGTGCAGTTTTGGCTTTCTGTTGTTCCATTGCTCAAATGGAGTTTTCTCTGTAGCTTTACCTGGTCGTCTGTTCTGAAGATAGCCAGCTGTCATGATTGCCTCACCCCAATATGTTGTAGGCAGATTTGCATCAAATAACATACTTCTTGCACTTTCACAGAGTGTTCGGTTCCTTCTTTCCGCAACACCATTTTGCTCAGGGTTGTACGGTACAGTGGTCTGAAATAGGATTCCATTTTTCTTTAGAATGCTCTGTGTCTCATTGCTTGTATATTCAGTCCCATTATCTGCACGTAGAATCTTTGGCATTCTTCCAAATTTATTATAGACCTCAGCTAGATATATTTGAAGTTTCTCTGGAACTTCTATCTTGCTGTGAAGCAGATGGACAACTGTATATCTGGAATGATCATCAATAAATGTGAGAAAATATCTCTTCTTCCCAGGAGTCTGAGTGCTCATTGGACCACAGACATCTGTGTGTATCTGTGTGTATTAAATCTAGTGGCTGTTCTGTTCTTGTAGTATTTCTCTTAGGAAAAGCTTTTCTAGACATTTTCCATTTGATGCAGCTAGTACACTTCATTGTCTGGTTACATAGATCAATTGTGATATCATCAGCTAGTTGCTTCTGAACTAACTTTCTTATTGTTTCTGGGTCTCTGTGTGCCAGACGCCTATGCCATACATGAATACAGTTATTGTGCTCTTCTTGTTGAGCAGTATACACACACTCTTTACATTTCAGCTGATAAAGTTCATCTGTGATTTTTCCCTCTGCTAGTGTGTGACCTCTTTTGAGATGATGCAGCTATCATGCTTAAATGTAACTTCATTTCCTTGTTTTGTGAGTTTCTTCACAGATAGTAAATTACTCTCTGTCATGTATAGTGTACAGTTCCTATAGCGTCTTGTGCTTGGGTGCGAGGAAAACACAGGAGACATAGGTTGAAATGAAATGACTTGTATTACTTCATACAAGCATGCTGAAAAGTTCACACAGTTTGCAGGAACAGCGACAGGAGACACAGCAGGCCAGAGTAACTTCAAGCACTACAATAAATCTCCAAAGCAGGTTCAGGATCTCTTCTCTGTACCGTAATTCCTCTGCAAACATGGATTCACCAAACAGCAGGTTTCCAGAGTCCAAAAGTGTTCCAAGGTTCCTCAGTAGGGAATAGCTGGAGTACAAGTCCAAGGCTTCCAGGAGTCAGGTCACAGACTGACTGAGGCTTGATTCAGGAGCACTGATTGTTCAGCTGAGGCTGCTTAAGAAGCAAGAGGGAAGAATCAGGGCGGGAACATGAAAACTGGAAACTCCATATTAACTGAGGGCAAGAGCTGCAGAAAGACAGAAAGCAAAATGGCCGACGGAAAACTGAGTTTCAAGGAACATGTCAACAGAGACAAAGAACCTTACACATTCTCTGAGAAACAGGGAGGTCGGAAATTAAATCAATAGAGATATGGGTCCATGGTCTCTTGGGCACAGGCAATGGCATCAACAAACCACTAGAGCGAGAGCAAGGCTTGGAGTGAGAGCAAGTCCCGCAGGACTGCACAAATTCCCTGACGTCACGAGACAAAGTAGGCCACCAAAAGGACCGACTAACCAAGTCTCTGGTACCAAAAATTCCGGGATGACTGGCCAACGTGGAACAATGAATCTCAGACATCACACTCTTTTTCCACCAGTCTGGGACAAACAATTTCCCAATAGGGCAGCGCTCGGGTTTATCCTCCTGACACCCTTCCAGAGCCAGTCTCAAATTGGGCGAGATGGCGGAAAGAACTACACCCTCTTTCAAAATAACAGCAGGATCAGACAACTCAGGAGAGTCCGCAAGGAAACTCCTCGAGAGGGCATCCGCCTTAACATTCTTAGTGCCAGGAAGAAAGGAAACCACAAAATTAAAAAGTGTGAAAAACAAGGCCCACCTGGCCTGTCTAGGATTAAGTCGCTTGGCTGATTCCAGTTAACCAGATTCTTATGGTCCGTGAGGACCACCACCTGATGTTTGGCTCCCTCCAGCCAATGTCTCCACTCTTCAAAAGCCCACTTCATGGCCAATAACTCCCGATTACCCACGTCATAATTACGTTCAGTTGGAGAACATTTTCGAGAGAAATTACCAATAAATTTACGATAAAAATTGGCAAAACCCAAGAATCTTTGAAGAGCCTTTAATGAAGTAGGTTGGACCCAATCACAGATGGCCTGAACCTTGACCGGGTCCATTTCAATAACAGATGGTGCAGCTATCATGCTTAAATGTAACTTCATTTCCTTGTTTTGTGAGTTTCTTCACAGATAGTAAATTACTCTCTGTCATGTATAGTGTACAGTTCCTATAGCGTCTTGTGCTTGGGTGCGAGGAAAACACAGGAGACATAGGTTGAAATGAAATGACTTGTATTACTTCATACAAGCATGCTGAAAAGTTCACACAGTTTGCAGGAACAGCGACAGGAGACACAGCAGGCCAGAGTAACTTCAAGCACTACAATAAATCTCCAAAGCAGGTTCAGGATCTCTTCTCTGTACCGTAATTCCTCTGCAAACATGGATTCACCAAACAGCAGGTTTCCAGAGTCCAAAAGTGTTCCAAGGTTCCTCAGTAGGGAATAGCTGGAGTACAAGTCCAAGGCTTCCAGGAGTCAGGTCACAGACTGACTGAGGCTTGATTCAGGAGCACTGATTGTTCAGCTGAGGCTGCTTAAGAAGCAAGAGGGAAGAATCAGGGCGGGAACATGAAAACTGGAAACTCCATATTAACTGAGGGCAAGAGCTGCAGAAAGACAGAAAGCAAAATGGCCGACGGAAAACTGAGTTTCAAGGAACATGTCAACAGAGACAAAGAACCTTACATTACTCCCCCCTTAGGGACAACCTCCGGATGACCTCAGACCAGGCTTGTCAGGGTACCTCTGATGAAACTGGCGGAGCAGGCGAGGAGCATTTACATTATTGACTGGTTCCCATGAGTTGTCCAGGGTCTGATTGGTTTGTTCTGTCTGTCCATTAGTCTGGGATGAAAAGCAGAAGAAAGGTTTACTTTAATGTCCAATGCTGCACAGAAATTTTGCCAAAACCTTGAAGTGAATTGCACCCCTCGATCCGAAATGACCTCATCCGGTACTCCATGTAAGCGAAACACATTCTTAATCATCAAGTCTGATGTCTGTTTTGCAGTGGGTAAGCCGACACAAGGGATAAAATGAGCTGCCTTTGTTAGACGGTCAACCACCACTAGAATGGTGTTCTTCCCTTGAGAGGTTGGTAACTCCACAATGAAGTCCATAGAAATGGATCCCCACGGGCGGGACGGGGTGGGAAGAGGTTGCAACAGACCAGTTGGTGAGGAGCGAGGTGTTTTGCATCTTGCACAGACTTCACATGAAGTGACATAGTTTAAGACATCTTTCCTGTAAGTGGGCCACTAAAAGAAACGAGAAAGAAATTCTTGTGTCTTTAGAATTCCCCTATGCCCGGCTATCTTGGAATCGTGGATGAGTTGCAATACTCTCAATCTGACTGTTTCAGGTATATACAGACGTTGTCCCTGAATCCACACACCATTCTTAAAGACAAGACTTACGTCCCTTGGGGTTGAGCCAACAAAGAATCCGCATGGTATGCTTCCTTGATGTCCTTAAGTAGGTCTTGATTATGAATCACTCCCAGGAATCTAGAGTCAGGAAGAATAGTCTTAGGAGGAGTAAGTGGACGTGTCTCTGCTGAATGAATCCTAGAGAGTGCATCAGCCTTTCCATTGCGCGATCCTGGTCTATAAGAAATGACAAAATTAAATTGGTTTAGGAAAAGATTCCAGCGAGCCTGGCGAGGCACTTAGGCACTTAGCCGACCTGATAAATTCAAGGTTACGATGGTCTGTCAGGACGACTATTTGCTGTGCAGCTCCCTGAAGAAGGTGTCTCCATTCCTTGAAGGCGGCAATAATGGCCAACAATTCTCTATTGCCCACATCGTAGTTCCTCTCAGCCGAAGACAACTGCTGGGAAAAGAAGGCACAGAGATGCAAAACATTCTTCTCACCTGTTCTCTGAGAGAGTATAGCTCCAACGGCACAGTCTGAAGCATCCACCTCTATTATGAAGGCAAGCTCGGGGTTGGGATGTACTAAGATAGGTGCGGTGGTAAATTTATCCTTTAAACAGGAAAATGCTTCCTGAGCTTGCGGGGTCCAGGAGAACCTAGACTGTTTCCGGGTTAGTTGGGTGATAGGTGACACTACCTCAGAAAAATTCTTAATGAAACGTCTATAGAAGTTGGCAAACCCGATGAAACGCCACACCTCCTTCATATTTCTAGGAATTGGCCAATCCTTGATGGCTTGGGTCTTGCTTCCATCCATACTAATCCCTTGCGTAGATAGTACATACCCCAGAAATTGAATTTCGGTCCTATGGAATTCACATTTTTCAAGTTTGATGTAGAGATGGTTTTGTCTTAGGCGTTCTAAGACCATTCTCACATGTCCATGATGTTCCTCTGTGGAGTTAGAAAAAATTAGAATATCATCCAGATAAATCACCACAAATGTATCTAGGAGATCCCTGAAGATATCATTCACGAAGTGTTGGAAAGTGGCTGGGGCGGTACTCAGACCAAAAGGCATAACTAGTGTGAGACAGTGAGAGTATGTGTATTGAATGGGGTGTATATTTCACCTAGCTACTTTACTGACTGGTATAAGGGAGTTGTGTGGCTTTATAGACCTAGTGGTAGAGAAAGTTCACTACACCTTACATTCAGTACACACTTGCAGCTCAGGCCTGAAATCACTCAGGTGTTAATTAGGAGACCAGAAGTAGGTGTGTTGGAACACAGTCAGGGAGCTGCCTTAGTCTGGACACAGGAAGGTGTCCCGGCACAAGAAGCAGTCTCCAGGAGTGGGAGCACGCTTAATCTGGACAAGGGGTCCAGGTACAGAAGGTGTCTCCAGGAGTGTGAGCTATCTCAGTCTGGGTGCAGGATGTACCCCGGACACAGGAGTAGTCGCAGTGAGAAATCCGTGCGAATAGCGGCTGAATAGGAGTGGATCTCTCTCAAGTCTGGACATTGAAGGTGCCTTCAGACACAAGGAGGAGTATCTGTGAAACTCCATACTGGTAACATATATCATATGTGTTGTTTTGGGTCAGGCTGGTAGAGCCGGACCCGGATAGACAGGGCAATCTATCTATGTGTAATTAGTGGCTAGACAAGCCTAGGTTTTCTGTTTATGCTTTATTTTTATCTGTTTGCTGTGGACTTTAATAAAGCTGGTTGCGGCCAGTTTTACACCAGAACTGCTGTCTGAATGAACTGTTTTCGTGCCATTCTGTCTACCCAGACAGCGATCCTAGAGCTATATCCCCTGGAATGTTACAATTGGCGGAGAATGCTGGGGCAGCGCAGTGGCTGATACAGTTAGTGCTGGAGTGTGCATGCAGCACGGTGGCTTAGAGACAGCAATAAAGGTGAAGTCTGTTGAAATAGCAGCAGAGAAAAAAAAAAGTGTGTCAAGAGAAACGTCTGATTGGAGCAGTCTTGGAGAGACAGTGGCCCTGATAGGGTCTGCAGAGAGAAAATGTATGCACAGCAAAGCTGAACTTGTTGTGAAAATGACTGTGGAATGTGCAGCAGCAAAAGAAAAGTCTGTGGAGCAGTCTTAAAGAGACAGTAGCCCTAATAGACTTTGCAAAAAAAAAAAAAAAAAGTGTCTGCACAGCAGAGCTGAATTTTTCTATGGAAAAGACTGTAGAGTGTGTATGTCTTGAGTGAAGACTGCCGTTGTTAAGACAGAGAAGTCTGACAGCATGGATGACAGCATGGAGGCGCTGTTTGAACAAATGGCGCAAGTTAATGTGCAACATAAGACTGCCGTGGTTGAGACAGATAAGTCCGGCAGTATGGAGGAGCTCATTGAGTACCTGGCCCAGGCCCAGCGAAGCATGCAGCAGAGCATGGAGCAGCAGTGCCTGAAGCACCAGCAGCGCATGCAGCAGGCCCAGCAGCAATTCCTGCAGCAGCAGCAGGAGAATAACTGGTTTTTTTTGAGCAGGTTGCAGCACAACAAAAGACTTGTGGCGCATCGTCCCAAAGTAATGTTGCAAAGTCACCTGCATTGTCCGCTGTAAAGAAGGCAGTAAGACGGTCCCTGAAAAAGATGACACCTCGTGATGATGTGGAGGTATATCTCACTAGGTTTGAGAGATTGGCAGAGAAGGAGAATCTGCCCCTATCTGAATGGGCCATGATGGTCGCACCCTATCTGATTGGAGAGCCCCAAAGGGCATATGCTGACCTGAGCGAGCAGGACAGCCAAGACTATGGCAAGCTGAAAGCGGAGATTCTTACCCGGCTGGGTGTTACGGTAACAGCCCGTGCCAGGGGAGTTTATGACTGGAGATGCAGTTGGGAGTCTGCAGTCATCAAACATGATTATGGAGTTGAAAAGGTGATAGTGAACCGCTACACCCGAGCAGTCCTCCTGAGGTACAGCCGTCTGAGAGGTCGTCACTTCAGAGTTCCCGGACGCTGAACTCTCGCGGTAAGAGCGTTCCAGCTGTTGGGGACATGGGGTATGCTGATAAGCGGGTTCAGGCCCAAGGGGACATGTGGGTGGGAGAGTGTGATGGACAGTGTTGGAGCTGGCGTGAAATTGCAGCCAACTGTCCAATAGAGGGGGAGCCTATGTGTTGTGATGTTGGCAGATCCCTCTCTCTGCGCAGAACCTGTGTGTGTGTCCACCTCAGCCGAAGAGACTGGAACACAGGGGTCCCCGGTGGTTGTAAATAACTGCCCAGCACAGGCCCTCTTGGACTCAGAGAGTCCAGTGACTTCCGTATGTGACAGCCTGATTGATAGGGACTTCATCCCTGATAAGCACCTGAGTGTGGTGTGCATCCATGGAGACACCAAAGTCTACCCAGAGACTGCCGTGGACTTGGTCCCCAAACTCGGGGAGGTTTCATATGAAGGGGGGTAGTGAAGAACCTGGTGCACCCCGTCATATTGGGTAATGACTTTCCCCGATCTAAGGGTCTCTGGGGGAGAAATGTTTCTGATGGACAGTGTGATGAAGCTCCTACTGAGGGTGCGCAGTCCCGAGGGGCGGAACACAATGCTAGTGGGCCGTTAAACTTATGTGATGATGATCATGATAATGATGATATGATCATGATAATGATGATGACCAGATAATGATGATGATGATAATGATATGATGATGATGATGATGATCATGATAATGATGATGACCATGATAATGATGCTGATGCTGATAATGATAGTGATGATGATCATGATAGTGATGATGATACTGATCATAGTCATGATAATGATATTGATAATAATGATGACTGTGATAGTGATGAAATTCCTTTGCAGGTGATGTTGGGAGACGAGGATGGTGGTTCTCGGGAACCGAGTGTCCCTGACTTACCTGTGTCCTGTGACAATTTTGAGAGTGAGCAGTGGCGAGACCCCTCTCTTAGGACGGCACAGGAAAATATGATTGTTCTAAATTAGGTTTCCCAGGAGCCTGGCTCTAAGGAGAGGTTTCCTCATGCTGCCATGGACAATAGCCTATTGTATAGGGACACTGAAGTCCAGGGAGAGGTCGTGAGTCAGCTCATAGTACCTGAGCTATATAGAAGTATAGTGCTGGGGTTGTCACATAGTCACATACTTGAGGGACCAGATGGTGAAGTTAATGTTGTGGATGACATGTTAACTAAGGTTCCAGATCAGGATGTGAATGAGAATGAATTGTATACTCCTGAAAGTGAGCAGGATGAGAATGAGAAATGAATTGTGTAACCCTGAAGTGACCGATGTGGCTGAGAAAAAGGGGTCAGACAGGGATAGTGTAGTGATAGTGAATCATCTGATGACAATAAAGCAACCAGTGCAAATGAGGAAGGCATGGTAGCAGAGGAGGTTGAGAGTCCTGAGAAGAAAGCTGATGCTGACCTTACAGCCAGACAGAAGATGGCATCTGAAGATGTTTTACAGTTGGCCGGTTCCCTGGCGAAGACTAAGGTGAAAGGAGGAGAGCTGAACTTTAAGGCAGGACTCTGAACCTGAACACAGCACAAGTGGATGCTGTTGAAGATGAGAAGTTGTCGGTATGTGGTGTGGATCTGCATCATGCCAAGGACTCTGAAGGTGATGCTGCAGAGGTGGAAAAAGCCATAGAAGTGGTGCACCAACCAGATGCCTCATCAGTAGCTGCAACTCGTGAAGCTCAGGCTGGAAGTTCGGCGCCGAGCCCCAGCGGTGTTCCGAGTGATACCGGATCTGGATAAATCACAAGATGAGATTTGAGCCATCAGGCTGGCATTGGTGAGCTCAAGCGCACTTTCATGAGTCTACATCGGAGCCACGTCCCAACAAATGGGAAAAGCGGTGTGTCACTCCGTTGCCGCTGCAGACACACGGGAGCTCAGATGGGATGCAGAACGTGGTGGAAGAGAAGAATCCGGCGGGTTCTGAGTATACAGATGCAGCTATCAAGGAGAACTTGAAAGCTGGAATAAATGGAGATATTGGAGACCATAATGATGTGAATGAAGAAGTAGAATGTAAGACTGACGGTGGGGCTTCTGAGCATGTCCTACCAGAAGAGCCTGAAGAAGGGGCTGAGGACATGAAGGACGTCCAACGGGTACAAGATGAATTGATTGCTTCTAGAAGAAAACCCAAACTGTGATGGAGCGTGATGAGAGCCATGAGCATCTTCTGGAGAAGCTCAATGAAGTAAAGAAGGTTCAAGGGGAACTGGAGAAAAGTGAAAAACCCCCTATACCTTCTGTGATAGTTGGTGACACATGGTCAGTGCACCAGGAACAGGAGGTACGTGAGTTTCTGAGGAAGAGTCAGCAGAAGTGTTCTGATGTGCTGGGTCGTACTTCTCTGGCCAGGCTCTATATCGAAACTGAGCCCGGCCCTAAGGTCAAGATGAAACCGTGCAGGATACCCGAGGCCCGCAGAGAGCATAGGCCTGGGAGGGTACAGGGTAGTCGGATGCTTCAGATGAAGAAAACGCTGATGTTGGCTATGACTCAGGTGAAGATACAAATGACAGTGGTGAAGATGAAGCTGATGAGGGCCATGACTGGTCCAGAGTTCACTGTCTCTGTTGGATTGTTAACCAGCCCTCTGGTCTGGATGACCAGCCCTCCGGTCTGGAGAAGAGGGGGGGGATATGTGAGACAGTGAGAGTATGTGTATTGAATGGGGTGTATATTTCACCTAGGCTACTTTACTGACTGGTATAGGGAGGTGTGTGGCTTTATAGACCTAGTGGTAGAGAAAGGTCACTACACCTTACATTCAGTACACACTTGCAGCTCAGGCCTGAAATCACTCAGGTGTTAATTAGGAGACCAGAAGTAGGTGTGTTGGAACACAGTCAGGGAGCTGCCTTAGTCTGGACACAGGAAGGGTCCCGGCACAAGAAGCAGTCTCCAGGAGTGGGAGCACGCTTATCTGGACAAGGGTCTAGACAGAAGGTGTCTCCAGGAGTTGTGAGCTATCTCAGTCTGGGTGCAGGATGTACCCCGGACACAGGAGTAGTCGCAGTGAGAAATCCGTGCGATAGCTGCTGAATAGGAGTGGTCTCTCTCAGTCTGGACATTGAGTGCTTCAGACCCATTAGGAGCTCTGTGAAACTCCATACTGGTAACATATAATCATATGTGTTGTTTTGGGTCAGCTGGTAGAGCGTGGACCCGGATAGACAGGGCAATCTATCTATGTGTAATTAGTGGCTAGACAAGCCTAGGTTTTCTGTTTATGCATTTATTTTTATCTGTTTGCTGTGGACTTTAATAAAGCTGGTTGCGGCAGTTTTACACAAACTGCTGTCTGAATGAACTGTTCGTGCATTCTGTTACCAGAAGCGATCCTAGACTATCCCTGAATGTTCACTAGATATTCAATGTCCATAGCTGACCAAGCACTTCATTCATCCGGTCTAATACGACCAAGTTAGCCCGATCAATTTGAGAAAATTGCATGCCACTCTCTCCACAATCAGGATTAAAGCATGTAACGGTTTCTAATAGTAACCTTATTGAGTTCCCTATAGTCTATGCAGGGTCTCAGAGATCCATCTTTCTTCTTCACAAAGAAGATGGGTGCACCTGCGGGAGATGAAGAGGGGCGTATGAAGCCTTGGCTAAATTTTCGTCTATATAATCCTTCAAAGCTTTTAGCTCGGGCCCCGCTAGGGGTAGATCTTACCAAAAGTTATCTCGGCTCCAGGCAATAATTCAATTGGACAATCATATGGACGGTGAGGAGGAAGCTGATCAGCGTTCTTCTTGTCACATAAATCCACATAGTCCTGGTATACAGCTGGTAGTTCAGGGACTGACATGGTTCCTTTAGGAACAGAGCAAGTGAAACTCCTTGACTCGTCTGTTTCTCCGGAAAGTGTAATTCCTTGGTCTCCCAGTTAATCGTAGGATTCTGCGCCTGTAGCCATGGTAGCCCTAGAATAATGGGAAAGTGGGGAGAAGAGATAAGCAAAAAGACATTTTCTCCTGATGATCTTTACCCATAAGGACCCTCAAAGGCTCTGTTTCCTGATCCACTGGTCCAGAAGTCAGTAGAGAGCCATCCACAGTCTCCATCTGTACTGGAGTAGCCTTCTTCACTGAACGTATCCCCTGTTTCAGAGCAAAGGAGATATCCATGAAATTTCCACTTGCTCCTGAGGCGATCATAGCAGAGCTAGACACCCAGACTGAGTCAACCCAGAGTTTGATGGAAAGGAAGCAATGAGAATTGTTTCTTTTACAACTCAGCTGGAACACCGCTGAGGAAACTTGAAAAATTGCAGCGTTTTAACCGTCATCGTCCCCAGAACTAACAGAGTTTAAGTCCGAGAAATCAAGATCTCTTGCAGCAGATCTCTCTGGACCTGAGGCTCGGACATGACAGAGCTCCTCTCGCAACACTCACAGTGAATGACTGCTGCAGTAGTCTTACGAGAACGGCTGGGGCAGTTTATAATGAAGTGCCCTGACTTACCACAGTAGAAACATAGATTTTCCTTTATACGATGTTCTTTGCGTGCATCACTAACCCGTCTTTGTAAAGAGTCCACCTGCATGGGTTCAGGTTCTGGTTCCCTTGTGATCCTACTCAAAGGTTCCTTAGCTGAGGAGGGAGGTAGAAAAGGTTAGTGCATTATTTTCGAACCATCTCTCTTGTCTGGTTCAGTCAGACGAGCATCAATACGGATACAATAGTTAATAAAGTCACCTAACGCAGTGGGAGGGTCGGCACGAGCAAGTTCATCCTTAATCAGTGGAGACAACCCTTTCCGAAAAATGATTTTTTAGCGGAAGTGTCCCAAGTGGTATCAAGAGCCCATCTCCTGAAATCCAGGCATATTCGGCTACTGAACGCTTACCTTGGCGCAAAGTTAACATGGCTGCTTCAGCTGTTGCACCTCGATTGGGGTCATCAAACACCTGCCCCATGGCTGAAATAAAAGCATCAAGGTGATTCAAACAATCATCCTCAGTCTCAATCAGAGGGTTTGCCCACATCAAAGCCTTATTGGTAAGCAACATGATTATAGTAAGCACTTTGGATCGTTCAGTGGGAAATTGTGAAGCATGTGCAGAGAAAAATAAATTGCATTGATTAATAAATCCCCTGAATTTCTCACGTTCACCGCCAAAACGAAAAGGAGGTAATTTGGGGATCCCAGAACTCGGGGTTATGGCAGGAGCCTGGGCTCGTTCCTCTAGAGCCTCAATCCTGGCTCTCAATTCCTGGGTAGTCTGTCCAAACACTTGCAAATTATGATTAGTGAGGTCCTGTAGGCTTGCAAAACGGGTCTTTATAGTCTGTATATCTGCAAGGATTGTATCAGTCACTCCGCAAAGCTCCTTTATGCGGGCCTCCATCTTCCAGATCTTTTAAGGCAGAAGTGCTGGAAGGAGAAGAGGAAAGGAAAAAAAAAACAATAGTGTTTACCTGTGGTAACACTCCAGAGTAACATTTAAGGGAATGCGCTCACCTGGAATGGTTGTGAGAAGTCACAACCACTGTCATCACATAAGGTATTAAACGGACATCTGATATCCACAGTCACAGCAGACACGGCTTTCCCAGACCCAGCAGACACTAAACATTGGCTCCTGAATATTGTCATGTATAGTGTACAGTTCCTATAGCGTCTTGTGCTTGGGTGCGAGGAAAACACAAGAGACATAGGTTGAAATGAAATGACTTGTATTACTTCATACAAGCATGCTGAAAAGTTCACACAGTTTGCAGGAACAGCGACAGGAGACACAGCAGGCCAGAGTAACTTCAAGCACTACAATAAATCTCCAAAGCAGGTTCAGGATCTCTTCTCTGTACCGTAATTCCTCTGCAAACATGGATTCACCAAACAGCAGGTTTCCAGAGTCCAAAAGTGTTCCAAGGTTCCTCAGTAGGGAATAGCTGGAGTACAAGTCCAAGGCTTCCAGGAGTCAGGTCACAGACTGACTGAGG
This sequence comes from Oophaga sylvatica, assembly GCA_033576555.1. Taxonomy (NCBI): domain Eukaryota; kingdom Metazoa; phylum Chordata; class Amphibia; order Anura; family Dendrobatidae; genus Oophaga; species Oophaga sylvatica. The sequence goes on along the minus strand of JARQOD010000001.1, from coordinate 355,235,661 downwards.
CTTGATTCAGGAGCACTGATTGTTCAGCTGAGGCTGCTTAAGAAGCAAGAGGGAAGAATCAGGGCGGGAACATGAAAACTGGAAACTCCATATTAACTGAGGGCAAGAGCTGCAGAAAGACAGAAAGCAAAATGGCCGACGGAAAACTGAGTTTCAAGGAACATGTCAACAGAGACAAAGAACCTTACACTCTCAAGACTAGGCACATAGAGCACATCTTTTACTGGGATCTTCCTGCTTTGTGTTGGTGAGATTTGACAATCAATATAACCATCTCCTATGCCTTCTGAACTCATGTACTGACCATTAGCCATAATCACTTTCTCTGACTTATTTTGATTAAGCTTAGAAAAGAAGTCTCTGTTATTAGTCATGTGACTAGTTGCTCCAGAGTCTATACACCATGCATGCTTTGATGTATTTGCACTGACAGTAAATGCAATTTCAGTATTCACAGAATCATTTTCTCCAGACACAGCACTCTTAACCCTTTGCTGACTGTTTTGCTTTTTCAGCTGATTCATTCTAGCTTTTCAAACTCTGCAGTCGGCTTTCAAATGTCCTGATTTCTTGCAAACAAAACAATCACGTGTTTCTTTTAGGTGCTTTCTGTTATCATATAGACTCTGTGTTTGTAAAGCAGACTCTGTCTTGGTGCTTATACATTCTGCCTTCCGTTTATATTCATCTATAAGCTTCCCTCTTACATACTCCAGAGTAAGCTCATCATCTGGTCGCGCATCTAGTGCGGTCACAAGCGTGTCATAGCTCTCTGGAAGACCACTAAGCAGTAATGCGGCTACATGAAAGTCCTTCAGATCTTCCCCAATGCCTCTCAAGCGTTCTACAAGCTCTAGAATACTCCTGATATACTCCTGCATATCCTGGCCTTTCTGTAGCTTAGACTGGTACAGTTTTCTCTTAAGATACAGTTTATTGCTTAAGTTAATCCTCTCATGTACCTTTTGCAGCTGCTCCCACATTTCTCTTGCAGTATCACATTTACACACATGAACAATCTGATCATCATCTATGCTGAGTGATATGGTACTCTGTGCTTTCTGATCCATCTCTATCCACTCCTGTGGTACTGGGTCAGGTTTAGGCTCCTGTGTGTATTTCCACGTAGCTTCCCTTATCAGCAGCATCTTCAATTTGAATTTCCAGGATTGATAGTTCTGGTTAGTGAGACTTGGTACTGTAAACTTCATGGAGTTGCTGCTGCTGGTGGCCATCTTTGCTGTCTTTCTTTCTTTTCTTTTCTCTGTGTTCTGGGGATCTCTGGGACTCTAGGACTCTGGGCACTCTGGGAACTCTGGGCCCAGAGCCTGTTAGCAGCGGATTAACCAGCGTAACATCCGGAGTCAGCAACAGAGAATGTAGATTTATTCACATCCAGTATAGACAGCTTACAACACAGCATGAAATGTGATCAGCCTGATATCTGCTATGGCTGCAGCATGAAAAACATTACAACAACACAGGAAGAGAAGGAGGAGGCATCCTGTCTGTGAGTGAGGGTTTTTTTTTTTTTTACAAAACTTTGTTAACAACCTCACAATATGCACAACATATCAAACAGTACAGTAGTAGTTGTTGAAATACATACAAATCAATATGCATTATTCCAACAGGTAGGCACGTGACAGTAGTGGGGAAAGGACCCGCATAGATTATTAGGAGAGCTTAGGGACAGGCACAGATTGGTGTCAGGAGGTGTCCTATCCCCCACTCCCAACCTTTAGGGCCTTCCTCTGCCTTTTCCATCTCATCGTATTTATATGCTGTGTTGTCTACCGGACTTACCCGTGTCTGAGCGTGACATGAGCTTCAAACCCGAGCACCAGCCGAGCACATCTGAGCATCCAAGTACTCGAGTGATATCCAAGTATGTTCGCTCATCCCTATTACTGATCATACCCCAGAAGAAGCTGGTGACAGTGAAAACAGGGTTAAGCTATGTGATCAGTGTGTCACTGAATTAGAAAAGAGCTCTCCGGTCATACAGTATTGATGATTTATCCTTAGGACAGGTGCAGACGACCGTGTATTCTTGTATCAGTTGTGCAAATCACACTTTCATCAAACTCTGATTAGAGTTTTATCAGCATGTGAGCATAGTGTGATTCAATTTCTGCATTTTCTCCATTTTGTCAGTCCATGGAAATTGGACCCCAGTCAGATGACATCCAAGTGCAGTTCGATGTTTTCCACAAACTCAGTGACTTGCATGGCCGAGTGTGCTGGGTTCACATTAACGTATGTGTGCGCAGCGTATCATCTGCATGCACAAACACATGCCAAAATGCATTTAAACGCATGCTTACGCTCTGTTTTTTATTCGCATCAGCTTACGCATGATACAAAAAAACGCTGCATGTGCATGCGTTTGTATGCATATTTGCATGCGTTTGCGTTGTTTATGCACATGCGTTCGATATTTCCAGGTGAATTTGGGTATGTGGACAATTCTTTTCCAGTAGAATTTCCTTGACACAACCACACACAATGAGCGTGTCTCATGGGATTTCTATATATAGACCCTGCACAGATGAAATCCTCATCTTTTGCTGCTGTATACAGCTTCAAGATGAATTTTAGTGTGGAGAGCTTCAATTTTAATTTTGATTTGTCACTGAAATTGGCTTTTGCCTTTGCTGTGGCTTGTGAAGAAGAAAGAAGAAGAGAAAGACAGAGAAGACGTCGTTGTCGCTATTGGCAACACCCATCATTGAAGTCCAAGAGAGCCGTTGAGACTACTATTCATTTTACACTGAGCTGCATGAAAACACGGGGAAGTTTTAAGACTACACAAGGATGTCGGAACAAAGCTTCAATGACTTGCTGCAACGTGTTCAAGGATCTATCACCAGGCAGGACACACAACTACATCAAGCAATACTTGCTGATGAACGTCTGTTAGTGACCCTGAGGTATGTAATTTTGAGAAAGAAACGCATGTCAGTAGTAGTATTATTGTTATAAAAGCCATGTACTGATTTATTTTTTCCATTTTCTATTCTGCAGATTCCTGGCTACTGGAGAGACCTTATCTCTACATTTTCAATTCCGGATTGAAGTGTCCACCCTTTCTGGGTTAGTTGCAGACACAAGCTGTGCTTTATGTGATGTTCTGCGTGAAGAATTCCTCCCCCCAACCCACAACTGAACTCTGGCTGGAAAATGCTGCAAAGTTCCGGACATTTGTAATTTTCCAAACTGTTTGGGGGCTCTGGATGGCAAACACATTCGGATTCTGAAACCTGCTTGAGTATTTCAATTACAAAAAATATTTTTTGATTGTTCTCATGGCGATTGCAGATGCTGACTGTCGATTTGTTGGCTTATTTGGACGAGCAAATGACTCTCAGACTTTCAAAGACTATGACATGGGTCAACGTTTGTATGGGAATAATTTCAATTTTCCAAAGCCACGACCTCTTCCGAACACTGAAGGACCGCCAATGTCGTTTGTTGTGGTTGGGGATTGAGGCATTTCAAATGTGTGCCAACCTTATAAAACAGTACTCGAGTCGGGACTTGAATCATGCAAAAAGGATTTACAACTACCGATTGACAAGGGCACGAAGAACTGAGGAGTGTGCCTTTGGATTGTTGGCATCTAAATTGCACATTTTGGGAACAGCCATCAATCTAAATTGACAATTGATGAGGTAGTGAAAGCGTGTGCTGTTCTGCACAATTACATCCTGGTGAAAGAGCGACACCACTTAGAACTGGAGGAACCTGTAGCTAGCACATTGCAGGATTACCAAGATCACCCTCTGAGGACTACATTTGAAGTTATCCAAATGAGGGCTAACTTTGCTGCTTACTTTGTTTCTAACATTGTTCGTGTGGCATGGCAAGACAAAATGGTTTAATCCGCTTGTAAGTAAATGTACCTGTAATGTTTGCTGACTTTATTAATAATAATAACACCTCCACTGTAACACCCGTTATACAATACACACATGTATGCGTTTTCAAATAAAAAGATAAAGAAAACACAGTGACTGTGAAAATAAAAGCTTTTTTATTAACAAAAATAAAAACAATTTTTAATTTAACATTTGCAAGCAATGAATAAAAATGGAGTTTAGGTTTGGGGTCTGTTCGATGGTGTGACATTGTGGACCTGGGGGGTGTCGAGCTGGGATGATTGGGTAGGAGTGGGTGAGGAGTGGTTACAGGGGAATGGCAACAAAAAGGAGGATTGGGTCATTGGGGAAGACAACACATTAGGAGTGGAATACAAATTGGAAGGGATAGACACGTTGGAAGGGAGAGACACAAGGGAAGGTGTAGACAGATTGGAAAACAGAGACACATTAGGAGGGTGTAGGTGGTGGGTAATTTTTTTGCAAACTTTTCTCTTCCCTGGCTTTTGTTTTGGGTGCTGAGTGGGCCCCTTTTTTTGGTGTTCCCTCTGCGTTTTTTGGTTTCCTGTTCCAGAGATGCTGCACTCGGCTGCGTGGTGGGTGCTGCATGCTGCAGGGGTGCTGCACTCGGCTGCGTGGTGGAAGCTGCATGTTGCTGGGGTGCTGCACTCGGCTGCATGTTGGGTGCTGCATGCTGCAGGGGTGCTGCACTCGACTGCGTGGTGTAGCTGGGAACTGTAGGAACTGCCGTAATGTCCAGCGGTGGTGGTGGAGGATAGTTCACTTGCGCTGTCATCAGTTGCTGGTATCCAAGTCCTTGAGGTGCTGGTGTATTCTGCCACTGGTGCTGTGCTTGCCCTTGTTGCCGTGTAGGAAAAGAAATGTGTGGCAGCTGGTGATATCTTGACTGCAGTTGGGACTGCTGCATGCCCTTGGTGTAAGCAGCCTGACAGGATTTCATTACATACAGCTGGAGTTCAAGCGGCAAGTTTTCCGACACGCCCTGCTCTATTCCGGAAAAAAAATGTCTCGCCGATCTCTGAAGGTCGGCTTCCAAGCGGTCAAGGTGTCTGTGGACTTCCTGGAAAAGTGTGTTCACCTTAGTGAACCCACTTTCCATTCTTTCCATAACTGTCCTGATCCCATCCAGGGAGATCGAGCTTAAATGAATAAATTCAGGCATGATTGACCTCTCCCGGCCCTCTGCCACTGGGGAGAAGACCCAACAAAACCAGTGGCCAAGGGCTGGGAGAGGGGAAAACATGATGGACTGGCTGCCTGTTCCCCAGCCTGTGAAGCCTGCCTGGTTGCTCCATCGCTGGTGGATGATTGGGATTGTTTGATGGCTGGTCGATCAGGGGCCGCTCCAACTGAAGACGATCCAGGTTGTCTGGTGCTGCTCCAGGTTCTGTGTGGAAAATAAATTACAAACATTACTAAAAAAAATAAAATAGTTTAGATAATAGTAACACAACACAAAAGATACTCACGTTTGCTGAGCAACCGCAAGACTCAGAAAAGACAGCAGACGATGGTATTTATATTTTGAGACCTTTGGAGCAGCACCATTTCAAACCCGAATCTCCTCTCTCATATCCTTATTGAAGCGATCCTTCATCGAACGCCAACGGACTTTTACTCTCTTCACTGCGAATGAGGAAGAAAACAAAAAAATTAATAAATAAATTGTAAAAAAAGGCACCTACATTTACAGGAAAACAGACGCGTCAGACCACATTGCAATACTTACGAAAATCCTCTCTGTCTTGTGGGGTGTCATGGTCCCAATCATCCAACAGCGATCTAGCCACTTCTTCCCAGAGTCGTCGAATCAATCCTGAGTCAGAATGGTGATGATCACGGGTGTGCCACAATGCTACTCACTCTAGCACAAGAGGAGTGAACTTGTCATTGTCAATCACGGGTTTGCCTTCCTCACGTTGTGGAACTTATAGATAAAAAGAAAAAAAAATTACAAGTCATATAGATTTAAAGATACAGAGCTGAAACCAAATTCAATTACAACTCTGATAATGAAAAGATTACTTACACAAAGTCTTTCCTCCTCAGGAACTTGAGCCCGATGACTCTGGGAAGATTCATTTCCACTCGACTGCCCTGCTCTTCTGCACTGGAAGGTTCCTGTAAAGAAAATACATGATTTACCACATGTCTATTGACAGTCAATACATACCAATAAGTATATCAAATGTGATTACGTAATCAGTGTCATGTCCACTCTGGGGAAGCATTCTGGTCTTCACTGGAGGACATGTTGGAATAGCAGGCAGTAGTCAAGTGAAACACTAGAAAAGAACAGATAAGGAAAATTTTACTAGAGCCAACAACAATGAAGCCAAAGGAAAAAAAAAGAAATTAAAAACACAATGCATGCCTACATTACAGGCAATAGTCCAACAGCACAACAGTCAGGCAGCACAGAACAGGGGCAGCAGCACAGCACCAGGACAGCAGCACAACACCGGGAAAGCAGCACAACATCGGTATGGCAGCACAACCCTGAGATGGCAGCACAACACCTGGACAGCAGAACAGAAGAACAGGAGAAATCAAGGACACCAGCACGGCACAGTCTACAAGGAACAGAGAGAAAAATATAAGTGATGAAGACTGTGAGAATGGGCAGAGCAACATAGTAATTGAAAAGTACAGACACTCATACTTACATTAAGCAGCTGAGAGGTCCAGTACCACACCACCAGACACAGGAGAAATCCAGGACAGGAGAAATCCGGGACAGGAGAAATCCGGAACAGGCTTCAATTCAGGACACTCGCATGGCACAGTCTACAAGAAACAGTAAGAAAAACGTAAGTGATGAAGACTCTGAGACTGGGCAGAGCAACATAGTAATTGAAAAATACAGACACTCATACTTACATTAAGCAGCTGAGAGGGCCAGTACCACACCACCGGACAGGAGAAATCCAGGACAGGAGAAATCCGGGACAGGAGAAATCCGGAACAGGCCTCAATTCAGGACGCTCGCATGGCACAATCTACAAGAAACAGAAAGAAAAACGTAAGTGATGAAGACTGTGAGACTGGGCAGAGCAACATAGTAATTGAAAAGTACAGACACTCATACTTACATTAAGCAGCTGAGAGGGCCAGTACCACACCACCGGACAGGAGAAATCCAGGACAGGAGAAATCCGGGACAGGAGAAATCCGGAACAGGCCTCAATTCAGGACGCTCGCATGGCACAGTCTACAAGAAACAGAAAGAAAAACGTAAGTGATGAAGACTGTGAGACTGGGCAGAGCAACATAGTAATTGAAAAGTACAGACACTGATACTTACATTAAGCAGCTGAGAGGGCCAGTACCACACCACCGGACAGGAGAAATCCAGGACAGGAGAAATCCGGGACAGGAGAAATCTGGGACTGGAGAAATCCAAGACAGGAGAAATCCGGAACAGGGATCCAGGACACCAGCACGGCAATGTCTACAAGGAACAGAAAACAAAACATAAGTACAGTCTGCAGTGAGAGAGACAGACAGACATTTTCAAAGCTTCTATACTTACTTACAGAGTCTTGATATCCCATCCACAGTCTTGAGAGTCCTGGACTTCCTGTGTCCACACCCCTTTCTAAACATCTGGGATTTGGGAGGTGGTGAATCAGCAGTGCCTGGACATGCTCAGTCTGAAGTACGCATGCGCATCGAACGCATCCATGCGCATATCCATGCGTACCAATGCGTTCCCGTAGACAGTAATGCATTGTTTTGATGCACTCACCCACATGCCTGTGCATATTTGACGGATCAAAAAAATGCAACATGTTGCGTTCGGCGTGCACGGCGAAACTACACATGCGGACGCATCCGCACCCAAAGTGATGAAAACGCATGTCCCTTCATACACAATGTTAAAGATAGGTATGCAAGATGCATGTGGATCTGTATGCAGGCATACGCTGCGTACAGATACGCTAATGTGAACCCAGCCTCAATGACTTGCACGACCGAGTGTGATCCGAATATCGGATCAATCTCAGGCATGTTGTGATTCTTTTCCTCTGACTAACTCGGTCTGAGGAAAAAGTCTGACATGTGCACAGCCCCTTAGAATAACATTGGTCTGAGTGTGATCCTATGTTTTGAGGATTGCACTCGGACCGAAAATATATACCGTATATACTCGAATATAAGCCGAGATTTTCAGCCCATTTTTTTAGGGCTGAAAGTCCCCCTCTCGGCTTATATTCGAGTCATATACCAGGGGTCGGCGGAGGAGGGGGAGCGCAGCTGTCCTGTATACTCACTCCTCCGCCAGCCCGGTCTCTGCAGCCCCTGCTCTTCTCCCACGGTCCCGGCGCCAGTATTCAGCCATCAGTGGTACCGCTCATTAAAGTCATGAATATGCACATATTCATGACTTTAATGAGCGGTAACACGTGACCGCTGAACACAGGCGCCGGGACCGTGGGAGAAGAGCAGGGCAGAGACGCGCCGGCGGAAGGGTAAGTATAAGCGATACTTACCTGTCCCGTTCTGCTGTGTCCTCGGGTCCTCTTGCTGCGATGTTCAGGCAGAGGGCGCGATGACGTAGTTACTGTGCGCAGCGCCCTCTGCCTGATCATTGACTGCTGGAGGACCCGGAAGACAGCGGCGAGCAGCTGTTTACCCGGTGGCAGGTAAATATCACAGGTGCCGGGGCCCTGAGCGAGCGGTGACACTGGCACCTGTCCCCCATAGCGCGCCGGTGTCCCCGCCCTGCTCAGGAAACCGGCACCTGGCCCTCAGCGACGAGAGATGAGTATGTCTTTTTTTTTTTTTTTTCGGTTGCAGCAGCAATTGAGGCCTATACTATGGAGCATCTATGGGGGAATAATCTATGGGGGCATAATCTATGGGGGAATAATCTATGGGGGAATAATCTATGGAGCATCTATGGGGGAATAATCTATGGGGGCACTATCTTATGGAGCATCTATGGGGGCATAATCTATGGATCATATATGGGGGCACAATCTATGGAGCATCTATGGGGGCATAATCTATGGATCATATATGGGGGCACAATCTGTGGAGCATCTATGGGGGCATAATCTATGGATCATATATGGGGGCACAATCTATGGAGCATCTATGGGGGAATAATCTATGGGGGCACTATCTTATGGAGCATCTATGGGGGCATAATCTATGGATCATATATGGGGGCACAATCTATGGAGCATCTATGGGGGCATAATCTATGGATCATATATGGGGCACAATCTGTGGACCATCTATGGGGGCATAATCTATGGATCATATATGGGGCATAATCTATGGAGCATCTATGGGGGCATAATCTATGGATCATATATGGGGGCACAATCTGTGGAGCATCTATGAGGGCATAATCTATGGATCATATATGGGGGCACCATCTATGGAGCATCTATGGGGGCATAATCTATGGATCATATATCGGGGCACAATCTGTGGAGCATCTATGGGGCATAATCTATGGATCATATATGGGGGCACAATCTATGGAGCATCTATGGGGGCATAATCTATGGAGCATCTATGAGGGCACAATCTATGGAGCATCTATGGGGGCATAATACATGGGCAGCATATAGGGCATAATCTCATTTTCCACCCTAGGCTTATACTCGAGTCAGTAAGTTTTCCCAGATTTTTGTGGCAAAATTAGGGGGGTGGCTTATACTCGGGTTGGCTTATACTCGAGTATTTACGGTACATGTCCACCAGCTTAAAGCATAAGTTATCAATGTCAGATTGGTGACCAGGGCCGGCTCCAGGTTTTTATGGGCCCCGGGCGAAAGAGTCTCAGTAGGCCCCTTTAACACAGACCACGATTCATGATGCTCCGATACTGCAGAGAAATATGGGTATAGTACAATGCCAAACACTTCTCTTCTTCCATTACATGACTGATATCTATTGTAAATTGTACAATAGCTCAAACACTGCCAAATCCTCACAGCGCACAGTACAGACTGTACAGTACAGTCCTCCATACAATATTATGGGCATCACATAGTCTCCCCCTCATCACCCATATAATACCCCATGCAGGATGTCACCCCTCCATCCCCCATATAATGCTTCATACAGAATACTGGACCCAATATAATGCTCCATACAGGATACTGGTCCCCATATAATGCTCCATACAAAATATGGAGCTCTCCTCTGCGCTGTGCTGCGTTCTGCACTGTTACGGCTCAGGAAAGGGCGCCGTGGAAAGACTCCCATCATCATCATTGCCTGCCCATTATCATCATCATTGCCTGCCCATTATCATCATCGCCTCCTCATCATCATCATCGCCTGCCCATCATCATCAATGCCTGACATCATAATCATTGCCTCCCCATCATCATCATCGCCTCCCCAACATCATCATCGCCTCTCCATAATCATCATTGCCTGCCCATCATCATCAATGCCTGCCCATCATCATCATTGCTGCCCATTATCATCATCGCCTCCCCATCATTATCATTGCCTCCCCATCATTATCATTGCCTCCCCATCATCATCACTGCCTGCCCATCATCATCAATCCCTGCCCATAATCATCATTGCCTCCCCATCAATATCATTGCCTGCCCATCATCATCACTGCTGCCCATCATCATCAATGCCTGCCATAATCATCATTGCCTCCCCATCATCATCACTGCCTGCCATCATCATCACTGCCTGCCCATCATCATCAATGCCTGCCATAATCATCATTGCCTCCCCATCAATATCATTGCCTCCCCATCATCATCACTGCCTGCCCATCATCATCACTGCCTGCTCATCATCATCAATGCCTGCCCATAATCATCATTGCCTCCCTATCAATATCATGGGCTCCCCATCATCATCACTGCCTGCCCATCATCATCACTGCCTGCCCATCATCATCAATGCCTGCCCATAATCATCATTGCCTCCCCATCAATATCATTGCCTCCCCATCATCATCATGCCTGTCCATCATCATCACTGCCTGCCCATCATTATCAATGCCTGCCCATCATCATCAATCATCATTGCCTCCCCATCATCATCACCACTGCCCTCCCCCCACCACCATCACACATACAGCAGACACACACACACAAAGCACCGCACTACATACACACACACTGATACACACAGAGACACACACACAGACACACACACACACACATCTCACCTGTCCAGCGTCCGCGCGCTCTCTGCCACAGCCGGCAGCTGAATGATAACATCATTCAGCGGCGCTGCTGTGAGAGGAAGCGCCGGCGTCCTGCAGGCGCCCCCTGGAGCCCGGAGCTGCGGCAGCGGAGGCACGGGGAGAGGTGAGTATTGCGCCGGCTGCTGCCGGGGCCCTGAGCAAGCGGGGGGGCCCAGTGGCGGCGCTGACACCGTTAACGGGCGCCGGTGTGCCAGACGGCGAGTGGGCCACCCCGCCTGCTCAGGGCCCCGGCACTTGCCCGGGTGTGCCAGGTGCTGACGCCGGCCCTGTTTGTGACTGCTGTTCAAAATAAAACTAGCTGTTCTGCAGTGCTGATTCAAAAGATAGCCCCTTCCCAAAATCAGTGGACGCTATAATTGAATGAAGCTTTACTTTGCAGCTCCATTTAAGCATTTTACATCACACCACCAATGGAGCAAATAACAGCTAATCAGTGAGGGTGCCAGGTGTCAGACTCCCACCGATTCGATATTGAGCATACGTATAAGTAAACCACTTAATATTTGAAATGCGGTTTTAACCTCTTAAGGACCAAGCCACAATTCTGACCACTGTCACTTTATGTGCTTATAAACTCTGGAACGCTTCAACAGATCTTGGCGATTCTTAGAATGTTTTCTCATGACATATTGTACTTCATGATAGTGGTAAAATTTCTTCGATATAACTTGCATTTATTTATGAAAAAAACAGAAATATGGTGAAAATTTTGAAAATTTTGCAATTTTTAAAATTTTAATTTTTATGCCCTTAAAGCAGAGAGATATGTCACAAAAAATAGTTAATAAATAACATTTCCCACATGTCTACTTTACATCAGCACAATTTTGGAACCAAAATTTTTTTTTGTTAGGAAGTTATACGTGTTAAAAGTTGACCAGCGATTTCTCATTTTTACAACAAAATTTACAAAACCATTTTTTTTAGGGACCACCTCACATTTGAAGTCACTTTGAGGGCTCAATTTGACAGAAAATACCCAAAAGAGACACCATTCTAAAAACTGCACCACTAAAGGTGTTCAAAACCACATTGCAATGCATTATACCAATGGAGAAAGCTGCTATGACCATGTTGTGAGCATGGTCACAGTGACTTTCCGTAGCTGGATGACCCGGAGGTTGTCATGACAACCCCGGGTCATCAAGGCAGAGATCGGGCCCTGCAATTACATTGCGGGGACGCCGATCTGAGGCAGAGGGAGCTCCTGACCCTCTGCCTCCCCTCCTGAACGCTGCGATCGTGCTTGAGGGGTTAACAGCCAGGGGAGGCGCAGACACCGCTCCCGGCTGTCAGTGCAGGAAGCTCGGCCACTGCAGCGCTGAGCTCCTGCACTGATCGGGCAGCAGATGCTGAAATTTCAGCCTCTCCTGCCCGATCGCTGCTGTGTTTGGTCAGTCAGATTGACTGACCAATCACAGTGCTGTGAGTGCGGGGACCGACGGCAAAGGTCCCCGCATCTCTTTCCGTGCCTGTCAGCTGTCATAGACAGCTGTCGGCACTGAACTACCACTGCGTGTTTACATGCAGTGGTAGTTCAAAGGCTGGACGTGCACAGTCCGTCCTGGTGCCGGAACTGACACCCAGCCATGACGGACTGTGCACGTCAATGGACAGTAAGGGGTTAATGATGGCTTTTGGAATATTTGGAACAAAATACTTTTTGCTTCATATTACTGGATGGTCTGGTCTGCATCAATTTTATTTACTCATCAGGATTGAGCACAGGCAGAGCTGGTGGACAGAAAAATTGTTTGTTATGTAAGCCGTGTTTTCAGCATAACAACGCCAGGCCACATGTTGCGTATAGAGATGGGCGAACCTGAACAGTAAAGTTCGGAATCCGTACTGAACATCTACTGCTCGGGCACTGATATCGAAAACAGACTTTACCAGGAAGTCTGTGTTGCTGTTTGGGTTCAGCTGCCTGAACACCGGGTGTTTGTCGCTCTGTCATGTGCATATCAGCACTGCAAACACCGCTTCTGATTGGTGGTGAAATTATCCCCGATGTTCAGAGAGCCGCAAAAATGGGAGGGACCCCACGTCGTTTTTTAAATTATTTATTTAAATAATTTAAAAAAACAGCGTGGGGACCCCTCTATTCTTGATAACCAGCCTTGTTGAAGCTCACAACTGAGGGTTGCAGCCTACAGCCTGGCTGGTTATAGAAAATGCAGAGGAACCCATGCTGTTTTTTTTAAATTATTTATTTAGAGCGCAGGAGCCCGCTAATGAATACACCCATCAGCAGCTCCTGCTCTCGCTGTTATTAGTGACAGCAGGTGTCGGATGATGGGAGTAGTAGTCCCATTTGCTGACACCAGTGACTGGAGGTAAAGTTTATACAGTATAGACTAAAAGTTTGGACACACCTTCTCATTTAAAGATTTTTCTGTATTTTCATGACTATGAAAATTGTACATTCACACTGAAGGCATCAAAACTATGAATTAACACATGTGGAATTATATACTTAACAAATTAATTTGCAATTTAATGCAAAGGGGGAAATCTGTGAGAAATGTAAAGCCATACGCATGTCATACAGATGTCATGCGGATACATGGGTGGTAAAAAATCGCATTATCACATTGCAAAGGCATGAATTTCTATACGGAGAACACTCGTGTGACTCTCGGCAGGGAGACTTGGAACGATTTTCATACTTTTAGTCTGACTTCGGCCTTAAATAAATTTTTCTCCTAATTATGGTTTATTGTTCTCAGTGTTCCATACTAAGCATCATCTGCATTACTCTGCTGCCATCTGATGGCCATTCTTGATCACTACATTGTATATTAGGTTATTTCTTCTTGCTATTGTAAAGTATTATTATTATTTATTATTATTATAGAACTATTTATTCAATGGCACTTTACATGTGAAAGGTGTATACATAAAAAGCAAGTACAATAATATTGAACAAAACAAGTCACCGACTGGTACAGGAGGAGAGAGGACCTCCGGGATTCTTCATGGGCGCTGTCATTTTGCAAGTGCACCCGTCGGTCGACAGATTCCATACATTTATTTTAATCACTGTGATAAACTCTCACAGTGATCAAAATAAAAAAAAGTAAATGAACTCCTCCTTTATCATCCCATAGGTAGGGACAAGTAATAAAATAAAGAAAATATTTTTTTTTTATTTTTCTATTATTGTTAGGGTTAGAATTAGGGTTAGGGTTAGCATTAGGGTTAGGGTTAGCATTAGGGTTAGAATTAGGGATAGGGTTAGAATTAGGGTTACGGTTAGATTAGGGTTCGGCTTAACATTAGCGTTAGGGTTGGAATTAGGGTTCGGCTTAACATTAGCGTTAGGGTTGGAATTAGGGTTAAGGTTGGAATTTGGGTTAGAGTTGGAATTAGGGTTAGGGTTGGAATTAGGGTTAGGGTTGGAATTTGGGTTAGGGTTGGAATTAGGGTTAGGGTTGGAATTAGGGTTAGGTTTGTGGTTAGGGTTAGAGTTAGGATTAGGGTTAGGGTGTGTTGGGATTAGGGTTAGGCTTGTGGTTAGGGTTATGGTTAGGGTTGGGATTAGGGTTAGGGGGTTTTGGGGTTAGGGTTATGGTTAGGGTTTGGATTAGGGTTAGGGGTGTGTTGGGTTAGGGTTGTGGTTAGGGGTGTGTTGGGGTTAGGGTTGGAGTTAGAATTGAGGAGTTTCCACTATTTAGGCACATAAGGGGGTCTCCAAACGCGACATGGCGCCACCATTGATTCCAGCCAATTTTGCGTTCAAAAAGTCAAACAGTGCTCCTTTATTCCGAGCCCCGACATGTGCCCAAACAGTGGTATACCCCCACATATGGGTATCAGCGTACTCAGGAAAAATTGCACAACAACTTTTTAAATAATGTTGCATTATTTAAAAAAACAGGCCACATTTTACAGTGGGGTCTATCTCTGACACGCCTCATACATACATGTGCCAAAAATTGAGGCATTATAGGCCTAAATTCCCTTTTTTGGGCAGTCTGTCACTCTCATTATATCCAGCACTCTTTTGCATCCACAAAAAAAAAAAAATTTTTTACAGTGGGGTATGTCTGTAAAAAGAGTTCTGTTTCAAATTGTTATGGCAGCTTCATGACTGTGTTAAATGCTCCAACTACTACTACCATCATCATCTTCAGCCTAGAGGCAGTCACTGCGCATATAGAAAGTCTGAGTAGCAGAGGGTGAACGCTTAGGCGGTGTTGTACTCTGTATTGTACTTTGTCTTTGTATTACGAAGACTAAATCTTCTTGATGAAATCATGCCTGGAAGAACCATAGCAAGATAACGTTGAAAATCACGGGGACAGGACTCGCAACTACTGAAGACTGGTGTTCCTGGGCAGGATTCTGACAAGCTCTCATCTACTAATACTGAACTGGTTGGACGATGATGTTTAAAAGGAGCCCATGCATTTTCTATAACTGAAGCTAGAGATTTTGACATTTCGGATGCATTTCCAGAGATGTCAATTGGAGAGCGTGGTGGTCGGAGATGTGACTTCTACACCACTACACGAGCTGCCACCTGTCCACCACCTTCAGTCTCTTTCCCATTCTCCCGCAGATTGAAAGTCGGCAAGGACAAGGTTCTCTTCCCTCTGTAACAGTCTGCCATTATAATTTTTTTGGGGTAAACGATATCTATTACTATGTATGTAACCGCCTTGTCATGTACAGCACCATGGAATTAATGGTGCTATATAAATAACTAAAAAATAATAATACTATATGGGTGTTTCCACTAGACAATCCATCAAACATGTTATTGAAGGAATTTTTTTTTCTGACAACTCTGTTCAGCTTTGCACAAACTATGTCAACTTGGTAGCTATACCCCAGTGGGTGTTGGCACAGTGTCATGCTGACTACAGTCCCCAAATGTTATGTAGGTCACCAATTTCACCTCTACTTCAGCAGCATGATGAATTAATAGGAAAAGCACGTCGTATTGGTGTAGCTGTTGTTTTCTTGACAAAGAAACTCAATAACATCAATGAGGTGGTTAGCCGCACACAGAATGGAGAAATAGTAAAGATGACAATTGACAAGTAGTTTCACATTTGAGGTAAAACACACTTTAACAAGTTGCTTTAACTCTTACAACATTATATTCCAAAGCGTTGAAGAAAAAGATGAAAATATTGTGAACCAAATAGGTATGAATAACATAATTCTAAACATACACAAGCTATCAGTGGGGAAATTATTTTCCACCAAAAATTTTAAGTATGAGACTAGTGTCATCTTGTGGAATGATATGAGCTGCAAAGTCCTTCAAATTGAAACTGCTCTGGATGTAATGTACAATTTTCTCTAGAAAATTGGAAGTACATGCTTTCTATGCTGCTTGTATTAAAGAACTGATTTGCCAGATATGTATGGAGTCAGGATGACCTGGCTGTGGGTACCTGTGCTGCGCCGTGTCCTGAATTGTCAAGGCTGCTTCCCCTGTTTCCTGGTGGAAGGAATAGTGTAACGGACAGGCCCCATTACACAGAAAGAGGGGTCGTGTTTAGACAGGGAACTGGGCCGGAAGCTGAGGGAAAAAAAAGCAAGGCAGGAGTGATTCCCCAGCTTTGACCGTGTGAGCAGCAAGGGGGCAGTGCACTATGCACCCGAAGCACCGACGCTGCGGCGAAATGCAGCAGACAGACCCGGGGGACCCAGAGGCATGGGGGGCCCGCTTAAAAGAAGGGGGAAGACATCAAAAAATTTTTTGGCATGGACAAGCAGGCATAGGGGGCTGAGTAGCGGCCCCCACCTTAGACATGGGGCTGATGGACAAATTTCCCCTTGTCTCCCGCCATTTAAAAGGGGGTCTGCCATTTACCAAGGCGCCATTTGTAGAGAGCAGGGCTGTGCGCTTCTTTACCCGGGGTACATGCATGTGAGCGTAGGAAAGCCATTATGCCCCGTGTTCACGGTAACCAATAATTAGAAGGACAGAGGAAGACGAGGACTTTGGGACGGGCACAAAGTACTCCCCCAGGATTTTTTAAAACTTTTACTTTATTCCCTGTGGGTCCCCCGCGCCCCAGGGGGCAGGGGGATGGGGGGTCGAGAAAAATTACCCAAACTTTCATGTTCCCCTGCCTTTTCTGGTTTTGGGGTTTTTGTCCTCTCAGCTTT
>JARQOD010000001.1:355135609-355218329 GCA_033576555.1 Oophaga sylvatica | reverse complement strand
ATAAATAAGAGATAAGGTTAAATATCATATTCATTCAGAAATAAAACAATTGCAATGTCTTATACATATATATGTATTGGCTTTAATGTAATTCTAAATATTACTGTAGTTTATTTTAATTATATCACTATAGATATAGATATACAGTTATACAATCTCTACTTACACAAGTATACTATATACTGTATGAATATATATATATCTACAAAAGCTGTGAACTACAGAATTTATATTTATAAAATAATTACAAATAACTGAATAATATATTGTATATCACTTTTACACAATATATATTTTCATTTTCAGTCAATTCCTAATCCAAATCTTATTTTTTTGTCAAAAATGTCCTAAAAAGCTCTTTTTATCATTCCTTTTTTTAATGATTGTTTGAGCAGCTCCGATAATGAGCTGTAAACTGAAGACTCAGTTATGTCACTCTGAGAAGTCACCTGTTCCTGTCTGTCAATGTCCGCCATTTGTCTTTTTACAGAGAGGTCTGAACTTTGAATTTTTAACTCTTTCTGTAAAGCGGACTCTTGGATTTTTTTATAGGGTTTATAACAAATATGTAATTTTCTTCGTATGTCATAGATTTGATTACAGAGATGACTCGGTTTAGGAGATTTTGACACTGGCTTTTGAAAAGATCTTACTCTGTCTGTTTGATTTATTTTCCTTTCACGATTCTCATGTTTTCTAGCAAAATCAAGGGATTGCGCACATTCAAATAAAGTATCTTCTTGTGACGCAATAACACGAGATACAGAATTTAGGAATCCAAATTTGTCCACAAAATACTTTATCATTGATATTGTTTTGACATTGGTAATTAGAGTTTTGTACAACCTTTCAAATATGGACATGAATGTAAAAGTACATTCTTCCCGACCAATCCTTAATTTTTGAAGAATATCAATATCTGGACAATTTTCATTTAATGCACAGAAAATCAGAATTTTCAATCTGTCTTTATCATCTAGATCTCCATGTAAGTTGTTATCACAAGACAATTTTAATGTTAAGAGTCTGGAAAAGGTTGCAGGAAGCCACAATTTAAATAATTGATTTTTCTCGTCATTACTTAAATCAAGCTTATCAACAAAACTTTCAAAAATTTCAGAATTTCTGCATACATGGATTTTGTTATCATATGCAGGAATGATTTTGCATAATTTTAACAAATTTTTCCTAACTTTAATTTGGAGTTGGGCCTCTGAATTGTCTTCTATTTTTGGTGGCCTTTGAACATCCGTCTCTCGTACGTCATCTACATCAGTTCTGAAGTCTCCTCCTATGTTCCCTCCTACATCAGTTCTGAAGTCTCCTCCTATGTTCCCTCCTACATCAGTTCTGAAGTCTCCTCCCACATTTCCACCATCTTTTTTTACATCATCAGAGACAAGGTCACCTTGAGTAGCCATTACAGACACATGTCCCACATCTTGCTCAATTTCCTCATTACAGTCAATCTCGGGAACATCACTGGTATCATCTGACACTATTTTTACACAGTCATTTTTAGATTTATCTGACACAAACTTAAGAAATACATCAACCAACTGTAAAATGTTTTTCAATTTCTCTCTTTCTCTATTAAAGGACACCATCTTAGATTCTAGCTTTAGATTTTCCATTTCACATTCTGCATATAAGCTGAGTCATAAAACTTCTAAATTAGACTGCTCTACAGACATAAATTTCAGTCTACTTTGCTTAGAAAAAGAAGTAATGACATCCATTGTTTCTTACCTGAAATATCTCAGCTTGTAGCTCCTTTCTTGAACAACGCTGGCCTCTTGTCATCAGCACGTCAGCACGTCTGATTCCTGTAATATGTCTGGCAACTCTTAGTCCTCATTCATAGGTTCTTTTCTGATCCTGAAATATCGTAGTGAATTTCCTGATAACTTGAACATTTGACGTTCTTTTGCTTCTATTCCTCCCCTTGCAAGTTTTCAGAAATTCACACTCTAAAAATCAAGTGTGACTGGCTGGCTCTCCAAAATGTTAAAAATGCTTAATTTCATATATTTTTCAAGGACTTGTTACCAGATGCGATACTATGAGGAAATTGTCACAATGTTACTTATAAAAAAAATGTAGTGGTTTATTGGACTGTCCATCAAAACACATCATTTCAGAAAAACATAAAATGAGTGAAATAGTTACGGAGAGATTGTCCATTTGTCCATAGCATAGCTTATACACTTCTTCCTTGGTATCCTGAATGGTAAAATGACATCTGTCTCTTGTCAGCAGCGTCTCAGGGAAGCAACACGTGGTTACATAGCAGCTGTCCATTCACCTTAATGTCCCATGTGTCTGAAGAGAGAGCCCCCCTCCCTTCGTGTAGTCATTATATATATGTCCCTTAGATCACGTGGTCTCTATATATGGAGTTGACACTTTACCATACAGAAATAGCATGTGTAATGGCAGCTGAAAGTCAATGTACTCGGTACAGAATTGAGTGTATAAAGAATAAATCCATAACCAATAATTAATATTTAACAGGGGTCGGCGGAGGAGGGGGAGCGCAGCTGTCCTGTATACTCACCCCTCCGCCGGCCCGGTCTCTGCAGCCCCTGCTCTTCTCCCACGGTCCCGGCGCCAGTATTCAGCCATCAGTGGTACCGCTCATTAAAGTCATGAATATGCACATATTCATGACTTTAATGAGCGGTAACACGTGACCGCTGAACACAGGCGCCGGGACCGTGGGAGAAGAGCGGGCAGAGACGCGCCAGCGGAAGGGTAAGTATATGCGATATTTACCTGTCCCGTTCCGCTGTGTCCTCGGGTCCTCTTGCTGCGATGTTCAGGCAGGGGGCCAATGACGTAGTTACTGTGCGCAGCGCCCTCTGCCTGATCATTCACTGCTGGAGGACCCGGAAGACGGCGGCGAGCAGTGATGACAGGTAAATGTCTCAGGTGCCGGGGCCCTGAGCGAGCGGTGACACCGGCACCTGTCCCCCATAGCGCGCCGGTGTCCCCGCCTGCTCAGGACACCGGCACCTGGCCCTCAGCGACGAGAGGTGAGTATGTCTTTTTTTTTCGGTTGCAGCAGCAATTGAGGCCTATACTATGGAGCATCTATGGGGGAATAATCTATGGGGGCATAATCTATGGGGGAATAATCTATGGGGGCATAATCTATGGGGGAATAATCTATGGGGGCATAATCTATGGGGGAATAATCTATGGGGGCATAACCTATGGGGGAATAATCTATGGGGGCATAATCTATGGAGCATCTATGGGGGAATAATCTATGGGGGCATAATCTATGGAGCATCTATGGGGGCATAATCTATGGATCATATATGGGGCACAATCTATGGAGCATCTATGGGGGCATAATCTGGATCATATATGGGGGCACAATCTATGGAGCATCTATGGGGGCATAATCTATGGATCATATATGGGGCACAATCTATGGAACATCTATGGGGGCATAATCTATGGATCATATATGGGGGCACAATCTATGGAGCATCTATGGGGGCATAATCTATGGATCATAGATGAGGGCACAATCTATGGAGCATCTATGGGGGCATAATCTATGGAGCATCTAAGGGGGCACAATCTATGGAGCATCTATGGGGGCATAATACATGGGCAGCATATAGGGCATAATCTAATTTTCCACGCTAGGCTTATACTCGAGTCAGTAAGTTTTCCCAGGTTTTTGTGGCAAAATTAGGGAGGTCGGCTTATACTCGGGTCGGCTTATACTCGAGTATATACGGTACTAGGGGACTGCAGCAGCACACCACTATTGAACCCAGAGCAGTGTCAAAAGGTTGTTGGTTGGATAGCGGATAATGCGTCCAGTCCCTTTGCTACCAGCACCCTGTCTTCCACACGGTCAAGTCTCAGTAGCCGTGAGTCTGGACCACATATTCCTCACCCTGATCTTCCTTCCTCCCACCACTCCGAGTGCCTGAAGACAACTGATCCCACACTTGGACACTCCAAAGGGCTGTTCACTTTTCCATTTATAGATTCAGGCTTCTCGCCCGGGCCACTTGAAGCGGGGCAAGAGGATATCGCATGTAGTGATGCCCAAATATTTGAGCAGCCACTGTTACATGAGGGTGACGGTGGAAAAATGTCACAAGAGGTGGACGATCGTGGGACACAATTGCCAGAAAGTCAGGAGGAGGACAGGGTGAGGAAGTGGAAGACGAGGTGGTGGATGATATAGTAACTGACCCAACCTGGCAGGAGGACATGCATAGTGAAGACAGCAGCACACAGGGGGAGGTAGGCTTAGCACCCCAACTGGCAGGAAGAAGCAGTGTGGTTGCCGCAGACAGAAGGCGGGCAACCGTTCCCCGTAACACCAACACAACGGAAGTTGTCAGTACAACTGTTAGGTCTTTCCGAGTCTGGTTGTTTTTTAAAGTCTCTGCCGATAACCCCAGAAAGGCCATTTTCACCACCTGTCAGGCCAGCATCAGTAGGGGTAGCAAAACTACCAGCCTGACCACCACCAACATAATCAGGCACATGGCAGCAAAGCACCCAACTTTTTGTGGGCCGATCCCCAGGGTCCAGGAACAGTTTCTGCGGGTGACACCACTGCTTCGTCTGCTGTTGTGCGTGCTAGCCAATCCCCTCCTGCCCTTCACCTTTTGTTATACACACTCAACTAACACCATCATCAAGCACGACCACGTACTTGTCCCAGCGCTGCATTCAGTTGTCCATCCCCTGACCTTGGAACGCAAGCGTAAGTACGCAGTCAACACCCCACAGGCCACACTACTAAATTCAAACATTTTGCGACTGCTTGTGCTCGAAATGTTGCCTTTTCGGCTCATGGAGACTGAAGCTTTCCGAAACCTAATAGCAGCGGCCATTCCTTGGTACTCAGTCCCCAGCCACCACTATTTCTCCTCGTGTGCCATCTCCGCATTACACAAACACGTGTCACACATCATTAGCCGTGCCCTCAACAATGCAGTTACTGGGAAAGTCCACCTAACCAAAGACACGTGGACACGTGCTTGTGGGCAGGGACGTTACAGCTCTCTGATGGCACACTGGGTTAACATAGTGGAAGCTGGAACCCAGTGGGATGGAACATGTCCTCCTGACGCCGAGGATTGCGGGCCCTAGGTCAATCAGGGTTGCCCCCACAGTCTACAGCTCCTGCACCTCCTCCTCTTCAGCCTCCATCTCTGAAGTGACCACATCAGTCACAAGCTGGAAGAACTGCAGCACTGTCTCAGCCAAACAGCAACAGGCTGTTCAGAAGCTAATATGCTTAGGTGACAAACCGCACAATGCTGAAGAGTTATGGACAGCTCTGAAAGAGCAGGCAGATCTGTGGCTGACACCGCTGAACCTACAGCTAGGCATGGTCGTGTGTGACAATGGCCAGAACCTGGTGGCGGCTCTGAGGCGAGGCGACCTCACACACGTACCATGCCTGGCCCATGTGCTTAACCTCGTGTTTCAGTGGTTTCTAAAAACCAACCCGGAGCTGCCGGATCTGCTTGTTAAAGTATGCCACCTGTTTGCCCATTTTAGAAATTCAGCTACAGCTTCCGCCGCCATTGCCATGCTTCAGCAGCATTTGGAGCTTCCGGCTCACAGACTGGTGTGTGATGTCCCCACGCATTGGAACTCTATACTGCAGATGTTGGGAAGGATTTGTGAGCAGAAGAGAGCAGTTGTTGAGTACCAGCATCAACAAGTCCGTCGTTATTCAGTTCAGACTCCACACATAAGACCTCAAGAATGGACATGGGTGTCAGACATATGTACCATCCTCCAAAACTTTGAGGACTTCACCAAGATGGTGAGCGGCGATGATGCTATAATTAGCGTCACCATCCCGGTTCTCTGTCTTCTGAAAGGCCCTCTGCTCACAATCAACGAGAATGCATTGCAGGTGGAGCACGATGAGATGGAGCAAGGAACCATACAGGGTGATTACACACAGCCCAGCCTCATCTCATCCCAATGTTGTTTGGTTGACAATGAGGAAGAAGAGGAGGAGGAAGAACAGGAGCTAGTTTCATGCGCTGTAGACGGTACTACCTGGACAACTGTCATACCGTCTATTCAGTGTGGATGGCCTGAGGACATGGAGGAGGAGGAGAGCATGGTCAGTCGTCCTCTTGGTGACAAGAGAAGTCTTGCCTGTTAGCAGTCTGGCACGCATGGCTGAGTTTATGTTACGCTGCTTTTCCCATGACCCTCGCATTCTCAAAATTTTGGGTGACAGTCATTACTGGTTGGTGACACTTCTAGACCCACGCTACAAGGAGAACTTTCTGTCTCTTATTCGGACAGGTCTACTAAAATGGGGCAGTACCAGAAGGCCCTTGTTGCGGAATTTTTAAAATAATTCTCATCTGAAAACGCTGGCAGCAGAGGTCAAAGTTCCTTAAACAACCAAGGAGTACAGGTGAGAGAGACACAACTCCAATCCAGCAGATGCAGAGGAACACTGTCAAAGTTCTGGGAGAGTTTTCTCAGACCCTCCCATCGCACAGGCCCTGAGGCGAGGGTTAATCTCACAAGTAGTGCAAAGTTTGGGAAGATGCTGAGGGAGTACCTTGCTGACTGTACCAATGTCCTCCATGATTCCTCTGTGCCTTATAATTATTGGGTATCCAAGCTGGATGCGTGGCATGAACTGACTCTCTACTCCTTGGAGGTCCTGGCCTACCCTGCCGCTATCGTTTTGTCAGAGAGGGTTTTTAGTGCCGCTGGTGGAATAATAACTGATAAGTGCATCCGCCTGTCAACTGAAAATGCTGACAGGCTGACTCATAAAAATGAAAGAGGGCTGGATTGGGCCAGACTTCTCAACACCACCGAATGATAGCAGCGTAACATAAACTCAAATCCAGTGTCTTTTTTTGAGAGGTCTATTCCCATGCACCTCTTCACACCCACACATGGAAATACACTTCCTGATTTTGGCTATTTGCTGTTGTTATTCTCCTTCTCGTCATCCTCCACCACCATATCACCAAGGTAGCCGTAGTCCGTGATACTACACACACATAATTTTTTTAAAGCGTGTTTATGATGCCCGTAAAATAAAAATTGTTTGACAGTATGTTCATGTATACCCCCAGCGGTAAATGTTTGTCAGATCATTCACTTAGTGCATGGGCATTACAAGTATAGGAGACCCGCTCCTTTTAATAGGAACAATATTTTATGAGGCCCTCCTCCACGTCTCTTACAAGGGGCATTGGAGTGCCTCCAAATTTTTGGCAGCCCTTGCATTCACTCCATAGGTAAACACTATGGGACACCTGTTCCTTTCTAATGAGAACATTTTTTTATGAGGGTCTCCTCCACGTCTCTTCCAAAGGGCATTGGAGTGCATCCAGATTTTTGGCAGCCCTTGCATTCACTGCATAGGCAAACAGTATGGGAGACACACTTCCTAATAATTGGAACATTGCTTTCATGAGGCCCTCCTCTACGTCTCTTCAAAGGGTTATTGGGGTGCGTCCAAATTTGGGACAGGCCTTGCATTCACTGCATAGGAAAACAGTATGGGAGTACCAATTTCCTAATAATGGGAACATTGATTTTAGGAGCCTCTGCTGTATGTCTCTTCAAAGGGGTATTAGGGTGCGTCCAAATTTTTGGCAGCTCTTGCATTCACTGCATAGGCAAACAGTATGGGAGCACCAACTTCCTAATAATGAGAACATTGTTTTCAGGAGGCCCTCCTGTATGTCTCTTCAAAGGGGTATTGGGGTTTCTTCCAAATTTGAGGCAGGCCTTGCATTCACTGCATAGGCATACAGTATGAGAGTACCAACTTCCTAATAATGGGAACATTGTTTTCAGGAGGCTCTCCTGTAAGTCTCTTCAAAGGGGTATTGGGGTGCGTCCAAATTTTGGGCAGCCCTGCCACTCACTTCATACGCAATAACAGTATAGGAAACCCACTGTTTAATAATGGGAACAACAAAGCATAGCCGGCTGATGGCTCTCTAAGAATAGTGAGGCCTGACTACTGG
Source organism: Oophaga sylvatica (assembly GCA_033576555.1). Classification (NCBI taxonomy): domain Eukaryota; kingdom Metazoa; phylum Chordata; class Amphibia; order Anura; family Dendrobatidae; genus Oophaga; species Oophaga sylvatica. The sequence continues at coordinate 355,210,320 of JARQOD010000001.1, read as the reverse complement.
CCCTCTAAGAATAGTAAAGGCCGCCTGATGGCCCTATAAAAATAGGCTTTGTGACTTTCAGAGTCCCTCCATAAATAGCTATAATTTTTCCATATTTTGGCCCACTGAGTCATGTGAGGTCTTGTTTTTTGCGTGACAAGTTGACGTTTTTATTGGTACCATTTTCAGGCACCTGACATTCTGTTTTTAACAAAGAAAAATTCTGAACAATTCTGAATCAACCAAGGTAATGCTGTAGAGAAAGTTGTACAGGTAATAGTGATGCGTGAATGTGCTCGGGTGTTATCCCAGTATATTCGGCGTGCTTGGATAATATGTTCCAGTCCCTGTGGCTGCATGTTTTGCTGCTGTTAGACACACGGGTCCCTGTAGAGCCAGTTCCATCACAGCTGCAACGACACACACATCAGACATGAGTATAGAATGCTTTGAAAAAGTATTCATACTTATGAACTTCTCCCTATCTTTCATGTTACACCCACAAACTTAAATGTATTTTATTGCGATTTTCAATCCATCATCCAAAAATGAAAGTATGCACAATTGCAAACCTACCAACACATAGCCATTCACCTAAACTGACATTACAAGCAAGAAGAGCACTAATTAGAGAAGCAACTAAGATGTCCATGTCACTCTAGAGGAGCTGCAGAGATTCACAGCTTAGATGGGAAAATCTGTCTACAGGACCACTATTAGGCCGGGATCACACATGCGAGAAACACGGACGAGTCTCGCATGTTAATACTCGGCACTGCTGCCTGCACACGGGAGCGGAGCGTTCGGCTGCATGTATTTCTATGCTGCCGCTTGCTCTGCTCCCGAGTGCTGGCGTGTTATGTTTTTGTAGCTGAGGAGAGCAGGCAAAAACGGCAATACACCAGAGAGGTTGGAATCTACTGGATTACAGTACCCTGACTAACCACCACAACTAAAGGCAGCCGTGGAGCGTTCCTACATTGGTCCTAGACGCCTCGTCACAGCCTGAGAGGCTAACTACACCTAAAGATAGAAAGAGGAAAGCTATGTGCCCCGGAGCAGATCCCCAAAGAACATAGGAAGCCCCCAAACATGTAATGGCAGTTAGACAAGAGGAAATACAGACACAGACAGAAAATAGTATGAGCAAACGCTGGGGCCCAATCTGCCTAGACAGAAAAGGATAGGAAGGATACTTACTGCAATTCCAAAAAACCCTAAAAAAAAAGCCAACGCTACTAATTGCAAAAACACCTGAGATCACACGACCTCTACCACCTAAATTAGTTCTCTGGTGTAACAAAACTAAGCCGCAGCCACAGAAAAAAATGGAAAAGGCAAATGAACAAACAACAGTGGCTCCAGAGGAACCGAGAGGAGACCAAGCCCCCGGGGAGGGGAACCTGGCCAACCTCACAGAAATGCAGAGAAAAATGCAAATGGCAAGCACAAAAACAAAAAACAGAAAATATCTTATCTGAGAGCAGGAGAAGAGGCAAGACTCAGCAAGCTTCCAAGTGAACCAGGAAACAACGTTGAGACAAGAACAATTGATCACCGGCAACCATGATGGGGGGAAACCTCCCTTATATCCAGCCAGTCTGTACTTCCTGATTGCCAATCCTCATTGAATGGTTCAGTACTGTTTGTAACCACCAGAGGGAGCTTCTGCTCAGAATTCATTTCTAAAACATACATAACACCGGCGGCAGTGCCGGGTATTAACAAGCGAGACTCGTCCGTGTTTCTCGCATGTGTGATCCCGGCCTTAGTCGTATGCTCCACGAATCTGGCCTTTATGGAAAAATGGTCAAAAGAAAGCCATGTTAGAAAGCAAGCCATAATAAGTTCTGTTAGCAATTTGAAAAAAGTCATGTAGGGGACACAGCGTGCAAGGAGAAGAAGGTGCTCTGGTCAGGTAAGACCAAAGTAGAACTTTTTGGGCTCAGTGCAAATGGTATGTGTGGCAGAAAACTAACACTTCACATCACAAGGAAAGCACCATCCCCACCATCAAACATGATAGTGGCATCATGCTGTGGGGATGCTTTTATTCAAAGGGACAGGAAACCTGGTTCAGAATTGATGGAAAGTTGGATGGAGATAAATACAAGGTAATACTGGAAGAAAATCTATTAGAGGCTGCAAAAGACTTGAGGTTCATCCTTCAGAAGGACAACGGCCCTAAACATAATGCCAGAGCTACAAAGGAATGGTGTAGATCAAAGCATATTCATGTGTTTGAATGGCCCAGTCAAAGTGCAGACCTAAATCCCATTGAGCTAGTTTGCAAAGAAGAATGGGAAAAACGTCAGCCTATAGATGTGCAAAGCTGTTGGAGACATAAGCCCCCGTCTCACACAGCGATCTCTCTAGCGAGATCGCTGCTGAGTCACTAGTTTTGTGACGCAGCAGCGATCTCCCCAGCGATATCGCTGTGTGTGACATTCAGCGACGATCAGCCCCCCTGCTGGGTATCGCTGATCGTCGCTGAATGTCCTGGACATTTTTTTGGTTGCTGGTCTCCCGCTGACAGGCACGCATCGCTGCGTGTGACAGGCGGGAGACCAGCGATCCGCTGGTAACCAAGGTACACAGCGGGTTTCCAGGCACCGCGCAGCGCCTGGAAACCCGATGTGTACCTTGGTTACCAGCTCCCTGCATCAGGGCGCTGGTATCCAAGGTACACTGCGGGTAACTAAGCGATGTTACCCGCAGTGTCGCTTGTACTGATCGCTGCCTGTTTGGCAGCTCAGCAGCGATCATGTATCGATACACCAGCGATCCTGACAAGTGCATATCGTTGTCGGGATCGCTGGCATATCGCTATGTGAGACCCAGGCCATACACCAAAAGGCTTGCAGCAGTAATTGCAGCAAAAGGTGGTCCTACAAAGTATTTACTCAGGTTCAGATTTACACTTTTAAAAAATATTTAGAAAACTATGTATCATTTTCTTTACACTTCACAAATCCTTGCTACTTTGTGTTAAAATATATTTATTTGTGGGTGTAAGGAGAACAAAAACAGATATGATACTTTTTCAAAGCACTGTATATAGATTCCTATTTTTATGTGCAGGAATGTACAATTTATAACTCCGATTATCAGCTGGAGGGTAGGAGTTATCCTTCTGTCTTTAGGAGCTCCTGTGTGCACTGGTATCTGCTGTAAAGATCCACAGTTATGGGATGGCTGGATATGGGCACAGTGCAGCGTGACGCTGAAAATATTCTGAAAAGTCGATGAGACAGAGCACTTTGGCCAATAGCATCCCTGGTAACCACGAGTGTGAATCCTGGAGTGGCGTGTGACATCACTAATGCTTGGTATGGAGTCCAATGCGTTTTGAGGAAATCTCAGTTCTAGGTCAGGGTATCATTGGAGACCACAGCTAGGAACCATTTTCTGCAAACTGTTTGTCTATCTGACATTATTCTTAATTCTTTCACTACCTTTAATACATATGCAGGATTAGTAGATGGAGTGTTACGTTAAGTCTGCTGTGTCATCCACATAGTATGGAATGATACTGTTTTGAAGAACTGCCTATTAATTCATATATTTTGCAATTCATCTTTGTTGTTGCAAGTTCATTTGTGCCCATCTTCATCAAAATTATTGAAACATTATCTCTACATGCTTTTTATTCCTTCCATTTATCATACTCTGTTTAGTGGCTGTTAGCGCGACAGTATTAGTCTTTTACCTAACAGATTAACTTTTGTTACACTGTCAAAACAGCTGCGTAATTGTTATTGTGAATCTAACTGCACATATTCCAAATTCATACAGTTGATAACTAATAAAACCTTGTGTTTTTATTCCAACATTGCTAAAGCTGAATAACTAAAGTTGATGCGTAATTAATTCTACAGCCAAGCGATGGGGAAGAAGAGGTGACACGTAAAGTGGATGACTTACTGGAAAGTTACATGGGAATCCGAGACATGGAGCTTGGTAAGAGATTGTACATAATTACATTTTACGACTATTGTTGCCTAACATGTAGAAATAAAATCAGACCTAATTATCCAGATCTTTTCTGTCCTCTTTCTGGTTGCTGAATAAGGCCTCATGCACATTGTAAAACACTGCATTGAGGTGCGAGTATTACAAAATAATTGACTATTTAGAGCAGTGGTTCTCAACCTTTCTAATGCCGTGACCCCGCAATACAGTTCCTCATGTTGCGGTGACCCCCAAACCAAAAATAAGTACAGTCCTCCATACAATATTATGGGCACCACATAGTCCTCCATACAGTATTATGGGCCAAATATAATGCTCCATAAAGATTATTGGACCCCAAATAATGCTCCATACAGGATACTGATCCCCATATAATGCTCCATACAAAATATGGAGCTCTCCTCTGCACTGTGCTGCGTTCTGCACTGTTACGGCTCAGGAAAGGGCACTGTGGAAAGACTCCCCATTATCATCATCATTTCCTCCCCATCATCATCATCGCCTCCCCATCATCATTGCCTCCCCATCATCATCATCATTGCCTTCCCATCATCATTGGCTCCTTATCATCATCATTGCCTGCCCATCATCATTGGCTCCCCATCATCATCATTGCCTGCCCATCATCATTGGCTCCCCATCATCATCGCCTCCCCATCATCATCATCATCATTGCCTGCCCATCATCATTGGCTCCCCATCATCATCATTGCGTGCCCATCATCATTGGCTACCCATCATCATTGCCTCCCCATCATCATCATTGCCTGCCCATCATCATTGGCTCCCATCATCATCATCATTGCCTGCCCATCATCATTGGATCATTATCATCATTGCCTTCCCATCATCATTGGCTCCCCATCATCATCATTGCCTCCCCGGCATCATCATCATCATTGCCTGCCCATCATCATCATCATTGCCTGCCCATCATCATTGTCTCCCCAACATCATCATCTTTGCCTGCCCATCATCATTGCCTCCCCATCATCATCATTATTGCCTGCCCATCATCATTGGCTCCCCATCATCATCATTGCCTCCCCATCATATCATCATTGCCTGCCCATCATCATTGCCTCCCCATCAATATCATCTTTGCCTGCCCATCATCATTGCCTCCCCATCATCATCATCATTGCCTCCCCATCATCATCATCATCATTGCCTGCCCATCATCATTGCCTCCCCATCATCATCATCATGTTTGCCTGCGCATCATCATTGCCTCCCCATCATCATCATCTTTGCCTGCCCATCATCATTGGCTCCCCATCATCATTGTTGCCTCCTCACCACCATCACTGCCTCCCCCCATCACCATCACACATACAGCACCACACACAGACAGCACCGCAGCACTCTCTCACATACACACACGCAGGCAGACACACACACACACACACTGATACATACAGACACATACACCTCACATCTCACCTGTCCGGCGCCCGCGCTCTCTGCCACAGCTGACCGCTGAATGATGACGCCCTGCAGGCACCCCCTGGAGCCCGGAGCTACGGAGGCACGGGGAGAGGTAAGTATTGCGCCGCCTGCTCAGGCCGGGTCCCCCCTCTCCCGAAACAGTGGACTCACCGACCCGCCGCTCAGCTCCGGAGGGTCCGGGCCGCTGCACTGTGCCTCCATGGGAGGAGGAATTGCTGCTGCTGCCACGCCGCCCCCACACACGTGCTGCCTGGGGCGGACCACCCCTGCCCGCCCACCTTTACGCCCACGCTACGCCCGCCCACGCTACGCCCCTGCTACGCCACTGGGCTAAAGCCATCGGAAATATGTATTTTCCGATGGCTTTAAGCGACCCCTGTGTTTTGGTCGTTCGACCCCCGCCGGGGTCGCGAACCACAGGTTGAGAACCGCTGATTTAGAGGTTTGTTCCCACAATATCATAACAAACTTGTCAAATGTAATTATTTACCACTTCCCAAAAGTGCTTGCTGTTAGAGATATCACCCTTCGGAACATACATATCCTGAAGCTTTTGCCTACCTTGTGTCCATGGATTTGTCCTCATAGTGTAATTATCATTTGATTAAACTTTTTATATATTATAGGCACTGCATAGTGTTGCTGATCGGTGGGAGTCTGGGTCCTGAGAACATCATTGGTTGTGAAAATACTCTGAAGTGCTCAGGTTCTGCATGAGCTGGGTGCAGTGAGCAGAGTACTCGCACAATAGTAAGTCTATGGGTCCGTACATTCACTATCACAGAGCATTATACAGATTCAAGAAATTTACTATTGAGCCCATAAACCACTTTGTACGCCTAGCCATGCAGGAGCTGCGCACTTCAATTGTTTTTCTTAGTAAATGCATGAATATTTGTATCCATCAATATTTCTCCTAATGGACACTTCCTACCTATAAATACAATACAATACAAATACGAATCAACCTCATTTATCTATACCGTGTAAGAGAGAGCCTGTCATTGTGGTCCACAGAAACCAATCAGATATCAGGTTCATTTTTAACTAAGACTTTAGTAAAATGAAAGTGGCATTGTGTTTTGTTTGTGTGGGCAGTGAAGAAATTTTTTGGAGGTGGGAGAGGACACAGCGCGCCCCCTAGGGCTAGGGAACTCGGTACCAGGCCGATTCTTAAGGGAATGTGTTATGGCAGCAGTGACCCGGTCCATGGCCCTGGGCTTCCAATGAAAAATGATGATTAAGGGGAAATAAATTTATAAGAGATGATTCGTGATGCCACCTGAGGTACTCGGCTAAGGATGGCCGACGCTGCTTAAAGAGCCTGCTGGGGCTGTTGGTGATGCAGCAGAGTTGGTACAGCTCTCCACAGGTAGAGTTTAGTCTCAGAGCAATTATATTGTTAAATATATTGATAATGGTTGTATTGCAGGGCAGATGACGCAGCAAATAATTCTGAGGACACAGCAGGGTGCATTCTTTTCAGTTTACTCACAGTTTGAGGTGCAGACCAGGGCACTGAGTACAGATGGCAATGGTGATCCAGGCAGCCTGGAAGCAACTTAGGATCCACTAAGCCACATGGGTTGGAGGCCTCCTTTCTGCGCTGTCCTATGAGGTCCTTGCTGCCTAAAGCTATGCTTGGTCCTCTGTTCCTTAGTGTCCTGTGGTACTTGTCCTTATGGCAGGCAGCTTGAGCCTATTGCAGGTATCGCTCCTCTATGGCGGCTCTGATCTGCTGCTGTGCCTTCAGGCGTATGACGGGGCCAGGAGGTCTACAGTCTCCTGCCCTCCGGATTTGGCTGTTGGGACTGTTGTACCTGTGCAGCCACGGACTCCGGTGTCCGGTTTCAAGTGCTCTGCCCTGCGGTGAGCTTGGTTACAGCTCTAGTCCCCAGGGTTCCCTAAACTTCCCCTTTCCTCTCTCCTTACTCTGCTCTTGGAGATGAGCTCCTCACAGCTCCTGTCCCTTGTCCAAACTCTCACAGACTGCCACTAACTAACTCGACCTCCAGCCCAGAACTTATAGGAAAGCTCCCCTGAAACTGGGCTTAGAGTTCCCCCTTCTGGTCTGGAGTAGGAACAGTGTTGGATGTTGGTATTACTTGGCTAAAGAACCCCTACTTGCTTCCAGGCATGTCATCACCCCCTGTGAGGGAGGCAATGCCACTGTGGCAAACGGACTCCTGGGGTGCCACAGACACATAGAAGGAAATATATCTAAAATGCATGCATATTTATTTGGTGTGGGATGGAGGATTACAAATGTATACATAGAGGGTGTGACTGAGTCACTGGTGAAGTGATGGAGGGGAGATGTATGTCACTGCGCATGATGGCATCAGTGATGTGAAACCATAGTAGTTTCCTTCAGCACACTACATGCTGAGATGTTTAAAAAGAGAGTTATGTTATGGGCTAGTTTTAGTGAACCTCTATAGAGCGGCTGGGACGGGGTCCACCATATGACCACCTGCAGTGTCCTGACAGGACCTGTATGATGTCGAGGTCATGTGATGATGGAGGAGTCACATGGTCTGGGCTTAAATAGCTGACTGCCAGAGCTTCCAGTGTTCAGTGGTTGCCTGGAGAGAGAGAACACTCTAGGAAATTGTGTGTTCAATCTGAACCATGGACGTTTTTGCCGGTGAGCGGGCTGACCCCCGCTAGGAAAAGGACTATGTTTTTTTGTTGTATAAGCAACTTTCTGTTCTCTTGTTGCACCATGTCTTGCTGCTGTAACTGCTGCTCATGTTGTAGCTGCTGTTGCTCCTGTATTTGTAGCAGATGTTTGAGCAGGTCCTTCACATTGCCTGACATTTATGCTGGCTTGTGGCCACCACACGTATTCGCTGGGAAACTGCCCGCATTCTCCACCACCTGTGGTAGAGTGGCTCATGTTGTGAATGGGCTTGAGATGAGTTCTGAGCAGAGGCTCCCTCTGGTGGTTACAAGCGGTACTGGTCTGTCCAGTGAAGATTGTGAAGATTGTGAGGATTGGGAATCAGGTGTTACTGACTGGTCTTATATAAGGGAGTCACCTTCCCATCAGGGTTGCCGGTGATCAATTGTTCTGGTCTCTATCCTTGATTCCTGTTTCCCTTGTAGCCTGCTGTGTCGTGTCTGCATCTCCTGCTAACAGATAAGACATTTTCTTCTTTTTGTTTTTGTGCTTGATTTTTGCATTTTGTCCTGCACTTCTGTGGGGGCCTTCAGGGTCCCCTCCGGGGGCTTTTGCCCTCTCAGTTTGGTTCAGCCACTGATGTTTGTACTTTTGCTTTTTCCGGTTTTTTCAGTGGCTGCTGTTTTGATTTTGTTACACCAGAGAACTAATTTAGGTGGTAGAGGTCGTGTGATCTCAGGTGTTTTTGAAATTAGTAGAGTTGGTGCTTTTCAGGGTTTTCTGGGATTGCAGTAAGTACCCTTCCTATCCTTTTCTATTTAGTTAGTTTGGGCCCCAACGTTTGCTCATACTATTTTCTGTCTGTGTCAGTATTTCTTCTTGTCTAACCGCCATTACATGTTTGGGGGTTTTCTATTATCTTTGGGGTTCTGCTCCGGGGCAGATAGCTTTCCTATATCTATCTTTAGGTGTAGTTAGTTTCTCAGGCTGTGACGAGGCGTCTAGGACCAACGTAGGAACGCTCCACGGCTGCCTCTAGTTGTTGTGGTTAGTCAGGGTACTGCAATCTCATAGATTCCAACTGCTCTGGTGTATTGCCTTTTTTGCCTGCACTCCTCAGCTACCGAAACATAACAGTATCACCGGCCCAAAATTTAAAATTGTATGGTACTCACAGAAGGGAAAAAATTTGTGAAAGAAAAAACGGTTGTCAGAGTTGTCAGAGATATTTTTCTGTTTGTTGCATTTTTTTTTTTTCCCTCTGTATCTCTGGGTGCTGGGGAGGATTTTTTCTCTCAATGGAGTTTGCACAGTTGTCTGGCCGTGTGGATCAGCTTGCCACTGAGGTTCAGAGTATTGCTGCATATCTTGCTAGGTTGCCTGTTGTGGAACCTAGGATTCCCATGCCAGATTTGTTTTTAGGGATCGAGCTAGGTTTCAGAATTTCAAAAATAATTGTAAATTGTTTTTTGCCTTAAAATCTAAGTCCTCAGGGAACGCAGCGCAGCAGGTTCAAATTGTCATCTCTCTCCTGCGCGGCGATCCTCAGGATTGGGCTTTTTCCCTGACACCTGGGGATCCTGTTTTGAGTGATGTTGATGCATTTTTTCAGGCTTTGGGGTTATTGTACGATGAGCCTAGTGTCACTGATCAAGCTGAGAAAGCCTTGTTGGCATTGGATCAGGGGCTTGATGACGCTGAGTTATACTGTCAGAGATTCCGTAGGTGGGCAGTCCTGACCAAGTGGAATGACGACGCTTTGGCGGCCCTTTTTCGGAAGGGTCTGTCAGATAATGTAAAGGATGTTATGGTGGGATTCCCTGTCCCCTCTGGTCTCAATGATTCTATGTCATTGGCAATTCAAATTAACAGACGTTTGCGTGAGCGGAGAGGTATGCGTGGAATAGTGTTGCCTTGTGAACCTGCTTCTGAATCCATGCAGTGTGATAGAGTGGTGTCTGAGGCACAGCGTCATGAGTTTCGAAAGCGCAATGGGTTATGTTTCTACTGTGGTGATGCCTCTCATGCTATTTCAGTCTGCCCTAAGCGGGAAGACGTTTTGCACGCTCAGTTGTCTTGGGTAGTGTTCAGACTAAGTTTTTATTAACTGTCACTCTGATATGCTCTCTGTCCTCATTTTCTGCTCAGGCTTTCGTTGATTCTGGAGCAGCTATTAACCTGATGGATTATGATTTTGCTAAACGTTGTGGGTTTCCCTTGATACCCCTACAGAAATCTATTCCCCTACTGGGGATCGATTCTACCCCTTTGGCTGAGAATAAACCTCAGTTCTCTACTCAGGTGATAATGAGGGTTGAACCTGATCATCAAGAATGCTGCAAATTTTTGGTTCTGTATAATCTGCATGATATTATCGTACTGGGTTTCCCTTGGTTACAGTCTCATAATCCTGTTTTGGATTGGAAATCTGTGTCTGTAACCAGTTGGGGCTGCCAATGTGTTAATACCAACACTCCTGTTTTTTCTGCCTCCCCCCAGGCTCAGGATGTTCCTGACTTTTTGATTGATTTTTCTGATGTATTTAGCGAAAGTAAATCTGCATCCTTGCCTCCCCATAGGAGCTATGACTGCGCTATTGAATTAGTGCATGGTAGTAATTTCCCTAAAGGTCGCCTTTTTAACTTGTCTGTACCTGAACATGACGCTATGCGGTCTTATATCAAGGAGTCATTGGAGAAGGGTCATATCAGACCATCCTCTTCACCCTTAGGTGCCGGTTTTTTTCTTTGTGGCCAAAAAGGATGGTTCATTAAGGCCGTGTATTGATTATCGTCTTTTGAACAATATTACTGTGAAATATCAATACCCGTTACCCTTGATTTCTGACCTGTTTTCCAGGGTGAAAAACGCTACTTGGTTTACCAAGCTTGACCTCAGGGGGCATATAACCTTATTCGCATTAAGCACGGGGATGAATGGAAGACGGCATTCAATACCCCGGAGGGGCATTTTGAGTACCTTGTGATGCCCTTTGGGCTCACTAATGCTCCTTCTGTCTTCCAGTCCTTCATGAATGACATTTTCAGGGATTTTGTGGATAAATTTCTGATTGTTTATTTGGATGATATCTTGATTTTTTCTAATGACTGGGACTCTCATGTGAAACATGTTCGAACTGTATTCCAGATTTTGAGAGAGAATGCTCTGTATGTGAAGGGATCAAAGTGTCTTTTTGGCGTACAGAGGATCTCATTTCTGGGATTCATTTTGTCCCCATCTGTTATTGAAATGGACCCGGTCAAGGTTCAGGCCATATGTGATTGGTTCCAACCTACTTCATTAACACCTTAATGTCCACTGACGTGCAGAGTCCGTCATGGCAAGTTGCCAGTTCCGGCACCAGGACGGACTCTGCACGTCATGCCTTTGATCTACCACTGCGTGTAAACACGCAGTGGTAGATCAGTGCGGACAGCTGTCACGGACAGCTGACAGGCACGGCAAGCGGTGTGGGGACCTTTGCCGTCGGTCCCCGCACTCACAGCGCTGTGATTGGTCAGTCAATCTGACTGACCAAACACAGCAGCGATCGCGCAGGAGAAGCTGAAATTTCAGCTTCCCCAGCGCGATCAGTGCAGGAGCCGGCGCTGCAGTGGCCAGGCTTCCTGCACTGACAGCCAGGAGCGGAGCCCCCACCGCCCCTGGCTGTTAACCCCCTGACTGCTGCGATCCAGCGCGATCGCAGAGCTCAGGGGGGGAGGCAGAGGGTCGGGAGCTCCCTCTGCCTCAGATCGGCACCCTGCACTGTATTTGCAGGGGCCGATCTCTGCCTTGATGACCCGGGGGTTGTCATGACAACCTCCGGGTCATTTAGCTACGGGAAGCTGCTGTGATCATGTCACAGCAGCTTCCACTATAGTTGCAATGCATTGCAATGCCAGAGCATTGCAATGCATTGTAACTGCAATCAAAAGTAAAAAAAGTGAAAGTCCCATAAAGGGACAAGTTGAAAAAAATAATTTTTTTAAAAAATTTTAAAAAAAATATTAAAAAATAATTTAAAAAAAATCCCCTAAAAAATACACATTTTTATGTAATAAAAAAAATAAAAAACAAAAAAATACACATGTTAGGTATCGCCATGTCCGTAAAAATCCCATCTATAAAAGCATAACCCTAGTTAACCCCTTCAGTGAAAGCCGTAAAAAAAACCACAAAAAAGTAGTAAATTATACTTTTTCCAAGCGGTATCATCACACCGCTTGGAAAAAGTGCAATAACACGCGATCAAAAAGTCAGATATAAATAATCATGGTACCGCTGAAAACGTCATCTTGTCCCGCAAAAAACAAGCCGCTATACAGCATCATCAGCGAAAAAATAAAAAAGTTATAGCTCGCGGAATAAACTGATGCAAAAATAATTATTTTTTCTATAAAATTCTTTATTGTGTAAAAAACGCCAAAACATAAAAAAAATATATAAATGAGGTATCGCTGTAATCGTAGTGACCCGAAGAATAAAGCTGCTTTATCAATTTTACCACACGCGGAACGGGGAAAAAAAAAAAAACAAAAAACAATTCCTGAATTGCTGGTTTTTGTTCATTCTGCTTCCACAAAAATCGGAATAGGAAGCGATCAAAAAACGTTATGTGCCCGAATATGGTACCAATAAATACGTCAGCTCGTCCCGCAAAAAATAAGCCCACAGATAACTCTGTCGGCCGAAATATGGAAAAATTATAGCTCTCAAAATACGGCGATGCAAAAAATTCTTACAAAAAATTATTCCAAAAAAAAGCATCTTTTAGTGTGTGACAGAAGCTAAACATGAAAAAAGGGTTAAATCTGGTATCGCTGTAATCGCACCGATCCGAGGAATAAAGTCGCCTAATCACTAATATCGCACGAGGAACGGCGTAAAAAAGAAAACCAATTCTTCACCTTTGGTAGATTTGTTCATTGTGCCTCCCAAAGATCGCAGTAAGGCGATCACAGTGGTTCCCCCCCGCATATGGGGTATCAGCGTACTCAGGACAAAATGCACAATAGCTTTTGGGGTCCTATTTCTCCTGTTACCCTTATAAAAATAAAAATTTGGGGGCAAAAAGGTCATTTTTGTGGAAAAATATATGATTTTTTTTATTTTCACGGCTCTACGTTATAAACTTCTGTGAAGCCCTTGGGGGTTCAAAGTGCTGACCACACATCTAGATAAGTTACTTGGGGGGTCTAGTTTGCAAAATGGGGTCATTTGTGGGGGGTTTCTACTGTTTAGGCACATCAGGGGCTCTCCAAGCGCGACATGACACCCGCAGACCATTCCATCAAAGTCTGCATTTAAAAACGGTGCTCCTTCCCTTCCGATCTCTGCCATGCGTCAAAATAGTGGTTCCCCCCACATATGGGATATCAGCGTACTCAGGACAAATTGCACAATAGCTTTTGGGGTCCTATTTCTCCTGTTACCATTATAAAAATAAAAATTTGGGGCAAAAAGATTATTTTTGTGGAAAAAAATATGATTTTTTTATTTTCACGGCTCTACGTTATAAACTTCTGTGAAGCACTTGGGGGTTCAAAGTGCTCACCACACATCTAGAAAAGTTCCTTGGGGGTCTAGTTTCCAAAATGGAGTCACTTGTGGGGGGTTTCTACTGTTTAGGCACATCAGGGGCTATCCAAACGTGACATGACACCCACAGACCATTCCATCAAAGTCTGCATTTGAAAAAGGCGCTACTTCTCTTTCGAGCTCTGCCATGCGTCAAAATAGTGGTTTCCCCCCACATATGGGGTATCAGCGTACTCAGGACAAATTGCACAATAACTTTTGGGGTCCTGTTACCCTTTGGAAAATAACAATTGGGGGTGGAAAGATCATTTTTGTGGAAAAGATATGATTTTTTAATTTTACTGCTCTACGTTATAACCTTCTGTGAAGCCCTTGGGGGTTCAAAGCTCTCACCACACATCTAGATAAGTTCCTTGGGGGGTCTAGTTTCCAAAATGGGGTCACTTGTGGGGGGTTTCCACTGTTTAGGCACACAGGGACTCTCCAAATACGACATGGCATCCAATCTCAATTCCAGCCAAAAAAGTCAAATGGCGCTGCTTCCCTTCCGAGCTCTGCCATGCGCCCAAATAGTGGTTTACCCCCACCTATGGGGTATCAGCGTACTCAGGACTAATTGCACAATAAATTTTGGGGTCCTTTTATCCTTTGGAAAATAAAAATTGGGATGAAAAGATCATTTTTGTGGAAAAAATATGATTTTTTAATTTACGGCTCTACGTTATAACCTTCTGTGAAGCGCTTGGGGGTTAAAAGCTCTCACAACACATTTAGATAAGTTCCTTGGGGGTCTAGTTTCCAAAATGGGTCACTTGTGGGGGGTTTCCACTGTTTAGGCACACAGGGACTCTCCAAATGCGACATGGCGTCCAATCTCAATTCCAGCCAAAAAAAGTCAAATGGCGCTGCTTCCCTTCCGAGCTCTGCCATGCGCCCAAATAGTGGTTTACCCCCACATATGGGGTATCAGCGTACTCAGGACTAATTGCCCAATAACTTTTGGGGTCCTTTTATCCTTTGGAAAATAATAATTGGGATGAAAAGATCATTTTTGTGGAAAAAATATGATTTTTTAATTTTACGGCTCTACGTTATAACCTTCTGTGAAGCCCTTGGGGGTTAAAAGCTCTCACAACACATTTAGATGAGTTCCTTGAGGGGTCCAGTTTCCAAAATGGGGTCACTTGTGGGGGTTTCCACTGTTTAGGCACACAGGGACTCTCCAAATGCGACATGGCGTCCAATCTCAATTCCAGCCAAAAAAGTCAAATGGCGCTGCTTCCATTCCGAGCTCTGCCATGCGCCCAAATAGTGGTTTACCCCCACACATGGTATATCGGTGTACTCTGGAGAAATTGTACAACAAATATTAAGGTTCATTTTCTCCTGATACCCTTGACAAAATTTAAAAAAATTGTGTCGAAAGAAAAATTTTGGCAAAAAAAGTTAAATGTTCATTTTTTCCTTCCACATTGCTTCAATTCTTGTGAAGTACCTAAAGGGTTAATAAACTTCTTGAATGTGGCTTTGAACACGTTGAGGGGTGCAGTTTTTAGAATGGTGTCACTTTTGGGTATTTTCTGTCATATTGACCCCTCAAATTCACTTCAAATGTGAGGTGGTCCCTAAAAAAATGGTTTTGAAAATTTTGTTGGAAAAATGAGAAATTGCTGGTCAACTTTTAACACTTATAACTTCGTAACAAAAAAAAATTTTGGTTCCAAAATTGTGCTGATGTAAAGTAGACATGTGGGAAATGTTATTTATTAACTAATTTTTGTGACATATCTCTCTGATTTAATGGCATAAAAATTAAAAGTTTGAAAATTGCAAAATTTTCAAAATTTTTGCCATATTTCCATTTTTTTCATAAAAAAACGCAAGTTATATTGAAGAAATTTTACCACTATCATGAAGTACAATATGTCACGAGAAAACAATCTCAGAATCGCCAAGATCCGTAGAAGCGTTCCAGAGTTATAACCTCATAAAGAGACAGTGGTCAGAATTGTAAAAATTGGCCTGGTCTTTAACCTACAAAATGGCTTGGTCATTAAGGGGTTAAAGGCTCTTCAAAGATTTTTGGGTTTTGCCAATTTTTATCGTAAATTTATTGGTAATTTCTCGGTTATTGTTAAACCATTAACTGATTTGACCAAAAAGGGTTCTGATGTGGTGAATTGGCCTCCTGAGGCAGTCTCTGCATATCAGGAACTTAAGCAGAGATTCACTTCTGCTCCTGTTCTACGGCAGCCTGATGTTTCTCTGCCATTTCAGGTGGAGGTTGATGCCTCTGAAATTGGGGCAGGTGCTGTTTTGTCCCAAAAAGATCCAGAGACCTCTAAAAGTAACCCTTGTGCCTTTTTCTCTCGAAAATTTTCTCCTACTGAACGTAATTATGACGTGGGTAATCGGGAGTTATTGGCCATGAAGTGGGCTTTTGAAGAGTGGAGACATTGGCTGGAGGGAGCCAAACATCAGGTGGTGGTCCTTACTGACCATAAGAATCTGGTTTATCTGGAATCTGCCAAGCGACTCAATCCTAGACAGGCCAGGTGGGCCTTGTTTTTCACACGTTTTAATTTTGTGGTTTCCTTTCTTCCTGGCACTAAGAATGTTAAGGCGGATGCCCTCTCGAGGAGCTTCCTTGCGGACTCTCCTGAGTTATCTGATCCTTCTGTTATTTTGAAAGAGGGTGTAGTTCTTTCCGCCATCTCACCTAATTTGAGACTTGCTCTGGAGGGGTGTTAGGAGGATAGGCCCGAGCGCTGCCCTGTTGGAAAATTGTTTGTCCCGGACCAGTGGAAAAAGAGTGTGATGTCTGAGATTCATTGTTCCGCGTTGGCTGGGCATCCCGGAATTTTTGGTACCAGAGACTTAGTTAGTCGGTCCTTTTGGTGGCCTACCTTGTCTCTGATGTCAGGGAATTTGTGCAGTCCTGCGGGACTTGCTCTCGCTCCAAGCCTTGCTCTCGCTCTAGTGGTTTGTTGATGCCATTGCCTGTGCCCAAGAGACCATGGACCTATATCTCTATGGATTTCATTTCCGACCTTCCTGTTTCTCAGAGAATGACCGCCATCTGGGTGATTTGTGATAGGTTTTCCAAGATGATACATCTTGTGCCATTACCTAAGTTGCCTTCCTCCTCTGAATTGGTGCCGTTGTTCCTTCACACGTGGTTCGTTTACACGGCATTCCTGAGAACATAGTGTCTGACAGAGGAGTCCAGTTTGTTTCCAGATTTTGGAGGACTTTGTTCTAAACTGGGTGTTCAATTGTCTTTCTCCTCGGCATTTCATCCTCAGACCAATGGTCAAACTGAGAGAACAAACCAGACATTGGAGACTTATCTAAGATGCTTTGTGTCTGCTGATCAGGATGACTGGGTCTCTTTTTTGCCTTTGGCTGAGTTTGCTCTTAATAATAGGGCTAGCTCTGCCACTTTGATGTCTCCGTTTTTCTGTAATTCTGGGTTTCACCCTCGATTTTCTTCAGGACAGACGGAGGCTTCTGTCTGTCCAGGTGTTGACTCTGTTGTGGAGCGTATGCAACAGATTTGGGACCAGGTAGTGGAGAGGTTGTCCCTCTCTCAGGAGAGGGCCCAGCGGTTTGCTAACCGGCATAGGACTGATGGTCCTCGGTTTAAAGTAGGGGACTTGGTCTGGTTGTCCTCAAAAAATATTCCTATGAGAGTAGCATCTCCTAAATTTAAGCCTAGGTTCATTGGACCTTATAAGATCATGGAGATTCTTAATCCTGTTTCTTTTCGTTTGCTTCTTCCAGGGACATTTAAGATCCATAACGTGTTCCACAAGTCCTTGTTGAAGAGGTTTGTTGAGCCAGTGGTTCCTGCTGCTGTGCCTCCTGACCCTGTTTTGGTTGAGGGCAATCTGGAGTATGTGGTTGAGAAAATATTAGATTCTCGTTTTTCTAGACGGAAACTCCAGTATTTGGTTAAGTGGAGAGGTTATGGTCAGGAAGACAATTCTTGGGTGTTTGCTTCGGACATCCATGCTAGGAGACTCATCCGTGCGTACCATAGAACTCATCCTGACCGACCTGGTTGCTCAAATGAGGGTTCGGTGACCCCTCCTCAAGGGGGGGGTACTGTTGTGAATGGGCTTGAGAGGAGTTCTGAGCAGAGGCTCCCTCTGGTGTTACAAGCGGTACTGGTCTGTCCAGTGAAGATTGTGAAGATTGTGAGGATTGGGAATCAGGTGTTACTGACTGGTCTTATATAAGAGAGTCACCTTCCCATCAGGGTTGCCGGTGATCAATTGTTCTGGTCTCTATCCTTGATTCCTGTTTCCCTTGTAGCCTGCTGTGTCATGTCTGCATCTCCTGCTAACAGATAAGACATTTTCTTTTTTTTGTTTTTGTGCTTGATTTTTGCATTTTGTCCTGCACTTCTGTGGGGGCCTTCAGGGTCCCCTCCGGGGGCTTTTGCCCTCTCAGTTTGGTTCAGCCACTGATGTTTGTACTTTTGCTTTTTCCGGTTTTTTCAGTGGCTGCTGTTTTGATTTTGTTACACCAGAGAACTAATTTAGGTGGTAGAGGTCGTGTGATCTCAGGTGTTTTTGAAATTAGTAGAGTTGGTGCTTTTCAGGGTTTTCTGGGATTGCAGTAAGTACCCTTCCTATCCTTTTCTATTTAGTTAGTTTGGGCCCCAACGTTTGCTTATACTATTTTCTGTCTGTGTCAGTATTGCTTCTTGTCTAACCGCCATTACATGTTTGGGGGCTTTCTATTATCTTTGGGGTTCTGCTCCGGGGCAGATAGCTTTCCTATATCTATCTTTAGGTGTAGTTAGTTTCTCAGGCTGTGACGAGGCGTCTAGGACCAACGTAGGAACGCTCCACGGCTGCCTCTAGTTGTTGTGGTTAGTCAGGTACTGCAATCTCATAGATTCCAACTGCTCTGGTGTATTGCCTTTTTTGCCTGCACTCCTCAGCTACGGAAACATAACAGGCTCACTTGGCTGGACAGACAGGTTTAACTGGAACATTGTCTCTTTAAGAAAAGGCTTGGTTTATTGTAGCAGCATAAACCAAGCTGGGAAAGTAAACAGAACCCTCTGGGCAAAACAGCAAAGCAAAGAAACAAAAAAACACAGTGCTTTTCCTAGTGCAGTGACACGTATCTCCCCTCCATCACTTCACCAGTGACTCTGTCACAATGGGAAGGAACAGACTAGAATGGCTGTCTTTTGATATGACTATGCACCGTTCCATGTCTCTTCCTCTTCGTACCTCCCTTTGCCACTTGCAGATCACAAAACAGTTTAGAGGTCTATGTAACTAATGTCACGTATAACCTTTATGTACAACAGCATGTAGGGAGACTAAGGATATGTGCACACGTTGCAGATTGCTGTGTGGAATTTTCTGCGCGGAATCTGCATCTCTTGGCAGGATCCACAGGTCTAAATCCGTGTGTTTTTTATGCGGATTTTGTGCGGATTTGACATGCGTTTTTACATCTGTGGATTTCTGTAATGGAATGGGTGTAAAAATGCTGCGGAATACGCACAAAGAATTGACATGCTGCGGAAAAAAAACGCTGCGATTCCGGGTGAATTTTTCCGCAGCATGTGCACAGCAAATTTTTCTTCCATAGGTTAACATTGTACTATAAATCACTTGCGGATCTGCAGTGAATTCGCAGCGGCAAATCCGCTGCGGATCCACAATAAATCCGCAACATGTTCACACAGCCTAAAGAAGAGAAGGTGTTCAGAGGAAATTTAATTTACATTGGTCCAAGGCAATCACAAGGGAATTCACACTTAGCAGAAAGACATAGTAAGGGTATGTGCACACGTTGCAGATTCGCCTGCAAAATTTTCTGCACAGAATCTGCACCTCTTGGCAGAAAACAAGATGCGTATTTTTGATGCGGATTTGATGCGGATTTTCATGCGTTTTTATAAGCTAAATAAAAATCTATTATTTAACAAAAAAAATTGTGATGTAATGTCTTTGTCCAGCCTCTTATTTTGCATACTCCATTGAAGAATACTGTTTACACACACACACAGATAGATAGATAAGATAGATAGATAGATAATAGATAAATGGATGATAGATAGATATATCTATAGATAGATAGATAATAGATAATAGATATATCTATAGATAGATGGATATATTTATAGATACTGTATATCTATCCATCTATTATAGATATATCTATCCATCGATCTATAGATATATCTATTAGTGATGAGCAAACGTGCTCGCCACTACTCGTTACTCGCCCGAGTATCACAGTATTCGGTGTACTCAGCGAGCACCGAGCATTTCTGGGATTCCTTGCGGGAACTCGGGTCTCCACGCAGCTTATTTGACTGACTTTACATACCCAATCACAATGCAGGGATTGTCTGCCAGGCAATGAAACGCCGCAGCCATCTTTGTTGTGGTCGTGCAGTGATTGGCTGGCCGCACAGCATCATCAGGGGTATAAGAAACCGGACGCCGCCCTGCTCAGCGCATTCAGCTCCAGATTGAGATAGTGTAGGGAGAGCTGTACCAGGTAGTGGAGAGATCTCTTGGGAAAACCGGATGCAGTCACTTCTCCCTACTGGGATACCCAAAAGGGGGTGGGTTCACCACGGAAAGGGTCTAGAGCCACCACTGGGGGCGTCCCACTCCTATTGAAGGTGCCTTTAGAACAGTTGGGAAAGATATAGTTTGCTGGCGATGTCACAACCCTGGACATGTAGCCGCCAGGTGTCAAATATCCCCTGAGCCCATGGACTGCAGCCTAGGCAGACGGGTCTCCTATTATGCCTATCCAGCCTGTAGCGTGGACTGTCGACCCGGCGAGGGACCGCAGGCGTGTGCAGTATCCATTAATGGAATAAAAGTGCTTGGGCTGTTGGACTCCGGGAGTATGGTGACCTTGATCAGAGCCTCCCTTCCCACCAGTTGATCCCTTCCAAAACCCTGGGTGTTTGGTGCATCCATGGTGACGCCAAGGACTATCCCGTGGCCACAGTAACAGTGGGGACAGACTGTGGTGCCCAGTCCCATGAAGTCGGGGTGGTAAAGGACCTGATACATCCCGTCATATTGGGCCGTGATTTTTCCATATTCTGGGACTTGTGGGGGAAGGGAACTGGACTAAGTAGCATGGGGAAAAGCGAGATCCTTGAAGGAGAACCCCCGACAGAGTCTCAGAGAGAGGAGTTCCCACTGTGCGTCCTTGTCGGTGATGAGGGGGAGACGGTGACCGAGGAGGCCGACCTACCTGCGTTAGATATGTCCAGAGAGAACTTTGGGACTGCTCAAGTTCGAGACCTGACCTTAAAAGGGGCGTTCGACCAGGTTACTGTATGTAATGGGGTTGCCCAAGAGCCGGGGGCCGACACCAGATTCCCCCACTTTGCAGTACAGGGGGAGTTGCTATATCGGGTGGCCAAACTGAGGGGCGGTGAGATAGTGAAACAGCTGTTAGTGCCGGGGCCATACAGACGGCGGGTGCTAGATATGGCCCATTCACATGTTCTGGGGGGACACCTAGGGGTCGAGAAAACTCAGGAGAGGATACTGAGGAGGTTTTATTGACCAGGGTGTTATTGAGAAATTCAAAACTTTTGTAGGTCCTGCCCCACTGCCAAATAACCGCTCCCTCCTCCCATTTCCGTAGCCCCTTAGTTCCACTACCTGTGATAGAGGTTCCCTTTAAGAGGATTGCCATGGACCTTGTGGGTCCCATAGTCAAATCAGCTCGGGGCCACCAATATATCCTGGTCGTCATGGACTATGCGACTCGGTATCCAGAAGCGGTTCCCCTAAGGAACATGTCCAGTAAAAGTATAGCCCGAGAGTTGGTCCATATTTTTGCTCGGACAGGTCTACCAAAAGAGATTCTAACAGACCAAGGAACCCCCTTCATGAGCAAGGTGATGAAGGAGATTTGCAGAGTCCTTCAGATAACTCAGCTGCGGACCTCGGTTTATCATCCACAAACGGACGGCCTAGTGGAACGCTTCAACAAGACCTTAAAGGCGATGCTCAAGAAGGTCGTTGAAAAGGATGGGAGAGACCGGGACTACTTGCTCCCATTTCTGCTTTTCTCGGTCAGAGAAGTTCCTCAAGCCTCCACTGGCTTCTCTCCATTTGAGCTCCTACATGGGCGGCATCCAAGAGGTCTCCTAGACATCGCCAAGGAAACTTGGGAGGCTGAAGTCACGCCACACCGGAGTATCATCGAACATGTCGCCCAGTTACAGGAGAGAATGTCAAAGGTGATGCCCATCGTGAAGGAACATCTCCTCCAGGCGCAGGAAGCCCAGGCGAGGGTCTATAACCGGTCGGCGAGACTAAGACAGTTCCAGCCAGGAGACCGTGTTTTGGTGCTGATCCCTACCGTCGAGAGCAAGTTCCTCGCCAAATGGCAAGGTCCATACGAGGTAGTGGAGAAAGTCAGCGAGGTTAATTATAGAGTCCACCAGCCTGGCCGAAGGAAGGCACATCAAATATATCATATAAACTTGCTCAAGCCGTGGCGTGACCGTGAACCTGTGGAAACTCCTTGCCTGGGAGCCGCACCAGAAGGCAAGGTGGAGGAGGTCACTATTGCAGAGACTCTATCACCGGCCCAGAAGCAACAGTGTCGAGAATTACTACAGCGGAATCGGGAGCTGTTCTCAGAGTTGCCAGGGCATACCCAAGTGGTAGAGCATGACGTGCTGACAGAACCGCATGTACGAGTGAATTTGAAGCCGTATCGGATTCCGGAAGCACGCCGGGAGGTGATCTCGGCTGAGGTGAAGAGGATGTTAGACCTCGGGGTAATAGAGGAGTCAAAGAGTGGGTGGTCGAGCCCAATCGTCCTCGTGCCGAAACCCAATGGAGAGTGGAGGTTTTGTAATGACTACCGTCGGCTGAATGAGGTATCCAAGTGTGACGCGTACCCGATGCCCCGCGTCGACGAACTCATCGAGAGGCTTGGACCGGCGAGGTACATCACCACTCTTGACCTGACGAAGGGCTACTGGCAGATCCCCATGTCCCAGATGGCTAAAGAGAAGACGGCTTTCTCAACACCTGATGGCTGTTTTCAATACACCGGATGCCGTTCGGACTACAGGGGGCCCCAGCCACTTTCCAGAGGGCTATGGATCGGATCCTAGCCCCACATAAGAAGTATGCCGCAGCCTACCTCGACGACATTGTGGTCTTTAGCCCAGACTGGGCTAGTCACCTACCTAAACTACAGGCCGTTTTGGACGCGCTAAGTAAAGCAGGATTTACCATAAATCCGAGAAAGTGTGCCATCGGAAAAGAGGAGGCCAAGTACCTGGGCTATGTTGTTGGGAGAGGCGAAATAAAGCCGCAAATCAAGAAAGTGGAGGCAATTCAAAACTGGCCGCAACCGCTCTCAAAGAAGCAGGTGAAAGCATTCCTGGGAATGGTGGGATACTACCGGCGGTTCATCCCGAATTTCGCCACGATTGCCGCCCCACTAACAGATCTTCTAAAAGGCACCAAATCAACCATGGTGAAATGGACGGAAGAAACGGAGACCGCGTTTCAAAAGCTGAAGCTAACACTGTGCAAGCAGCCTGTCCTGGTCGTGCCAGACTTTAAGAAAGAATTTGTGGTCCAGACTGACGCATCAGAGGTTGGTCTCGGGGCCGTACTCTCCCAAGAAATAAATGGGGAAGAACATCCCATTCTCTATCTAAGCCGAAAGCTGTCCTCCTGCGAGAAGAACTACGCCATAGTAGAGAAAGAGTGTTTAGCCATAAAATGGGCCGTGGATACACTGAAATATTACCTACTAGGCCGGAAGTTTAAATTAGTATCAGACCATGCCCCGTTGAGATGGTTGAGGGAAAAGAGGGGAAAAAATGCTAGGGTAACTAGATGGTTCCTAGAGCTGCAAGATTTTAACTTTCATGTGGAGCATAGGCCAGGGAAGTTACATGGGAATGCAGATGCCCTCTCTAGGATTCCCTGTCTGGTGTCAGAAGGTGCCCAAACCCTGGCTTTGGGCAGAGGGGGGGAATATGTGACAGTGTCACTGGTTTTATATGTGAGGGGAGGTATGTGTCACACAGGATGCTCTCCTGGGTAAACTAAGACCTACTTTATTTATCTGCCAGCATGTTATATGCTGGTAGGTTTACTCTGTTAAAGGGTGTGCGGTTTTATGGGAATGGCAAAGAGGGCGGGACGCATTCCCCCTACCTCCCCTCAGGGTGTGGCTGAGCAATGTGTAAAAGCTCAGTCCTGTTTTTTTTTCTCTGGTGTGTGTGGTCTGGAGAGGAAAGTCTCCAGACAGTATAGTGGAAGCTGCAGAGTAATGTTGAGCGATAGTGCTCGATATCTAAAAATATCGTATCGAAATTGTATCGCCGATAGCACTAAATATCGTCGATATCCGATTTCAATACCGGAAGTCCAATGTAAGTCTATGGGAACAAAATATCGAAATTAAAAAAAAACATTCTTGCCTTGTTGGTAGTGTTGAGCGATACGATACTGCAAATATCGGGTATCGGCCGAAATTGGCTGTATCGGAATTCCGATTCCGAGTTCCGATATTTTCGTCATATCGGATACCGGAATCGGAATGTCACTGTCACTGTCAGTGTCCGTCGGTCGGGTCTGTCAGGAGTCAGCGGCACTTACCCGGCAGAATATCTCCGGCGGTCACATCCCGGGCTGCTTAATGGCCGCCATCCTCTTCTCCCCGGCGGTCACATGCAGTATCTCGCGATAACTGCAGTGACTGCTGGGTAATCGCGGCCGTAAAGCAGTCCGATGACGTCACCGCCGGGGAAGCTGGTAAGCAGCTGTGCTGCACCGGGATGTCAGGCTCTGCCTGTCATTCCGATGTAGCAGAGCTGGATCGTCGTGGGACAATCGTTACTATGGACTGCGTCGGACAGGTGGTATACTGTTGGTTTGTTTTTTTTATTTTTTTACAGGAGATCGATGGCGTCGCAGGAATGAGAGAGTAATAAAAAAAATGAAAACTGTGTTGTCTCTTTTATTTCATTAAAAGACTTTTTTCTTGCTGTGTCTTTTTTTTAAACATTTAATAACTTTGGGATTAATAATGGATCGGTGTCTTATTGACGCCTCTCCATTATTAACCGAGCTTATTGTCACCGTGCAATCAACGGTGACAATAACCCCTTATTACCCCGCTTGCCACCGCTACAGGGCAAGTGGGAAGAGCCGGGTAAAGTGCCACAATTGGCACATCTTTTGATGCGCCAAATGTGGGGCTGCTGTAGCCTGGTATTATCAGGCTGTTGAGGGCCAAAATCCATGGGCCTTGACAGTCTTTTAATACCAGGCCGCAGCAGTCTGCATTTTACTTGGCTGGTTAACAAAAATAGGGGGGATCCCCACGCCGTTTTTTTTTCGAGGGGATTCCCTATTTTTGTTAACCAGCCAAGCTAAGCAGACTGCTGTGGCCTGGTATTATCAGGCTTGCAAGGTCCATGGATATTGGATCCTTACCAGCCTGAAAAACCAGGCCTCAGCGGTCTGCTTCATCTGGCTGGTTAACAAAAATAGGGGGGACCCCACGCTAATTTTTTTCGAGGGGATCCCCTATTTTTGTTAATCAGCCAAGATATGCAGACTGCTGTGGCCTGGTATTATCAGGCTGGCAAGGTCCATGGATCTTGGCTCCTTAACAGCCTGAAAATCCAGGCCTCAGCGGTCTGCTTCATCTGGCTGGTTAACAAAAATAGGGGGGACCCCACGCCATTTTTTTTTCTAAGGGAACCCCTATTTTTGTTAATCAGTTCCCTCTGACGTCACTGATGGTGTCCTGGCTGACCTGAAGTGAAAGTGGAAAGCAATCAATTAAGCTTTCCACTTCCTCTCCTGTCAGCCAGGAGAGGAACTCATTCATTTGGGGGTTTACTGTGAGGCTGCAGCATTAGCTGCGGTCCCTGCAGTAAACATTAACCCTTTCTGAAGGATTACACCGTGGGACCTGACTGTGCATCGGATTGGTAAGAATAATTTTGCTTTATTATTTTATTTTTATTACAGGAAATGGTTTTAGCAGGTAAATAAAATATGGTCAAAAACTGTGATTATTTAATTAAACTTCTTTTTTATTAAAGTGTGTGTGTTTGATTTTTCTTTCATACAATAGGATTAATAATTGATAGTTGTCTAATTGACAGCTCTCAATTATTAACCTGGCTTAAAGTGACCTTTCAATTGCAAGGTCATTTTAACCCCTTATTAACCCATTCGCCACCGCTACAGGGCAATGGGAATAGACGGGCAAAGTGCCAGAAAGGGCAAATCTAATTAGAGATTTGCCCTTTCTGGGGTGTCTGGGGGCAGATGTTAGTAGCCGGGGGGGGGCCAAAAATAATGGTCCCTCTCTGGGCTATTATTATCTGCCCCCACTCACTGGCTTTGTCTGTCTGGTTGCGAAAATAGGGCGGGAGCCCACGCATTTTTTTTCAGCAATTTTACACCTCATATATATATATACATGTCATTGAGTTTGTGACACATATATATATATATATTTATAGTTCATACACTTCTACATAGTATAATAGCCGCTAATTCAATTGCCGGCTTTTGTAAAAATGCAGAACCCGACATGAAATGACACTTGGTGTACATAGGGTTAACCATGTCCTTTGCTATCTGATTTGCACAAACAATTAAATCAGTCTATGTGTGCAAAATTTCACACCTGTAGGGGTTAATTAAAGGTGTAAATTCGTAGCAAAAAGTCCGTTTTTTTTTACAACAAATTTACACCTTTAATTAACCCCTACAGGTGTGAAATTTTGCAAACATAAACTGATTTAATTGTTTGTGCAAATCAGATAGCAAACGACATGAAAAGACATGGTTAACCCTATGTACACCAAGTGTCATTTCATGTCGGGTGCTTCTGTCTTTTCACTGAAGCCGGCTTTACCCGGCAATTGAATCAGAGGATATTTTACTATGTAGAAGTGTATAAACTATACATATATGTATATATATGTCACAATGACATGTATATATATATATATATGTATTCTATGTGTGTATATTTAGTGTTTACAAGGAAAGAATGGGGTTTTTTTAGTTCCGATATTTTGTTCCCATAGACTTACATTGGATTTCCGGTATCGGTATCGGGTATCGCCGATATTTTAATGGTATCGGCGATACCATTCCGATTCCGATACTTAGGGATATCAGAAAGTATCGCTCAACACTACTTGTTGGTTAATTGTACATGAAGGAAAACAACAAAGACTAATGTAGAATGTATTGGGGGAGGTTGAGGAGACAATAAAGGCATACATGTTTAACCCAATGCATTGGAATAGCATTAATATATATTTTTTTGGAAATACGTTTGGATTGACTAACAAATTGACAATGTTGTTAACCTTTTTTCTATTTTGGCAAATATGTATGTTTCACAACTTCCATGCTGTTCACCTTTTTAACTTTTGCCAGTGCCACACTTTCTCCTTCATAATCTTCAGCAGCAGCATCATCTTTCTCATCAAATTATTCTTCATCTTCACCTTCTTAATCTTCTTCTTAAAATTCTTGCTATTCATGTTTTTGTTTACATTACTCATATTGTTATTATTAAACTAATTAATCTTCTTCATATTCAAATTCTTCATCTTCTTCCTCTTCATCTTCTTCATCATATTCTTATTTGTGACAGAGATTCCTGTACTTGTAATCTGTAAAAGTATGAATTGTTCATCCTTCCGTTCTTGCTGTCACAAAAGATTTAAATTACAACAGTATTTGTCCGTGTTCAGTTTAGCCTGCAGCAGCAGGCATTTTCCAGGGGCACCACGAGGAGGAACGGACTCACCCCCATACACTGCTTAGTCTTCTTCTGCTTAGAATTTAGAGCATATATTTTGCTCTTCATTTTGGTCTTATACTTCATGTTCTTCTGCTTTTTGATCTTTTGCTTATTGTTCTTCTGTTCTTGTTCTGTATCTTGTAGTTTGTCTTAACCTTCTTTGTCCTGTTGGTGATCTTCTTCTGGGTAATCTTTTATTTTTTCTTTGTGATGGTGTTCAGGCTGGTTGGCTTCATGCTCGTCGTCCTTGTTGTCGTCATCTTCTTCTGGGTGGTCTTTAATGTCGTCTAATTTCCGAGAAACAGCTGACGTTACTGGAACCCTGACGGGTATCAGATGGAGCAAGAGACAATGGAAGTAACGAGGACCAGCTGACTGTGCTGGACCCCGGACGGGTAGCAGAAGGAAAAGAGGCAATGTCACAACCGAGTACCAGCTGACGTTACTGTGACACGGTTACTAAGCAGGAGGTACCTGTGCTCCAAAGCACTACCAAGGACCAGCAGACGTTGCTGGAACTCGGATACAGAGATGGAGGCACCTAGGCCAAAGGCACTGGGGAGAACCACTTGACAGTACTGGACCCCGGACGGGTAGCAGAAGGAAAAGAGGCAATGTCACAACCGAGTACCAGCTGACGTTACTGTGACACGGTTACTAAGCAGGAGGTACCTGTGCTCCAAAGCACTACCAAGGACCAGCAGACGTTGCTGGAACTCGGATACGGAGATGGAGGCACCTAGGCCAAAGGCACTGGGGAGAACCACTTGACGGTACTGGACCCCGGACGGGTAGCAGAAGGAAAAGAGGCAATGTCACAACCGAGTACCAGCTGACGTTACTGTGACACGGTTACTAAGCAGGAGGTACCTGTGCTCCAAAGCACTACCAAGGACCAGCAGACGTTGCTGGAACTCGGATACAGAGATGGAGGCACCTAGGCCAAAGGCACTGGGGAGAACCACTTGACGGTACTGGACCCCGGACGGGTAGAAGAACGCACCCATGAAAATGTAAGTTGACAGGACGCAAGCCGTCCGCAGTTACCGAATCACACAGTCCTACAGTGGGTGCTTATCCTATTGTCACAATGGAAACCGCCTTTATTTACATATCCCACAGCACACATAGGAATCACCTAAACTGCAGGCACCATAGAGTCGGCTAACCCGAATGCAACACGACAGCACAACTTATTGGAGGATAATTGACGTTCACACTGCCAGGAAACAGCTGTCGTGCTGTAACCAGGCTGGCCAGGAGTCAGTACCCCTGCCAATTACTTACGAGCAACAAATGGCGGTGTTGTAGCCCAGGGAGTAGAGTTCAGGTGGTAGAAAGATGAACATAACAGGAGACATGGAAAACGTTGCCAAACAGTTATTTAATCTGAAAACGGACAGGCAAATTCAGGTGAGATCCATGCCTTGTTCATTTTCAGAAAAGTAAGCCGGTCTACATTCTCTGAGGATAGTCGCATGCGACGGTCTGTTACTACACCACCTGCAGCACTAAAGACACGCTCAGATAATACAAATGGCAGCAGGGCAAGACAGCACCTCCAATGCATACTGGCTAAGCTCTGGCCATGTATCCAACTTAGAGACCCAAAATTTGAAAGGGGAAGAGGGATTTGGGAGTACACTTAGAGGGAAAGCCAAGTAGTCTGTCACCATCTTACGGAAACGTTTCTTCCTGGTGACTGGAGCCGTCTCGGATGGTGTAGACCCTGCTGGCGCTGTCACAAAACTTTGCCACATTTGTAACATACAGTTCTTGCCCTGTGCAGAGGCGCTGCTTCTGATCCCTCTTGTTGTAGAGGTGTCTACACTGCCTCGACGCACAGAGCTGCTTTGTAAAGCAGTAGCAGCAGCAGCAGCACCTCTCTCGGCTGGAATGTACAACAGTATGGATTGCACCAGTGTGTCTTGGTACTCCTGCATTTTACGGTCCCGGTTCACCGGTGTGATGAGGGTTTGTAAATTGTCCCGGTAGCGAGGGTCTAGGAGGGTGTACACCCAATAATCTGACGTGGTGAGAATGTGGGTGATGCGGCGGTCGTTTCTCAGGCACTGAAGCATGAAATCAACCATGTGCTGCAGACTCCCAACTGGCCAACAAAGGCTGTCCTCTGGAAGAGGCGTCATCTCTGTCTCCTCTGCATCACCCCACCCTCGCTCTACATACTGACTACAGCGTTGTGTACCTCCCTGTGTAGGGATTTCTTCCTCCTCCATTGACTCCTCCTCCTCCTCATCCTCCTCACAAAGTGAGCCCTGCCCAGCCCTTTGTGAGGAACCACGTTGCGCTGACTGTCCTGAAGGTAATTGAATTTGTGACTCCTCATCCTCCACCTCTTCCAAAACCTCTTCCTTTAGTGCTTTCAGTGATTTCTGAAGCAGGCAGATAAGGGGGACAGTCATGCTGACTAGTGCATCATCTGCACTCGCCATCCGCGTTGAGACATCAAACGCCCGCAAAACGTCGCAGATGTCCTTCATAGAGGCCCACTCAGTAGTGGTGAAGTGTGAACGGCGCAAATTGCGAGTTGATTGCGCCTGTTGCAGCTGATACTCCATTACTGCTGGCTGCTGCTCACACAACCGCTTCAACATATGTAACGTGGAATTCCACCTGGTGGGTACGTCACATATGATGCGATGTTCAGGAAGGCGAAATCTGACTTGCAGAGCTGCAATGCGCGATCTGGCCATGCTGGAACGTCGCAAGTGAGCGCACTCTAGGCGGACCTTGTGCAGCAGTGCATCAAGATCCGGATAGTCCCTCAAAAAACTCTGCATGACCAAGTTCAGCACATGTGCCAGACATGGTATGTGAGTGAGGTTGCCAAGGCCCAGAGCTGCCACCAGATTTCGGCCATTGTCACACACTACCAAGCCTGGCTGGAGATTAGCTGACAAAAACCACACATCGCTCTCCTGCTTGATGGCATCCAGAGCTCCTGCGCTGTGTGGCTTCGATTCCCCATGGGAATTAATTTCAGTACGGCCTGTTGACGTTTGGCCACGGCTGTGCTCATGTCGGTCGCAACAGGTAAGCGTTCACGGGTCCATGTGGAGGTATACCGTGACGGCTCGTGCAGCGATGATTCTGAGGAACTGGAGTAGGAGGAGGAATCAATGTGGACAGACTGGATTCCTGCAATCCTTGGAGTTGGCAGAACACGTACAGCGCTACTCGCAAGATCTGTACCCGGCTCCACAACATTGACCCAATGGGCAGTGAGGGAAAGGTATCGTCCCTGGCCATGGGTACTGGTCCACGCATCGGTGGTCAGGTGGACCCTGCTACTGACGGCGTTTAGTAGCGCATGTTTAATGTTTCCCTCGACATGTTTTTGCAGAGCAGGGACAGCTTGCCTGCTGAAATAAAATCGGCTTGGCACATTATATTGTGGGACTGCCAATGCCATAAAGTTCCTGAAACTGTCAGTCTCCACCAGCCTGAATGACAGCATTTCAAGGGACAGGAGTTTTGCAAGGCCAGCATTCAGAGCCTGTGCTCGTGGATGGTTTGCCGAGTATGGCCGTCTTTTATCCCATGCCTGTGTTACCGATGGCTGTTTTTTGTTCTGGGAGTGTGACGATGACTGTGAACTTGCTGCAGTGGGTGGACAACAGTGACCGAGGTTCTTCCATGGAGATCCTGTGAGGAAGCCGAAACAGGTGTGTGAGAGCTGGAGGTAAAGGCTCCAACATGACCTAAAGATGTAGGTGCTGCTGTAGGTTGGCCTACATCTCCAGTGTGTCTTTGGAACTCAGCTACGTGCTTTGTCCGTACATGTGTCCACATATTTGTGGTATTCAGGTTCCTGCTATTTTTACCTCTTTTAATTTTTTGCTTACACAGCTTGCATTGAACATAGCAAATATCATGTACAAGTCTGTCAAAAAAGGACCACGCAGTGCAAGTCATGGGAGCGCCAATTTTGACAGTTCTAAGAGAACTGCTCCCAACAGGTGCCAAACTGGAGGCTACAGGCAAGCGAGTCTGCAGCCTACCTCTCCCTCCTCTTTGTACCGTTGGGACAATCTCTTCCTCAGAGCTGCTCCCACCACCTTCCTGTTGCTCACGCCATGTTGGGTCTCGGACTTCATCATCTCCACTACCCTCTTCCAACACCTGCTGCTGTTGGATGGTCTGGGCAGCACTATGCTCCACAAAACCTGGCACCTGAGTCTCATCATCATCATAAGATGCGTTCTGCGGTGTGCTGTCCATCGGCACTGGCTCACCCGCCTCTTCAGATTGAGAGAGACACAGCTGTTGCGCATCACTGCATACTCCCTCTTCTTCAAATTGCAGAATGCTGCTTGCCTGTGCCCGTGTTTGCGAGCCAACAGATTCTGAGAACAGAAGCAGAGACTCAGCTGGCTCCAGTACAGAACTCTCTGACTGCCTGGGCAATTTGACAGGCGGTGAACAGACAGATGGTTGCTCAACAGTGTTGTGTTCCTGAGAGGAGGTGGAAGGAATTGAAGTCGATGCATTGGCTGCCATCCAACCAACAACGTCTTCAATTTGTTCTTCCCGCAGCAGGGGGGCACGCCGAGCTCCTACCAAAGTGCGCATAAAGGAACGCTCACGGGGAAAACTGGTGGATGCTGTGTCACTGAGGGCGGCAGCAGCCACAGAATCCCCACGTCCTCTCCCTGCTGAAACTCCACGGCCACGACCACGTGCCTTACTCACTGACTTCTTCATCTTGGTAGATTGATAAAGAAAGTCAGAAAAGTTATAAGGCCTAAGTGTGGTTATTACGCAGAGACTGAAGTGAACACTGAAACACAACTGTTCACAATCTGTGAAAGGCTACTCCTTTGTCTACTTCTATAGTGTTTGCAACCAATGTATTGGATACGGATGGAAGCGCGTCACACTAATAGATTATATTTATTTTAAATGGAATGGAGCAGAACCAATTGGAGAGAAATGAAAAGGATGAGGCACTGAGACACGCTCAGCAGAGTACAAGCAGCAGTGCTTGAACAAGTAACTGGAGCGTGATGTGCACTCAAAAAATAAAAAAACACAGACTGAAGTGAACACTGAAACACAACTGTCCACAATCTGTGAAAGGCTACTCCTTTGTCTACTTCTATAGTGTTTGCAACCAATGTATTGGATACGGATGGAAGCCGTCACACTAATAGATTATATTTATTTTAAATGGAATGGAGCAGAACCAATTGGAGAGAAATGAAAAGGATGAGGCACTGAGACACGCTCAGCAGAGTACAAGCAGCAGTGCTTGAACAAGTAACTGGAGCGTGATGTGCACTCAAAAAATAAAAACACAGACTGAAGTGAACACTGAAACACAACTGTCCACAATCTGTGAAAGGCTACTCTTTGTCTACTTCTTAGTGTTTGCAACCAATGTATTGGATACGGATGGAAGCGCGTCACACTAATAGTAATTAAATGGAAGGGCAGAACCAGTTGAGAAAATAAAAGGTGGGTGAGACACGTGCAGAGTACAAGACAGTGTTGAAAAAACTGGAGCGTATGCACTCAACACAGACTGAAGTGAACACTGAAACACAACTGTCCACAATCTGTGAAGGCTACTCCTTTGTCTACTCTATAGTGTTTGCAACAATGTATTGGATACGGATGGAAGCGCGTCACACTAATAGTTAAATTGCATGGAGCTGCAAGAATTACACTGAAGGAAAAAAAAAATTGTCTGTGAGTGACATGTGCAGATGCCTACAGACAGCGTTGCATGCAGAGCAAACTGCAGCGTCACCTGCACTCACACACATCTTGCAGAGCTGTTAAAACAACACTGCAGGCAAAAGGAAGCTTTACACAGCGGTTGGTGCTTGCCTGCCTACAGCACAGTACACTAAATCGCAATCTTAACTGTCTCTCAGAGTGAGCACAGCAGCGTTCTGTCCCTTACTGAATTCACAGCACAGTGACGCTAAAATGGCGGCGGCGCCTTTTATAGTGCATTCTGACATCATTTCAGCATCCAATCACAGCCATGCCATTAGTTAACATGACCGCAGCAGTACAGGATGTACCCACACTTCTTAGGATTCCTCATTGGCTGACTAAAATCACATTGCCTCGCAAAGAATTATGGGAACTTCCGATTCCGGTATTCGATAAGAAGAAAATATCGAAACGAATTATCGAAAGGCCGATAGAGCTAATATCGGCCGATAGCCGATATTTACATTATCGTATCGCTCAACACTACTGCAGAGATTTCCACAAGGACTTTAGCAGTGCAGTTTATGCTACCGAGAGCGGGCGGAACCCACTCATCTATGGACTGAGTTATTGTTTGTTTTTTTATGTTTTTCCCGTTTAACCCAGAGGGGTCATGTTTACTTTTCCTGCGAAACCTGCATGAGTTTATGGCTGATAATAAACCAGCAGAAAGAAAACCCAGAGAACGTGTGTCCTGAGTCTGCCTTCAGGAGAGCCGAGCGAGTCGTCTTGCCACAGTATATAGAGCATTGCATACATCAAGAGGGTCCATTCCCTTCCTGTGTTCTGGTGCTGCTGCTGCTACCTGTAGAATATATTGTTTTTTTGTCCTGGGTGTCACAGTACTGATATACAGCACTAATTAGCCCAAAAATAAAAAAAAACTGGGCACACATTTGTCGTAGTGGTATCTCCGTGCCAGCTGATATCTGTGCGTACTCAAAGTTTGGCCAGTTTAGGCCGGTTTTCCTTTTCTTTGTCCTGGGTGTCACAGTACTGATATACAGCACTAGTTAGCCCCCCCCAAAAAAAAAAACAGGGCACACATTTGTCGTAGTGGTATCGCTGTGCCAGCTCATATCTGTACGTGCTCAAAGTTTGGCCAGTTTAGGCCTCTTTCACACTTCAGTCGTGCGACGTCAGTCACTGTCCGACATCGTGGCGGATTGGCGGATCCGCCAAAAATAGTGAAAAACTGAGTCAACGGATCCGCTATTTTGACGGATCCGTTAACGGTTCCGCCAAAATAACGGATCCGTTGACTCAGTTTCATCCGTTTTTCCATCCGCTTTTTTTGGCGGATCCGTTATTCAGAAGGGAGTACTCCATCATGATTGGCTAAAATAAATAATATGTACTGTGATTGGCTACTGTTACTACTGTTACTATGTGGAAACGTATAAATAGGGTGTATTTACACCAGATTATTTGAAAGGGTTTTGAGCTAGTGGCAGCGATGGAGATGGAGATGGAGATTATTTTTGAGAATATGGAGAAGATTTGCGAGGATTTTAGAGTGGAGGGCAATCGTTTGGCAAGGATTGTTCAGAAGAAGGAGGAAGCCAGACGTCGGATACTGTGTCGTCGGCAGAGACGGATGTGGATCCATCCAATAAATGCGAAGCGGATGACCCGTGGGGTGTATTCCACCTTGTATATGGAGTTACGGCTGAACCCCAGCAAGTTTTTTAACTATGTAAGAATGCGAGCTGAAAATTTGAGGTTTTGGTAGCACGCATTGAAGCCAGAATTTGTAGACAGGACACTGTACTTCGGTTTGCTATATCTCCAGCAGAGCGGCTGATGGTCACAATCCGGTAAGTTATTTTTTAAAAAAATCCTTTACAATGTTTTTTTTTTTTTTTTTTGGGTTTTTTTTTTTTTTTTTCTTTTTGGTTTAATTTATTTCTTCTCCTTTTTTGCAGATTTCTGGCTACAGGGGAATCATTTTCATCTCTGCACTTTCAGTACCGGCTTGGTATTTCTACTATCTCCGGTATTGTTAAAGATACTTGCCAGGCACTCTGGGATTGTTTGCACAATGAGTTCCTCCCTGAGCCAACACAGCAGCGATGGCTAGAAATTGCAGACCAGTTCATGGATATATGCCAGTTTCCCAACTGTATTGGTGCCGTGGATGGCAAACATATCCAGATTGTAAAACCCACTGGATCTGGATCTCTTTTTTTTAACTACAAAAAGTTCTTTTCAATAGTACTTATGGGCATTGCGGACGCCAGATGCCAGTTTATTGCTGTTGACATTGGTGCATATGGGCGTTCAAATGATTCTCAAGTATTTAAAAATTCGCCTATGGGACGTCGCCTATATGGGGATACCTTCCAGTTTCCGCCTCCAAGACCACTCCCTGGAACCTGTGGCCCTGCATTGCCCTTTGTTTGTGTGGGAGATGAGGCTTTTCAGCTTTCAACACATTTATTAAAACCTTATGGCAGCCATGGATTGAACCAAAGAAAAAAAATATTTAATTACAGATTAACAAGGGCTAGACGAGTTGTTGAATGCGCTTTTGGGATCTTAACCGCCAAATGGAGGGTGCTGCTGACTGCTATCAAATTACAAAGTGAGACTGTGGACCATGTTGTGAAGGCATGTGTCATCCTGCACAATTTTGTTATCTCAAAAGAACATGTCAATATGGATGAAGATTTGCCTGGGACCACATTGCAGGACTACACGAACATTAGTTTCCGGAGTTCAGGATCTGTGGCCCAAATGCGTGAGAAGTTTGCGGACTATTTTATGTCTCCTGATGGAAGGGTGGACTGGCAGGATGACATGGTGTAATATTTTTTCGGTATACTCTGCATTGCTTTACTTACTGAATTTGGTATTGTATAATGTTTTTACCACTTTTTGTGATGTGTGTTTATCTGTACCCTAATGTTGATTGTGTTATAACCTTTCATGTTGAAAACAGTTATTAAAAAAGACATGACATGTTTTGCAACAAAATAAATTTTATTTTTCAAAAAAAAATGTGTTTTATTTTCACAAACATTTTCAAAAAGAATTGGTCAAAAAAGTTATATACAGAAATTTACAGAAATATATACATACATTTACAGCACTCTCTACAATATATACATACACAACACTCTATACAATATATACATTCACAACACTCTATACAATATATACATACACAACACTCTATACAATATATACATACACAACACTCTATACAATATATACATACACAACACTATATACAATATATACATACACAACACTATATACAATATATACATACACAACACTCTATACAATATATACATTCACAGCACTATATACATTCGCAGCACTATAGACATATTTACAAAGAGGTATACTGTTGGGTGGAGATACTAGCGGAGGGGCTGACAGGATGGACCACGTCGATAGTGGGGGATGGATTAGCAGGTTGGATAGGATCAGAAGTGGAGGGAAAAACATTAGGTTGGGAAGGCAGTTGAGGAGCAGAAGAGGTTTGAGGAAGGAATGGTGAAGGTGTTGGTGGGATGGGGTACGGTGAAGTTAACGGTGAAAACGGAAAGGGGGAATTAAAATATGGGAATATTGAAATGGGGAAGGAGTATTAGGAGGATTGGCTGTAGCTTGCTGGCTGCCAGCTGAATGTGCAGCAGTTGGATAGGCTGCAGCTGAATGAGTGGCAGGTAGATAGGCGGCTGCTGCTGCTGGATGGGTGGCAGGTTGAAGTGGGGAAGGTGTAGGAATTGGGTGGGTAATTTGATGGGCTCGTGATACTGCCTGCACTAGAGAATTATGGCAGCCTTGCATCACATGCATCTGCAGGTCAGGAGTAAGATTTTCCATGTGCTTGAGAACGGACTGAAAAAAACAGTGTCTCGGCTCCATGTTTGCATCTGACTGCATCCTATCAATTTTACTGCTGAGTTCAGCAATGTTTTTGCTCAATAGAGCAAACCCATCTTTAAATTGATCTTTTAAAAGTTTGGTAGTGTTTTGATAGGATGCATTCAGATGCAAAAAATCAGATGCATAGCTCCTTTCCTGACCTCGATGACGCTGCCGTCTAGGTGTGGTGGCAGTGTCAGCAGGGTAAGGTAAAGGGAACTCCAACTCATCACCTGCAGCTTCATGTGACGAAGTCTGCCCTGCAACTCTAGTGCTGGTGGATGGGGCGGAGGTACCTGCCAAGAGGGAAGGTGCATAGGGGTCAGGTCTATCGACGTGGTCCCCGGCGGCGGACTCCAGAGGGATCGCTCCAGAGGGAACAAACTGAGAACCAGGCTCTAGAGTGCTGCAGACAGTGCTGTCAAATAAAAAAAAAAATCATTAAATATATTTATATTACATTCACCTTTCTGAAATTATAAAATATGGTTAGACACATTTTACTTTTGTCATACATAAATGTGTTGTGAAATATTTACCTTCTGCTGACCATCGTTGATCGCAGGAACGACAAGGCTTGGGCGTATTTGTATCTGCTCTTGCGTCCTGATGATCCACTCCTTGCCTGCATCTCTTTGTTAAATTCCCTCTTGAAGCGATCCCTGAGTGACCGCCACCGTGTGATAACCCGGTCACCTGGAAATAAAAAGGAAAAAAATTGTTTTTGTATCCTACACATAACATTCTTCAAAATTCATTACTCAACTGTGAATACTTACGCGCAAGATCCTTGTCTCGGTCATCGAGTTCCCCCCAGTTGTCCATCACCAGGCTGCATACTTCCTCCCATAGCCGTCGGGTAATAACTTGGTCAGAATGCCTGCGGTCAGCCATATTCCACAGCGCCTCCCGATGTTGGACCTCTTCGATGAGGATGTCTACGTCGATCCCTCCCCCATCCTCACCATCTGTATCGGGAGCACGCCGTGAAGCTTGTGTATAAAACCAAAAAAAAAAAATAAGCTACATCACGTTAAATAAGTAAACACCAAAAAAAAAATAATACTTACTTGCTGACCGCGGCGACGCTCATGCCGATGACCATGGGAGGTCCTTGGAGGAACTCTCCTACGAGACCTGGATTCTGAA
Source organism: Oophaga sylvatica (assembly GCA_033576555.1). Taxonomy (NCBI): domain Eukaryota; kingdom Metazoa; phylum Chordata; class Amphibia; order Anura; family Dendrobatidae; genus Oophaga; species Oophaga sylvatica. Next base: position 355,172,159 of record JARQOD010000001.1, on the reverse strand, counting down.
GACTAGAAAACATTTAAAAACAAAAAAATCCAAATTATAAATGACAGTATGTATTGTGTGTGCTGTTATTTTTTTTGGTTGTTTACATTAGGTGATGATCTGCCTATATAAAAAACTTACACTCTGCGCACCCGCTCCAGTTATTTCTCCACCCTGACCGTCTGCTTCTGAAAGCCCCTCTTCTTCAGCTTCCTGTGAAGACATAATACATACATATAGTTTGGAAAATAATTTTCTCAACAGTGACCAAAAAAATAATAATTACCTCTGTTCGCCTACGCTGTGGCAGGGGGCTTCCAGAAGAAGACATACTTGAACAACTGGGCCTGACTGGGTCCTTTAATTAATCTGTAAGCATAAAGCCTATTAAGCAACAATACAAAAGAGATAACAGCTCAATTGACAATATGCTTACATCACACTCAACTTGCGTCTGGATCACTGTCCTGTGGCTCACTGTCCTCTGTGGCAGACTGTCCTCAAACTGTTGGTGGCAGACTGTATTACAAGTAATCTGTAAGGATAAAGCCATTTTAGCCAATATAATAGTTATATACGCTCAAATGACAATATACTTACATCACACTCAACTTGGTTCCGTGAGACTCTCCAGTGGCCGAATGTCCTCTGTCCGACTGTCAAACTGTCCCAACAAATCTGTAAGTATAAAGCCGATTTTAGCCTATATACTTGTTATGTCCGCTAAAATGACAATATACTTACATCACACTCAACTTGGTTCCGTTTAACACTGGCCGACTGTCCTGTCCTTGTCTTCTGTGGCAGACTGTCACACTGAATCTGTAAAAAGGCCAGCAACAATACAAGAGATAACCATTTGACAATATACTTATCACTCAACTGCAGACTGTCAACCTGGCACTGTCTCCTCAACTATTACACTGATACCCCCCAGATAATGTTGCATGCACACCATGTACTTTCTATACCTTCGTATACACCCAATTGACTTTTTATATACCCCATTGTCTATGTATGTACACCATGTACTTTCTATACCTTCGTATACACCCAATTGACTTTTTATATACCCCATTGTCTATGTATGCACACCATGTACTTTCTATACCTTCGTATACACCCAATTGACTTTTTATATACCAACTTGTATTATAGTATGGCACACCATTTACTTTGTATACCTTTTTATACACCCAATTGACTTTTTATATACCACATTGTTTATGTATGCACACCATTTACTTTGTATACCTTTGTATACACCCAATTGACTTTTTATATACCCCATTGTCTATGTATGCACACCATGTACTTTCTATACCTTTGTAACCCAGTTGTATACCTATATATACACTACAATACCTTTGCATCACATGACCTTTTTGAAAACCATTTTGTTTTGAGTAATATTTAAAAAGCAATACACCCCTGTGCATTATAACAATTTATAAAAATATATGAAAAAATACTACGGACATTTTTGTTGGAGATTTTTTATTTTTTTTATTTTTTTTTTTAAGTATGAGCTTTAACACTCTTTATTTAAAAGATTAAATCACAGTAATGTCAAAATAACACTTTATTACACATGCATGCACACACACACAACACTTCAAAAAAATTGTACAGCATATAAAATGTATTAAAAATGACTATTGTGTTTAAAAAAAATTTTAAATGAACAAAACACTATCAAACATGCATGAATACCCACCCACACAAAATAACACTACATCAAGAAAAGTAATGTTGTTTAAAAAAAAGGAGTTAAAAATACATGCTGGCAAAAAAAATACATGAATACAATGCATGAAAATACAACACACACACACACACACACACACACACACACACACACACACACACACACACACACGAACACATACACACAAAAACACTACAGCATGAAAAGTTAAATGTGTTGCAACTAAAAAAATGTGTTTAAAAAAAAAAAATTTAGGACACATACTCAAACATGGCAGCAATCACATATGAAGGCATTATACTGTCTATACTCACACCAAGTGTTTGCAGGATTCAGCTGGGCTATCAGACTTTCAGGCAGGGTCTTGTGGCTTGGGTCTTGTGGCTGTGTGTGGCTTGATTCCAGCCTCTGGACTCTTGCTTGCTTGGTCTTCAGGTTTTTAGCTCAGCAGGATCTTCAAGAGCAGGTCTGGTCTTGTCTGGCTGCTAGTCTTCATGTGTGGCAATGAGTCACCTGGCTTGTTTATATTGGTTTTGGCCTGTCTGGAAATGAATCCAACTTGGAGCATGCGCAGTCCAAAAAGGCGGATCCGCCGTGTGTATCCGCCAAATGGCGGATATTGGCGGATCCGCCACTCATTGGCACACATTGTAAAATTTTGGCGGATTTGGCGGATCCGCCAAAATCCGCCACCATCCGCCATTTCAACGCAGACAAAAAACGTTACATTGTCCGTCCAATCGAGACAGCGGACGCCAAATATTTGACGGATCCGCCAAAAAGCGGAGTCAGCGGACGACCATCCGCCACGATCCGCCAGTAATATAAGTTTATGGGGAAATTGCGGATCCGCCAAAAGAAAATGGCGGATCCGCCAATTTCAAATTTTGGCGGATTTTGACTGACGTCGCACGACTGAAGTGTGAAAGAGGCCTTAGGCCAAAACATTGTATTTTTTTGCAGTTTGTTAATGTAATTATTAAATCTGATAAGGCCAAAACATTTTTACCTAAAGTCCAGATAGGTAAAATTGTGGTTTTCAAGCACACGTATCACATTCAAGTTGACTCCCAAATCACCGTTTTGTAGTGAACGTGTATTACATTCTATTCCAATAACAATGGGCAAGGCGCGTGGCAAGGGACGGGGAAGTGGATGTGATGGTGATGGTGCAGGCCGAGGCCATTGGCAAGCTGAAATTTGCCCACCGAAAACACCCACATCTTCTCGCTGGACCTTAGTGTCCGAAGTCCTAGGGGACTGCGGCAAGACAGCACTATTGAAGCCCTAGCAGTGTGAAAAGGTTGTTGGTTGGATAGCAGATAATATTTCCAGTTACTTATCCACCACCACCAGCCCACCACCACCAGCACCCTGTTTTCAACACGGTCAAGTCACAGTAGCCGTGAATCTGGACTGCATATTCCTTACCCTGATCCTCCTTCCTCCCACCATGTTGAGTGCCCTGAGACAACTGATCCCACACTCGGACACTCCGAAGAGCTGTTCAGTTTTCCATCTGGAGATTTGTGCCTCTCGCCCGCTCTACTAGAAGCGGGGCAAGATGATATTCTATGTAGCGATGCACAAATCTATGAGCAGTCACGATCACAAGAAGTGGACGATGATGAGACACAATTGCCAGAAAGTCAGGAGGAGGACCAGGGTGGGAAAGTGGAAGATGAGGTGGTGGATGACGTAGTAACAGTCCCAACCTGGCAGGAGGACACGCAGAGTGAGGACAGCAACACACAGGGGGAGGTAGGCGTTGCACCACTTCAGGCAGGAAGAAGCAGTGTGGTGGCTGCAGACAGAAGGCGGGCAACCTGACGAAAGTTGCCAGTTCAACTGTTAGGTCTTCCCGAGTCTGGTTATATTTTAAAGAATCTGCCGATTACTTCAAACAGGCCATTTGCAACACCTGTCATGCCAGCATCAGCAGGGGTGGCAAAACTATCAGCCTTACCACCACCAGCATGATCAGGCACATGGCAGCAAAGAATCTGACTTTGTGGGCCCAACCTTAGGCTACAGGAACAGTGTCTGCTGGTGACACCACTGCTTCTTCCACTGTTGTGCGTTCAAGCCAATCCCCTGCCCACGGTGCATGCGAAGATGCCTCCTGCCCTGCACCTGCCGTTGCCCACAGTCAAATAGCACCATCATCAAGCACGTCCACGTCCTTGTCACAGCGCAGCCTTCAGTTGTCCATACACCAGTCATTGGAACGTAAGCGGAAATACGCAGCCAACGCCCCACAGGCCATAGTACTCAATTATCATATTTCTTGTCTGCTTGCAGTCGAAATGTTGCCTTTTAGGCTTGTGGAGATGGAAGCTTTCCGTAACCTGATGGCGGCGGCCATCCCAAGGTACTCTGTCCCCAGCCGCCACTATTTCTCCCGCTGTGCCGTCCCGGAATTACACAAGCACGTGTCCCATAACATTACCCGTGCCCTCAACAATACAGTTACTGGGAAAGTACACCTAACCACCGACACGTGGACAAGTGCTTGTGGCCAGTAATGGTACATCTCGCTGTTGGCACACTGGGTTAACATAGTGGAAGCCGGGACACAGTCAGACCTTGGGATGGAACCATCCTCTGACGCCAAGGATTGCGGGCCGTACGTCAATCAGGGTTTCCCCCACTATGTACATCTCCTGCCCCTCCTCCTCCTCTTCAGCCTCCATGTCAGAAATGAGCACATCAGTCACAAGCTGGAAGCACTGCAGCACTGCCAAAGCAAAGCGGCAACAGGCTGTGCTGAAGCAAATTTGCTTAGGTTACAAACTGCACAATGCTGAAGAGTTGTTGACAGCTCTGAAAGAGCAGATGTGTGGCTGACACTGGTAAATCTCCAGCCAGGCATGGTTGTGTGTGACAATGGCAGGAACCTGGTGGTGGCTTTGAGGCAAGGCGAACTGACACACATACCATGCCTGGCCCATGTGCTGTTGTTCAACGTTTTCTAAAAAGCTATCCGGAGCTGCCGGATCTGCTGGTTAAAGTACGCTGCCTGTGTGCACATTTTAGAAATTCAGCTACAGCTTCAGCCGCCCTTGCCGTGCTTCAGCAGCAATTGCAGATTCCGGCTCACCGAATGGTGTGTGATGTCCTCACGCATTGGAACTCTACACTGCATATGTTAGAAATGATTTGTGAGCAGAAGCGGGCAATTGTTGAATACCAGCATCAACAAGGCCGTTGTTTGTCAGGTTTGACTCCACACATAAGACCTCAGGAGTGGACATGGATGTCAGACATATGTAGCATCCTCCAAAACTTTGAGGAATCCACCAAGATGGTGAGTGGCGATGACGCCATAATTATCGTCACCATCCCGCTCATCTGCATTCTGAAAAGCTCTCTGCTCACAATGAAAGAGGAGGCATTGCAGGCGGCGCATGAGGACATGGATCAAGGAACCATACAGGTTGATAACACAAAGCCCAGCCTTGTGTCATCCCAATGTGGATTGGTTGACAATGAGGAAGAGGAGGAAGAACAGGAGCTACTTTCATGCCTTATAGATGGGACTACAACCGCAATTGTCATACCGTCTGTTCAGCGTCGATAGCCTGAGGACAGGGAAGAGGAAGAGGAGGAGGAAGACACCTTGGTCAGTCATCCTGTTGGTGAGGACACGGAAGTCTTGCCTGTTACCAGTCTGGCACGCATGGCTGACTTTATGTTGCGCTGCCTTTCCCGTGACCCTCGTATTGTCAAAATATTGGGTACCAGTCATTACTGGCTAGTGACACTTTTAGACCCATGGTACAAGGATAACTTTCAATCTCTTGTTCCAGAGGCAAACAGGTGTACCAAAATAGTGCAGTACCATAGGGCCATTGTTGCAGAATTATTAAAAAAAACTCCCATCTCAAATCGCTGGTGGCAGAGATAACAGTTCGTTGGCCAACCAAGCTGGACAGGCGAGACAGACACAAGTCCACTCCAGCAGAGGCAGGGGAACACTGGCAAAGTTCTGGGACAGTTTTCTAAGACCCTCCCATCGCCCATGCACTGAGGCGAGGGGTAATCTTACAAGGAATGCAATGTTCTCTAAGATGCTGAGGGAGTACCTTGCTGACCATACCAACGTCCTCCGTCATTCCTCTGTGCATTTTAATTATTGGGTATCCAAGCTGGACACGTGGCATGAGCTGGCTCTCTACACCTTGGAGGTCCTGGCCTGACCTGCTGCTAGCGTTTTGTCCGAGCAGGTTTAAGTGCTGCTGGTGGCATTATCACAGATAAGCGCATTCGCCTTTCTACGGAAAATGCAGACAGGCTGATTCTTATAAAAATGAACAAGTGATGGATTGGGCCTGACTTCTCGACCTCACCAAATGATGACAGCGAAGCCTAAACTCCAATGTAGTGTTTTTTGAGAGGTGTATCCTGATTTTGGCTACTTGCTGTCCTCCTCCTTCTCCTCATCCTCACTGTCCACCACCACTTCAACACCTGGGTGAACGTCTTCAGTCATGCTCCGGCCACTCTGTGTTTTGGCAAAGGTGTTATGATGCCGTCACCAAAATACAAAAAATATGTACACCCCCAAGGGGAAATGTTTGCAAGCCCATAAACTAAGTGTATGGGCATTCCGAGTCTAGGAGACACGCTCCTTTTTAATGGGACATTTTTTGGTAAAAGGCCCTCCTCCCTGTTTCTTCCAAGGGGTGATTGGAGTTATTGGGGTCCATATGACATGGTAGCAGGGCAGGCCTTGCAGTCAATGCATAATAAAACAGAATGGGAGTACAAAATGAATAATGTCAACTGGATTTTCATGGGCCCATCTAGTACCTGGGTTCAAAGGCTTATTGAGGTGCATATGACTTGGTAGCAGGGCAGGTCTTGCAGTCAATGCATAATAAAACAGAATGGGAGTACAAAATGAATAATGTCAACTGGATTTTCATGGGCCCATCCAGTACCTGGGTTCAAAGGCTTATTGAGGTGCATATGACTTGGTAGCAGGGCAGACCTTGCAGTCAATGCATAAGAAAATAGAATGGGAGTACAAAATGAATAATGTGAACTGGATTTTCTTGGGTCCATCCAGTACCTGTGTTCAAAGGCTTATTGGGGTGCATATGACTTGGTAGCAGAGCAGGTCTTGCAGTCAATGCATAAGAAAACAGAATGGGAGTACAAAATGAATAATGTGAACTGGATTTTCTTGGGTCCATCCAGTACCTGGGTTCAAAGGCTTATTGGGGTGCATATGACTTGGTAGCAGAGCAGGTCTTGCAGTCAATGCATAAGAAAAAGGAATGGGAGTACAACATGAATAATGTGAAGTGGATTTTCCTGGGTCCATCCAGTATGTGGGTTCAAAGGGTTATTGAGGTGCATATGACTTGGTAGCAGGGCAGGCCTTGCAGTCAATGCAAAAAAAAAGAATGGGAGTACAAAATGAATAATATGAAGTGGATTTTCTTGGGCCCATCCAGTACTTGGGTTCAAAGGCTTATTGGGGTGCATATGACTTGGTAGCAGGGCAGACCTTGCAGTCAATGCATAAGAAAAGGGAATGGGAGTACAAAATTAATAATGTGAACTGGATTTTCTTGGGTCCATCCAGTACCTGGGTTCAAAGGCTTATTGGGGTGCATATGACTTGGTAGCAGGGCAAGCCTTGCAGTCAATGCATAAGAAAAGGGAATGGGAGTACAACATGAATAATGTGAAGTGGATTTTCCTGGGCCCATCCAGTATATGGGTTCAAAGGGTTATTGAGGTGCATATGACTTGGTAGCAGGGCAGGCCTTGAAGTCAATGCAAAAAAAAAGAATGGGAGTACAAAATGAATAATATGAAGTGGATTTTCTTGGGCCCATCCAGTACTTGGGTTCAAAGGCTTATTGGGGTGCATATGACTTGGTAGCAGGGCAGACCTTGCAGTCAATGCATAAGAAAAGGAATGGGAGTGCAAAATTAATAATGTGAACTGGATTTTCTTGGGTCCATCCAGTACCTGGGTTCAAAGGCTTATTGGGGTGCATATGACTTGGTAGCAGGGCAAGCCTTGCAGTCAATGCATAAGAAAAGGGAATGGGAGTACAACATGAATAATGTGAAGTGGATTTTCCTGGGCCCATCCAGTATGTGGGTTCAAAGGGTTATTGAGGTGCATATGACTTAGTAGCAGGGCAGGCCTTACAGTCAATGAAAAATAAAAAGAATGGGAGTATAAAATAATATGAAGTGGATTTTCTTGGGTCCATCCAGTACTTGGGTTCAAAGGCTTATTGGGGTGCATATGACTTGGTAGCAGGGCAGGCCTTGTATTCAGTGTAACATTTTTTATGGAAGGCCTCCTGGACAACTCGTGAAAGGGGTATTGGGGTGCGTCATAATTCTTGGCAGCCCATCCACTCACAGCATAGGCTATAAAGGTTTAGGAGACCTACTGTTTAATAATGGCCCTTTAAACAGATTAATGCTGCCTGATGCCCCTGTAAAAATAGGCTCTGTGACTTTAAGAGTCCCTAATTCATAAATGAAACAAGATGTGTCTGCTTATGTGTCACACACCACATGGCCAGCTAGGGTTGTTAAATGATACAATGACATTTCCCAGTGAATGCATTTGTTTTGGTTGAAAGCAATATTAAAGTTGAAAAACGCTTCAAAACGCTACGTCTGAACATAGCCCAATTGGTGGGGGAACATTTTGGTCTGGGGTTAATTATTTTGCCTTATATACAAGTCATTAACCTGGAAAGTATGTACCTTTACATATTTCCCAGCAAAATCCATTTTGGTTTCATTTTGGTATGTTTTTGGTGCAGCGGTAAAAATAGCATGAAACTCTGACAACATTGTAGCTGTGAACTAGGAGTCAGGAATGCTTCCAGGGGCGATCCCCATGATGTCTCCGTGTCATTTGAGCAGTGTTTCCATCATTTTCAGATGTATTTAGACCTTAAAAGGATCCCCGGGGGAGATCACGGCAAAAATGCTCAGGTCTCCCATAGACTTACATTGGGCTCGTTGTTTTGTCCGAGTACCCTATTATTCCAATTTGCTCTACCCGAGCAACGAGCACCAGAGCATTTTAGTGCTCGTTCATCACTAGTGCCAATCACATGTTCATGATTTTTTTCAGAAAATCGTGGACACATGTCCGATTTTGATCCGAGTGTCGCATCAAAATCGGCAATGCAAGTCTATGGGTCTGTGATAAAATCAGATGTCATGTGAGTGTAGTCTGATTTTCACGGTCTGTCACATACACTCCCTAACAGAAGTTATGTCGCTTATCCATGTTATGTAAATAAAAGCTTATAACCTGACGTTAAATTCATCCATTGGTTGTATAAATTATTCTTTTGAAAGCTAAAACCCTCCGAAATGTGATTTAGGTTAAGAAAATAAATTGGCATCAATGCAGAAATATTGATCATTTAATGGACACCGAATGGTCAAATTCTGGCATGACAAAAGTTTTGTCGCCCACAGAAAGTAATGTGATATTCAAACAAATAATTAACTTAAAATACAAATATATGTTGCATAACATTGGTGAATGAATGCCTAAATGTTTATATGAAACGGCCTCCCGGAATGCATGGCTATTGTGGCCCCCATCGACTCCCCTGATGAGCAAAACGAAACGCGTCGGGAGAAGGGGTACTATGTTCACCATTCAATGGAGATGGAAACATTTGATTGATCTGAATCCCGCTACTGTATTTGGTGAGACAATTCCTTTCTATTTATGAATGCCTAAATATGATTGTGCTATGACTGTCTCCTCTAGTAAGAGGGAAATGTGGTGTCTATGTTTTAAGTGAGGTTAAATATGATTGTATCATTTCTTCTGTGACACCTTAGAATATTAACAAACTTATTAACCCATTAATAACCTTTGGTGGTGTGTGTAACGGGGTTTAAATAGGTATTATGCTGATAAGTGGACTATAACTGTTGATTTAGGGTCCACTATATTGGTCGATGCACCTGGCAGAGCTTCAGCTAATTTCTTGAGGTTTTTGAGTAAGCCTAGTGTATGTGTTATACTATGAGATGGAGTGGACCCTGGGATCTTGAACCACAATACTTGATCTTAGGTGCCTTGGGTATGAATGAGTATTCAACATATGTGTCTGACAAAGACCTAGTGGGCATACTGCAATACATAATTGTCTGATAAACCTGGTTTTCAAGTACTTTATATACCGGGTATTTAAGATGCAGTATTGTAACACAGGACTGTAGTATTGGACCTTGTTGTTTTTGTTATAAGGTGAAGTATCATAACACACCTTTTGTTGATATTGTGTGGACCAATACCTTGTCTTTTTCAGCTTAGTTTGGTAACCTTGTGCTTTTTGGGCACCTTGCACTTTATTATAGGAATTTTTATGTATTTTGAAATAAAAGTTATATCTTAATCCAATTTGCTGTATTGTACTGAAGAGTGGATTTACCAGAGCTATCCATTCATATGCAAAATACTTGCATGTCAAATTTATGTATGAGATAGCCAGGATGATCGTCTATAAAATGATGGTAGTCTCACGTTTGAAGTAGTAGTGGTGAGATATGGAGCCTGAATACTTCAGTGTATATAAAAATTTCATGGACAGGTGTGGGCAATCCCTTCGTTATGTCATTCTCAATTAAACAGATAAAGGGCTGGAGTTGATTTGAGGTGTGGTGTTTGCATTTGGAAGGTTTTGCTGTGAAGGAAACATGTGGTCAAAGGAGCTCTCCATGCAGGTGAAACAAGCCATCCTTAAGCTGCAAAAACAGAAAAAACCCATCCGAGAAATTGCTACATTAGGAGTGGCAAAATCTACAGTTTGGTACATCCTGAGAAAGAAAAAAAGCACTGGTGAACTCATCAATGCAAAAAGACCTGGGCGCCCACGGAAGACAACAGTGGAGGATGATCGCAGAATACTCTCCGTGGTGAAGAGAAACCCCTTCACAACAGCCAACCAAGTGAACAACACTCTCCAGGAAGTAGGCGTATCAATTTCCAAATCTACCATAAAGAGAAGACTGCATGAAAGTAAATACAGAGGGTTCACTGCACGGTGCAAGCCACTCATAAGCATCAAGAATAAAAAGTCTAGGCTGGACTTTGCTAAAAAACATCTAAAAAAAGCCAGCACAGTTCTGGAAGAACATTCTTTGGACAGATGAAACCAAGATCCACCTCTACCAGAATGATGGAAAGAGAAAATTATGGTGAAGGCGTGGTACAGCTCATGATCCAAAGCATACCACATCACCTGTAAAACATGGCAGAGGCAGTGTGATGGCTTGGGCATGCATGGCTGCCAGTGGCACTGGGTCACTAGTGTTTATTGATGATGTGACACAGAACAGAAGCAGCCGAATGAATTCTGAGGTATTCAGAGCCATACTGTGTGCTCAGATCCAGCCAAATGCAGCCAAACTGATTGGTCGTCGTTTCATACTACAGATGGACAGTGACCCAAAACATAAAGCCAAAGCAACCCAGGAGTTTTTTAAAGCAAAGAAGTGGAATATTCTTGAATGGCCAAGTCAGTCACCTGATCTCAACCCAATTGAGCATGCATTTCACTTGTTAAAGACTAAACTTCAGACAGAAAGGCCCACAAACAAACAGCAACTGAAAACCACCGCAGTGAAGGCCTGGCAGAGCATCAAAAAGGAGAAAACACAGTGTCTGGTGATGTCCATGATTTCAAGACTTCAGGCAGTCATTGTCAACAAAGGGTTTTCAACCAAGTACTAGAAATGAACATTTTATTTACAATTATTTAATCTGTCCAATTACTTTTGGTCCCTTTAAAAACAGGGTGGCACATGTTAAGGAGCTGAAACTCCTAAACCCTTCATCCAATTTTAATGTGGATACCCTCAAATGAAAGCTGAAAGTCTGAACTTCAACTGCATCTGAATTGTTTTGTTTAAAATTCATTGTGGTAATGTCTAGAACCAAAATTACATAAATGTTGTCTCTGTCCAAATATATATGGACCTAACTGTATATTCCATGCATGGGTATCGGTGGAATGTTTACTATATGGTCATTGTGAGTTTACAAATAATCGGCCTGGCAGTGAAAGCAGCCGTCACCTCGTCCAGTGCTGGTGTCACTCTTTGCTTCTATATCCAAGGTCAATTGTGTCTTCTGACGAATAGAGGAAGCGGAGTGCTGTTACTTGACAATGATTACATGATTATTGTGACTAACAGAAACAGTGAAAGCGCTGGTTACTCTTTTGTATAACCAGAGCTTTCTGACTGCTCTCTATAATGGATTGCAGAGTATGAACACATTGCACATAGCAGATACTATGAATGTCATGTTACTGTTGTAAAATCCACAGCCTGTCAATTATTTCAGCAGGATTCATCATGAATTTCACCCTTGCTATACAATACTGCATAACACATACAGATTGATGCGGATTTTGATACTGACAAAAGTTAAATGACTGTCAATATTAAATTTATATTCTTGTAAAATGAAATTTTCCTTTCTGTGAGTCTTACTGGAAATGTGGATGTTGTAAGCATTCTATTTTTATATGGAGGAATTGCACAGCAGACCATTTATTCCAGTGATAATATATGCCAGACCTATGCATTTTGGTTATTCATACAAGGGGAAATTAAAACCATATGAGCTGTATAATAGTATTACCAGGTGCCCCGGTGGCATCAGAAGACCCCTTCTTCTGAAGGACTGATGAATCGTGCATCAAGAGGTCTTCTGATGCCACTGGGTACCCGATAATACTATTATACAGCTCATATAGTTATTTCCCTTGAAAGATGAGGTTAATCTATGTGACATACTTGTCCTCAGCACTATGCACCTCACATTACCTTTAGCCATCACTAGTCACTTATCATTATATGCTCCACTAAGAACCATTATTTACATATTTCCCTCATGTGACTCTCCCCTCTAACCATTATATTAGCCCATGTATGGTTTGGTGAATTTCTGTGGCATAATAGTCCCCAGCACTATTCATCTAATATATCTTTTGACCAGTGCTAGTCACCTCTACCATCATAAGCTCTATTATGAGACATTATTCATATACTTTTCAAGTGTGGGTCTATATACTGACCATCATAATTTAATGTATATGAGGCTGTTTGCCTATTTCAGAAAACTCTCACCCACACACCATGCACTTTATGATTACTTGGAAGTGATTTCTTTATTAGTATGTTGCATTCTTTGCTGTTTTTCAGCATTTATCATGATGTGTTCCGTAATATTTTTACTTATTATTAATATATGGTGGTGAATATAGAATATCTCCGTTTTATGCCATCCCATGCAACCTTATTTAATTTGACTTTGTATCATAATATTAGCTGTATTTTTTCATTATTTCTGTAATTGAGCTGCAACCTGATCCCAATTGGTGACAGATAGTCTTTTTATCCTCTCATTACTTCATTTCCTTGAATTGTGTTATATAGTGTATGTACAAATAAAGTATTTTCTATCATTACTATATCATCTCGTGAAGGGTTCTATTTTTTTGGATCAATTTTTCATTTAATTGTGAACCTTATTTACCGTAAGACACACTTTGGCTTACTAGTTCTACAATGTAATTTGAGCATGACCAGTTAAGGAGATCGTCAGCATGGTAGGATTGCGAAATGTGAGAAACGTTTGAATGTTTTCTTAAATCTTCTTTATGTTTTAGTACTTACATAATAATAATGAACGACTTATTAAAAGCAATGTTTCCCAACTTTTCCAGCATCAACTCTTGTGGAGACAGCCAAGGAGAAGACAACGCCTGAGGAGTTTGGCCGTGGACTAGACAGCTTACTTGGAGAGTTTGCTTTTCCAGCTGAGTTTATATTAGAGGTTTGGGAAGCCATAATTCAAGCAGACAACTGAATCTTATTTCTTGGGTACATTTGTGTTTTGCAGTAAATGATAATCGGATATCTGAAAATATACTTTCTATTACGGGAAAAATACAATATATGACAATTCTTGTATTAGCACAAGGAAGTTTGACAGAATATTTGAAATTCTAGTATAAAGCTATTGTCATTCATATATTTGGCACATATGGCAGAACTTTCAGTTTAGTCATACCATTTTATTTCTGTTTTTAGTAGGTATTGTGTAGGTAACAAAATTTAGGCCAGATTTACAAATTGCTGCAAAATTTGCTCTAACCTCTACAACAAATTACAATACAATGGAAGTAAATACATCCTGCAGTTTAAGCTGGTAATTAAAAAATGTAACCAGTGGGACCCAGCTATGTAGAGCTGATGCTGCCATAGTTGTACAGTTTCATTCAGTGAATAATTTTGAAGGGTTAGTCCAGTTCCTAAAATGTTCTTTCTAAATATCTGTCTTTACACCCCAACCAATTTTGTAGTTAGCTTTATTATGCAATACCTTACACTTCTCCCTATCCAGTCAATCTCTAAATGTGTTTTTTTACTTCACTTACCGTAATGTTTTGCTTGAGAAGAGTCTCAAACAGGACATCACAGGAGTTTGGGACTGTACTAACTTCCCAGAAGTGTCTATCACCCCTCCTGGATCAGGACGTCATCAGGGGATGATGCTGTAGCTCTGGCACTTTGATTCTAACTGTGAAACAAGATGTCGTCAGGGGGTGGAGATGTAAGCAATGAGTGACACCAGCGCTGCCCCATAGCTTCTAGCACTGTCCTCAAGCAAATCGTCATCAGGGGGTGGAGATAGAAGTTGTCAATGACAGCAGCGCTTCCCCAAAGCTTCTATCACTATCCTCAAATGAATCATCATTGGAGGTGGTGGTAGAAGCTGTGTGAGTGACACCAATGCCACACCCTGATGATGATTCATTTGAGGATGGTGCTAGAAGCTGTGGGGCAGTGCTGGTGTCACTTTTTGCTTCTATATCCACTCCATAATGACAATTCATTTGAGGGTGGTACTAGAAGCTGTGGGGTGGCGCTGGTGTCACTAACTGCATCTAACTCCACCCAAACTGACATTTTGTTTCATAGTTGAAAGCACATTGTGGGCGCTGTCCTCCCATCTCCCACAGATTCTATTAACATGGATCCAGGACATTTTTAGTTGATGTTAATGCAAGACACTGTAGTATGTAACTGGAGTGCCGCCCAATGATGACGTTCTGTCCCATGAGGGGAGATGAATGTTGCAGGGAAGTTGGAGGAGACTTTTCACAAACAAGACATCATAGGATGTGCAGTAAAAAAAAATCATTTCAGGGTTAGCTAGATGGAGATATGCGTAGGGTATTTTACAATAAAGCTAATTACAAAAGTGGTTATGGTGTAAAGATACAGTACATATGTAGAAATGTCATTTTACGTATCCTTTACAGGAGTTGTCCTGTGAAAACAAGTTGTCCTTATTTCACTGGACAGGTGATAACTTATTGATTGATGGGTGTCGACCACTGGGACCTGCACTGATCAGCACAACAGGGAACTTTATCCTTGTTATTATATAATAGCAGTACGCATGTGCCACCTGGTCTGCATTTATTCCCTATGAGGCTGCCGAGCACTGCGCTTAGCTTTCTCCAGCATCCCGGATGTCGGATCGGCAAGCCATTTTTGAACACTGATAAAAGTTTCTCATCAAGGATAAGAGTTTCATGTCCTGCATGTCTCAGCAGTGGGATACCCACCCATTAGCAAGTTATCCAAGTTATCATCAGCCCAATTGATACGTGATAACTTCTAATCACTGGACAAGCTCTTTAAACTTATTAGGCTAAAAGGGAATTGTGTGAATAATTAAGTAGTAAATTCACAACATGTTGCAGAATTTTATATGTTAATTAAAAGTCCAAATCAGCACCTTATTTCACAACTGAATTAATCTTTAAATGCAGATATAGAAATATGCTAATTAGGCACTTCCAAATCAATAATAAATCCAAAAAAGCAAGGAAGCATAATATGCCATAAAAGGTTAATTTTTATTGTAGACAAAAAAATCAGCAAAAATGCATAAAGATTAAAAAGTAGGGACAATAATACAAATATAACCGCTAACAAATCAGGATATAATAAATACTAATAGTATATTGCACATATAGCTATGGAGATTAGATTATTAACTCTTTTTATAAAAAAGAGATATATAAATAAATATCTCTCAAAATAAGCAAGTGCTTAAAATGAATAATTAAACAAGTGTACCAGCAAGTGCTTTAAATGAAAAATTAAACAAATATACCAGCAAGTGCTTAAATGAATGTTTGAACAAATAAATAAGGTGCAGGTGTAAAAAGCATAAACGTAAGTATATAAGATAAATGAGATGAATAACAATTCTCCAAAGCAAATATAAAGTGCTAATGCATAATGGAAGTATATACCTGAGAGCGGACACCACCCGACGTACGTTTCGCACTATAGCTTTCTCCAAGGGGATATGTGTGTGAATTAATCTTTAGTACCCTTACACAAAACACTGAGATGAGCAACACTCCCAGAAAAAAATCACTAACAAATATCTAAATTTCATACTACATACAAATAAAATGATCCTTATGTTTCTATTTACAGAATGCAAAACAGTATATACGGTATATAGTGTGTAAATATACATTAGGTGCTGGTAAAACAGCCACCGGACCCAAAGTAAGATAGAGTCTACCCCACTATCAAAACCAAAATATTTAGTTTTCTGCATTCAGATAAGTTATGTGTTAGTTATTTAAAGTCATAGATCTTACTTTCTATCTTATTGATCTTACTTGATTGTGCCGTAAGCATTTCTGCAATGTAATTCCCTTCTCTCCCCTACTTTTCTTAATCGTGTGTATAGCTGTAAAAATTAATAGTATTGTGTTAATCAAGTGTTGATGTTTAAAACATTGTGATAATGTGTATTTTTCCAATCCCTGTTTTGTATTATACACTATATACAGTATGTATATGTTCAAATATCTTTTTTCTATAGGGACCTCAAGGTCTTGCCTGTGTATTGTTTTTTACTGAGACATTCTGGTAAATGACCTCTTTACTATTACTCATTAGGATCATTGTGACTTTTATTTGTCTAGATTTTATCTATCAAACTAGTTATTGACAATTATATTCCATATCTATGAAAATCCTTAAAGGGATACTCAGGGGAGATAAAATATAATTCAATCCATGTTCTATCAAAAACTATGTAGGCTATATTCTATATACTCCATATATCTATTGGCTCCTATTCCTTTTACTAGTATTAGATGCCAGTCCATATCATTTTACAACTATTCACTGATGCTGCTCATGAGTGCTCCCCCTCCCTTCTGGGGTGCAACATCACATTTCAGGGAACACGGCTTATTTCTTCCTTCTCAAGCAATCCAGCCCCTGACCAAATTTATGTGCATGTGTGCTTGTTTGATATCCTACCCTGGATTACAATAAAAAAGCTTGATTTTACAGTTCATGTGTGCTGTTGTCTTTCCATATTCTATTGGACGGAAGTTAATGTATTGGAAACAAATCCAACACCAGTGGATTTTTTTTTAAAGATTTTATGGCAGGTTTTCCAGCATTGGGCTCTGTTCCAGTCATGTGTTTCCAATGTACACATAAAGCAGAGGAGGTGGCCATTGCATCAACTGGCATCCATCAGCTATAGATAGAGATGAGCAAATCTTTTGAAATTCTAATTTTCAAGCTTTGATTCATTTTTGAATAATGTTTTTATTAATATTTTTCAGATTACAAAATCACATAACGTAATAAATTGTTGATTTGAGTAAAAATAATCCATTCTATATAGAACCTCTATGATATAAGTCAATGAAGTAATATAAATTACTGTGCAATAGGTTAATGAACAACAAAGTAAACTTTAACAGTGGCGTCAAATAAGTGCCAATAACAAGAATTTCCCATGTTTCCGCCTCTGTCCCATCAATGAGAATTACAGTGCCGGCAAAAAAATCTTTACACTTGCGCAGCAAAAAAAAACTTTACATATAAAATCCACATCATAATTTCACTTTTTAAAAGTGTACACAATGGGGGAGATAATAAAAAACTGTCTAATATTAAAGCTTGCTTTGTTGCAAATATCATCCAATCAACGCTCAGTTTTCACTTTTCTGGTAAAGCGAAAGCTGCACTCTGATTGGTTGTTATGTGCAGCTCAGCCAGTTTTGCTATTAGGCAGTCTTTCCTAATCTCCCTCAGTTTTTTATTATCTCCCACAATGGGTTGAAAGAAGTTTAAAATGGAAGAGAAATCCCGTGCCTTGACTCTGCTCGAGAAGGGGGATTCAGTGATTGCTGTAGCTAGAGATATGGGAGTGTCAAGAGAAGCAATTTATCAACTGAAGCGGGTCGGCGGCATCATTGCCTCCTGGGATGGTACCGCAGAGGAAGTCAGGCTCTGACGCACCTAAGAAGACTTCACCAAGGACTGATAAGCTTCTGAAGCGCGAAGTGATGTCACATCCTTCTATAACTGCCGTTGAACTAAAAAACAAGTACCCTATACTCCTCCAGAACATCGAAACTAGGACAATTCGTCACCGCCTGCAGAAGGACCTGGGTCTACCAAGTTGCCGTGCCGCAAAGAAGCCCCTGCTCACAGCAGCAATGAAGAAGAAAAGGCTTGCCTTTTGTAAGAAATATCAAGATTGGACATCTGAAGAGTGGAAGAAAGTGATGTTTAGTGATGAGAGCACTTTCAGACTGGTCAGGGGAGGCTCAAAGGTTGTGCGTCGTCCGTATTTGGGTCATACATCAGTGTGATTACTTTATGCATGATGGAGCCCCTGCCCACAAAGCCAAGGCCGTGAGAAAGATCCTCAGTGACCATAACATTAACATTTTAGAGTGGCCAGGTAATTCCCCTGACCTTAACCCCATAGAAAACACCTGGAATTTAATGAAAAACAAGGTTCAAGAGACACGACCCAGCAACATCAACAATCTAAAGGAGGTGCTGAAGACACTGTGGGTAAACATGGACTCCACATACTTAGCCAGCCTTGCTGAATCCATGCCTAAATGACTGCAGATGGTGATAAAATGTAAGGGTGACATGACAAAATACTAATTGTAATAAAATATCCACAATAAAACACTTGAATCCACTTGAATATTAAGATTTTGTGGTTTCATTGAACTTGTAAAGATTTTTTTTGCCGGCACTGTATAGTGATTGTAGAGGAAATAGTAGTAGAGAATATCTTAATAGACGATCTCATCCTTGTGGGTGCAGCTTTGTGTCTCCATGTCACAGACATAACCTGTAGCAGAGGCATATCTAGAGGTTGGAACCTGTTGGCATGTGCCCAGGGCCCAATAGGCATGGGAGCGCAGTTGGGCCACCTAATGAGGTGGTCCAAAGTGTCTCCTCTGGTGGCTGCATTCAGCTGCCCCCCGGACTAGGAGTCGGCAGTTCTCTGAGCCAGCTGTCAAGCTGACAGCCGGCTCGGAGAGGCTGCAGCACGCAGGCTCCCAGAGATCAATTGACTCTTACAATTGAGATTTCACAGATGCAAGTACAACTGACGCTCTGACTGCTGGGTCAGAGCAACATCAGGAGCATGATCAGCTCATGTGATGACACTGTTGACGTCACTTGCCAGTGCTGCAGAGATGCACATTGGTGGTAAGTGCTCCAGTGGTGGTAAGTGCTCCAGTGGCGCTGAAGACCCCAAAAATTAAGTGCATGGATGGAGCTTTGGGGTCAGGATGGAGATATTTATTGTGTGTCAGGAGATTTGGTGTAGGGATGGTAGTATTTAATGTGTGTTTCGAGATTTAGTGTGGGGATGGGGGTATTTAATGTGTGTAGGGAATGGGGGTATTTAATGTGTGTGGGGAGATTTAGTGTGGAGATGGTGGTATTAGTGTGTGGGGAGATTTAGTGTGGGAGATTTAGTGTAACGGAATGGGGAAGATTTGAGGACACAGTTTGGGGAGCAAGGCAGGAACAGATGCCAACACAGTATAGGCAGCTGGATTAATTTGAAGATACAAAATGAAGAGCAAGGCAGTAGATGGGGGCATGCATGAGGAAACAGTATGGGTGGGATGGGTGCAGACACAGTATGATGAGTGGACGGATGGTTGCGTACACAATATGAGAAGTGAGGGGGATGGGTGCAGACACAGTACAGTTACATCTGCAGGTGGAGTCCATACATTCGAAATTTATCGACTATTATGTGTTAGGGGGCCATTTGGGTTGACTAATGCTCCCGCCGTCTTTCAGCACTTTCCTAGTAAATGGCGTCTGTGTGCATAGTTTTCTAAGAAACTGTCATCCGCTGAGAAAAACTATGACATTGGTAATAGGGAACTCTTGAAAATTAAGTGGACTTTTGAAGAGTGGCAACATTTTCTGGATGGGGAAGATTGTTATGTTTCGGTAACTGAGGAGTGCAGGTAAAAAATGCAATACACCAGAGCAGTTGGAATCTATGAGATTGCAGTACCCTGACTAACCACCACAACTAGAGGCAGCCGTGGAGCGTTCCTACGTTGATCCTAGACGCCTCGTCACAGCCTGAGAAACTAACTACACCTAAAGATAGAAATAGGAAAGCTATCTGCCCCGGAGCAGATCCCCAAAGAACATAGAAAGCCCCCAAACATGTAATGGCTGTTAGACAAGAAGAAATACTGACACAGACAGAAAATAGTATGAGCAAACGTTGGGGCCCAAGCTAATCTAAATAGAAAAGGATAGGAAGGGTACTTACTGCAATCCCAAAAAACCCTGCAAAGCACCAACTCTACTAATTTCAAAAACACCTGAGATCACACGACCTCCACCACCTAAATTAGTTCTCTGGTGCAACAAAACCAAAACAGCAGCCACTGAAGAAACTGGAAAAAGCAAAAGTACAAACATCAGTGGCTGAACTAAACTGAGAGGGCAAAAGCCCCCGGAGGGGACCCAGAAGGCCCCCACGGAAGTGCAGGACAAAATGCAAAAATAAAGCACAAAAACAAAAAGAAGAAAATGTCTTATCTGTTAGCAGGAGATGCAGACACGACACAGCAGGCTACAATGGAAACAGGAATCATGGAGTGAGACCAGAACAATTGATCACCGCAACCCTGATGGGAAGGCGACTCCCTTATATAAGACCAGTCAGTAACACCTGATTCCCACTCCTCACAATCTTCACTGGACAGTCCAGTACCGCTTGTAACCACCAGAGGGAGCCTCTGCTCAGAACTCATTTCAAGTCCATTCACAACAGTACCCCCCCCTTGAGGAGGGGTCACCGAACCCTCACTTGAGCAACCAGGTCGGTCAGGATGAGTTCTATGATACGCACGGATGAGTCTCCTAGCATGGATGTCCGAAGCAAACACCCTAGAATTGTCTTCCTGACCATAACCTCTCCACTTAACCAAATACTGGAGTTTCCGTCTAGAAAAACGAGAATTCAATATTTTCTCAACCACATACTCCAGATTGCCCTCAACCAAAACAGGGTCAGGAGGCACAGTAGTAGGAACCACTGGCTCAACAAACCTCTTCAACAAGGACTTGTGGAACACGTTATGGATCTTAAATGTCCCTGGAAGAAGCAAACGAAAAGAAACAGGATTAAGAATCTCCATGATCTTATAAGGTCCAATGAACCTAGGCTTAAATTTAGGAGATGCCACTCTCATAGGAATATTTTTTGAGGACAACCAGACCAAGTCCCCCACTTTAAACCGAGGACCATCAGTCCTATGCCGGTTAGCAAACCGCTGGGCCCTCTCCTGAGAGAGGGACAACCTCTCCACTACCTGGTCCCAAATCTGTTGCATACGCTCCACAACAGAGTCAACACCTGGACAGACAGAAGCCTCTGTCTGTCCTGAAGAAAATCGAGGGTGAAACCCAGAATTACAGAAAAATGGAGACATCAAAGTGGCAGAGCTAGCCCTATTATTAAGAGCAAACTCAGCCAAAGGCAAAAAAGAGACCCAGTCATCCTGATCAGCAGACACAAAGCATCTTAGATAAGTCTCCAATGTCTGGTTTGTTCTCTCAGTTTGACCATTGGTCTGAGGATGAAACGCCGAGGAGAAAGACAATTGAACACCAAGTTTAGAACAAAAGGTCCTCCAAAATCTTGAAACAAACTGGACTCCTCTGTCAGACACTATGTTCTCAGGAATGCCGTGTAAATGAACCACGTGCTGAAGGAACAAAGGCACCAATTCAGAGGAGGAAGGCAACTTAGGTAATGGCACAAGATGTATCAGCTTGGAAAACCTATCACAAATCACCCAGATGACGGTCATTCTCTGAGAAACAGGGAGGTCGGAAATGAAATCCATAGAGATATGGGTCCATGGTCTCTTGGGCACAGGCAATGGCATCAACAAACCACTAGAGCGAGAGCAAGGCTTGGAGCGAGAGCAAGTCCCGCAGGACTGCACAAATTCCCTGACATCACGAGACAAGGTAGGCCACCAAAAGGACCGACTAACCAAGTCTCTGGTACCAAAAATTCCGGGATGACCTGCCAGCGCGGAACAATGAATCTCAGACATCACACTCTTTTTCCACTGGTCCGGGACAAACAATTTCCCAACAGGGCAGCGCTCGGGCTTATCCTCCTGACACCCCTCCAAAGCCAGTCTCAAATTGGGCGAGATGGCGGAAAGAACTATACCCTCTTTCAAAATAACAGAAGGATCAGATAACTCAGGAGAGTCCGCCAGGAAACTCCTCGAGAGGGCATCCGCCTTAACATTCTTAGTGCCAGGAAGAAATGAAACCACAAAATTAAAACGTGTGAAAAACAAGGCACACCTGGCCTGTCTAGGATTAAGTCGCTTGGCAGATTCCAGATAAACCAGATTCTTATGGTCCGTAAGGACCACCACCTGATGTTTGGCTCCCTCCAGCCAATGTCTCCACTCTTCAAAAGCCCACTTCATGGCCAATAAATCCCGATTACCCACGTCATAATTACGTTCAGTAGGAGAAAATTTTCGAGAGAAAAAGGCACAAGGGTTACTTTTAGAGGTCTCTGGATCTCTTTGGGACAAAACGGCACCTGCCCCAATTTCAGAGGCATCAACCTCCACCTGAAATGGTAGAGAAACATCAGGCTGCCGTAGAACAGGAGCAGAAGTGAATCTCTGCTTAAGTTCCTGAAATGCAGAGACTGCCTCAGGAGGCCAATTCACCACATCAGAACCATTTTTGGTCAAATCAGTTAAAGGTTTAACAATAACCGAGAAATTACCAATAAATTTACGAAAAAAATTGGCAAAACCCAAAAATCTTTGAAGAGCCTTTAATGAAGTAGGTTGGACCCAATCACAGATGGCCTGAACCTTGACCGGGTCCATTTCAATAACAGATGGGGACAAAATGAATCCCAAAAATGAGATCCTCTGTACGCCAAAAAGACACTTTGATCCCTTCACATACAGAGCATTCTCTCTCAAAATCTGGAATACAGTTCGAACATGTTTCACATGAGAGTCCCAGTCATTGGAAAAAATCAAGATATCATCCAAATAAACAATCAGAAATTTATCCACAAAATCCCTGAAAATGTCATTCATGAAGGACTGGAAGACAGAAGGAGCATTAGTGAGCCCAAAGGGCATCACAAGGTACTCAAAATGCCCCTCCGGGGTATTGAATACCGTCTTCCATTCATCCCCGTGCTTAATGCGAATAAGGTTATATGCCCCCCTGAGGTCAAGCTTGGTAAACCAAGTAGCATTTTTCACCCTGGAAAACAGGTCAGAAATCAAGGTAACGGATATTGATACTTCACAGTAATATTGTTCAAAAGACGATAATCAATACACGGCCTTAATGAACCATCCTTTTTGGCCACAAAGAAAAAACCGGCACCTAAGGGTGAAGAGGATGGTCTGATATGACCCTTCTCCAATGACTCCTTGATATAAGACCGCATAGCGTCATGTTCAGGTACAGACAAGTTAAAAAGGCGACCTTTAGGGAATTTACTACCAGGCACTAATTCAATAGCGCAGTCATAGCTCCTATGGGGAGGCAAGGATGCAGATTTACTTTCGCTAAACACATCAGAAAAATCAATCAAAAAGTCAGGAACATCCTGAGCCTGGGGGGAGGCAGAAAAAACAGGAGTGTTGGTATTAACACATTGGCAGCCCCAACTGGTTACAGACACAGTTTTCCAATCCAAAACAGGATTATGAGACTGTAACCAAGGGAAACCCAGTACGATAATATCATGCAGATTATACAGAACCAAAAATTTGCAGCACTCCTGATGATCAGGTTCCACCCTCATTATCACCTGAGTAGAGAACTGAGGTTTATTCTCAGCCAAAGGGGTAGAATCGATCACCAGTAGGGGAATAGACTTCTGTAGGGGTATCAAGGGAAACCCACAACGTTTAGCAAAATCATAATCCATCAGTTTAATAGCTGCTCCAGAATCAACGAAAGCCTGAGCAGAAAATGAGGACAGAGAGCATATCAGAGTGACAGTTAATAAAAACTTAGTCTGAACACTACCCAAGACAACTGAGCGTGCAAAACGTCTTCCCGCTTAGGGCAGACTGAAATAGCATGAGAGGCATTACCACAGTAGAAACATAACCCATTGCGCTTTCGAAACTCATGACGCTGTGCCCCAGACACCACTCTATCACACTGCATAGATTCAGAAGCAGGTTCACAAGGCAACACTATTTCACGCATACTTCTCCGCTCACGCAAACGTCTGTCAATTTGAATCGCTAATGACATAGAATCATTGAGACCAGAGGGGACAGGGAATCCCACCATAACATCCTTTACATTATCTGACAGACCCTTCCGAAAAAGGGCCGCCAAAGCGTCGTCATTCCACTTGGTCAGGACTGCCCACCTACGGAATCTCTGACAGTATAACTCAGCGTCATCAAGCCCCTGATTTAATGCCAACAAGGCTTTTTCAGCTTGATCAGTGACATTAGGCTCATCGTACAATAACCCCAAAGCCTGAAAAAATGCATCAACATCACTCAAAACAGGATCCCCAGGTGTCAGGGAAAAAGCCCAATCCTGAGGATCGCCGCGCAGGAGAGAGATGACAATTTGAACCTGCTGCGCTGCGTTCCCTGAGGACTTAGATTTTAAGGCAAAAAACAATTTACAATTATTTTTGAAATTCTGAAACTTAGCTCGATCCCCCAAAAACAAATCTGGCATGGGAATCCTAGGTTCCACAACAGACAACCTAGCAAGATATGCAGCAATACTCTGAACCTCAGTGGCAAGCTGATCCACACGGCCAGACAACTGTGCAAACTCCATTAAGAGAAAAAAATCCTCCCCAGCACCCAGAGATACAGAGGGAAAAAAAAATGCAACAAACAGAAAAATATCTCTGACAACTCTGACAACCGTTTTTTCTTTCACAATATTTTTCCCTTCTGTGAGTACCATACAACTTTAAATTTTGGGCCGGTGATACTGTTATGTTTCGGTAACTGAGGAGTGCAGGTAAAAAATGCAATACACCAGAGCAGTTGGAATCTATGAGATTGCAGTACCCTGACTAACCACCACAACTAGAGGCAGCCGTGGAGCGTTCCTACGTTGGTCCTAGACGCCTCGTCACAGCCTGAGAAACTAACTACACCTAAAGATAGAAATAGGAAAGCTATCTGCCCCGGAGCAGATCCCCAAAGAACATAGAAAGCCCCCAAACATGTAATGGCTGTTAGACAAGAAGAAATACTGACACAGACAGAAAATAGTATGAGCAAACGTTGGGGCCCAAGCTAATCTAAATAGAAAAGGATAGGAAGGGTACTTACTGCAATCCCAAAAAACCCTGCAAAGCACCAACTCTACTAATTTCAAAAACACCTGAGATCACACGACCTCCACCACCTAAATTAGTTCTCTGGTGCAACAAAACCAAAACAGCAGCCACTGAAGAAACTGGAAAAAGCAAAAGTACAAACATCAGTGGCTGAACTAAACTGAGAGGGCAAAAGCCCCCGGAGGGGACCCAGAAGGCCCCCACGGAAGTGCAGGACAAAATGCAAAAATAAAGCACAAAAACAAAAAGAAGAAAATGTCTTATCTGTTAGCAGGAGATGCAGACACGACACAGCAGGCTACAATGGAAACAGGAATCATGGAGTGAGACCAGAACAATTGATCACCGGCAACCCTGATGGGAAGGCGACTCCCTTATATAAGACCAGTCAGTAACACCTGATTCCCACTCCTCACAATCTTCACTGGACAGTCCAGTACCGCTTGTAACCACCAGAGGGAGCCTCTGCTCAGAACTCATTTCAAGTCCATTCACAACAGCAGATCATCCGGTCATGATAATCACTGATCATAAAAATCTTTTACATTTAGAATCTGCTAGATTTAGATTCAACTTTTTTGAGATGTATAGGCCATGGAATAAGGACATTAAGGCGGATTCCGTATCTCGTTGTTTTTCTGGGGGTGGAGATAATTGTAAATCGGTTTCTATGCTACAGAAAGGGGTAGTTATTGCTTCTATAGATTCTGATCTTGAGAAGGAGGCTGTAGAATAGCGTTCCCCAACTCCAGTCCTCAGGAGCCACCAACAGGTCATGTTTTCAAGATTTCATTAGTATTTCCCAGGTGACGGAATTATTGCCTGTGCAGGTTCTGCAATTATCACCTGGGCCATACTAAGGAAATCCTGAAAACATGAATCGTTGGTGGCTCTTGAGGACTGGATTTCTGGAACACTGCTGTAGAGGTGCTGTAGGTAAACTGTTCATACCTGTGAATCTCCATCTTAAAGTTCTAAGCTATCTTCATGATTCGGTCTTGGCCAGACATCCTGGTAGTAAAGCCAC
The DNA here is from genome assembly GCA_033576555.1 of Oophaga sylvatica. Lineage (NCBI taxonomy): Eukaryota > Metazoa > Chordata > Amphibia > Anura > Dendrobatidae > Oophaga > Oophaga sylvatica. The sequence continues at coordinate 355,145,672 of JARQOD010000001.1, read as the reverse complement.
CACAGACAGGCTTGGAATGGCCCACAAGAGAACAGGAGAATCCTCCGGTGGGCCTCTGTGCAGTTGTGGGCCACCACCCTCTTATATGAGCAGTATTGGGTACAATATACTTGAATTCCTATGTACAGACAAATGCAACATCTTATTCATTTAACAATCTACCCAGCTCATTGTTATATAAATGTGTGATTTAGGATAATGTCACATTTGCATCTAGCTGAAAATTCAGTCCCTGGAGTTAGTCACTGGTAGGCCCTTGGCACCCCAGTCCGACACTGACAAAAGATCTCTTTACTCTCCAATTTTGGTGGTCTGGATAACACCAGGATGTTCTGGAATATGTAGCTGCTTGTAGTGTTTGTGCGCATTCTAAGATCCTTCCTATCCAACCATCTGGGTCTCTCCATCTATTGACGATTCCCAGTAGACCTTGGACTCATTTATCAGTAGATTTCATCACTGATCTGCCTGTATCTGCAAGTAATACTGTTATTTTGGTTGTTGTGGTCAGATTCAGCAAGATGTCTCATTTCATTGTGCTATCCGCCTTACCCAACACCAAGACCTTGGCAAAAGTTTTCATAAAAAAACACGGGATTCTTATTGATATTGTTTCTGATGGGGGGTGCAATTTATTTCCAAATTTTGAAAAAGGTTTTGCGCTTGTTTGGGGATCCATCAGTCGTTTTCCTCAGCCTTTCATCCTCAGACTAATGGGCAAACTGATCATGTTAACCAAAATCTTGAGACTTATCTTAGGTGTTTTGTGTCTGAGAATCAGAAGGATTGGGTTATTTAGTTACCTCTAGCTGAATTTGCGGTTAATAACTGTTGTCATGAGTTTACTGCTAAGTCCCCATTCTTCAGGGGCTATGGGTTTCATCCTCAGTCCAGCTATATTAATAGGAATCGTTCTTCAGGAATACCTGAAGAGGAGCGGTTTTCATCATCTATTACTTTTGTGTGGTAAGGGATTCATAATAATTTAAAGAAGATGGGGTCTAAATATAAATGTCTGGCTGCTTGGAGACGTTTGGAGGGTCCGGACCTGTGTGTTAGTGATTTGGTGTGGTTGTCCTCAAGGAACAGTAAGTTGACGGTTTCTTCTTGGAAACTGGGACCCAGGTTTGTCGGTCCTTATAGGATTGTAGCTATCATCACTCCTGTAGCATCCTGCCTTGCTTTGCCACCTACTTTTAAGATTCTTAACATGTTTCACCGGTCTATACTGAAAAAATATATTGTGTCCTCTGAAACATCACCACCACCTCCATCTTCGGTCATTGTTGATGGGAATTTGGAATTTCAGATAGCTAAGATCATTGATTCTCGATTGGTTCGTCAGTCTCTTCAGTATCTGGCACATTGGAAGGGTTACGGTTCTGAAGATAGAATGTGGGTAACAGCATCTGATATCAGTGTGGTCAGGTTGATCCGGTTTTTCACACGGCACACCCTGATAGACCCAGGCCTGAGGTTCGGGAGGTTCCTCTTAGAAGGGGGGTACTGTCACAGGTTTACAGTGACAGAGAGAGGCCAGAGGACAGCGGAGTCTGATTTCACATACTTCTGCACTGATTAGAAGCACTTTACCATCATATTAAGCAGTGCAATTTCTTGCTAACAGTGCACGGGATAATCTGTTCAGTTGATAGCTTCTGGAGCTTTCCTGTTTTTATGGTATCAGCCATTCAGTGTTGGCCACATTTCAGAATCTAAATAGTTTGTGCTAATAGTGTGGTCCAGCCAGGAGTCCACATGTCAGAATCTAAATAGTTTTTCCAATAGTGTGATCCAGCCAGGAGTCATTTTGTCAGTGTAAGACTAGGTTCACATTAGCGTTTGTGTGCACAGCATATCATCTGCATACGCAAACACATGCAAAAACGCATGCAAATGCATGCTAACGCAGCATTTTTTATCCGCATCATCTTGCACATGAAGCCAAAAAAGTGCCACGTTTGTAAGCGTGTGCATGCGTTTTTGCATACATTTGCATTGTTTATGCGCATGCGTTCGATATTTACAGGTGCTGTAATCAGTTCCTGGACATGCGCAGTCTGAAGTCTGCATGTGCATCGAACGCATCCATGCGCATGTCCTTGTGTATCAATGCGTTCACTTAGACAGTATGCATTTTTTGACTCACTCATCCGCGTGTGCATGACTGCGCATATTTGATGGATTTTTGCCGCTTCCAAAAACCCAACATGTTGCGTTTGCCGGACCCCAACGCACACCGAAAAACAACACATGCATACGCATTTGCATGTCTCTGCATACACCATGTTAAAGATATGTTAACATGACGCATGCAGATTTCTGCAGATGAAACGCTGCGCAGACAGATGCAAATTTGAAACCAGCCTAACAGCACAGAGAGGCTGCTCCTGCTGCTGCTGCAAGTAGTCAGATAGTTAGCTAGACAGTTTGTAGTCAGCTAGTTCAGATAGATAGGATCCTGTGTCAAATCGAACTTCCAGCATCTAAATCATTTGTGTTAATAGTGTGATGCAGCCAGAAGAGTCCACATTTGAGAATCTAAATAGTTTGTGCTAATAGTGTGGTCCAGCCAGGAGTCCACATTTCATAATTTAATGCTTTGTGCTTATAGTGTGGTCCAGACACCAGACCACATTTCTGAATCTAAATCCTTCTACTAATTGTGTGGTCCAGACACCAGGCCACATTTCTGAATCTAAATCCTTTCTGCTAAAAGAGTGGCCCAGACACAAGGTCACATTTCTGAATTTAAATCCTTTATGCTAATAGTGTGGTTCAGAAAGGAGTTGCACTAGAAATGAGCGACTTTGCTTCCGGGAGGGTCGAGTCGGGTTTCGGGCCACCCTACTTGCACAAAAGTCGAGTCGAATGAAATCAGCCGACTATCGTCAAAAGTCGAAGGTCCAACTGAAACACGAAATCCAATGCAAGTCAATGGGGAAGCAATGTCGGCAGGGAGTGGAGGACAGTAAACACACCTACAGTGACCATTTCAATCCCAACGACATCAATTCTTATTACTTAAGCTTGTCAACCTTTCTTCACTCTATAATACTAGTAACGCATTGAAAACTGGGGGTTATTTGGCTAAAGTTGTGGGGGGGGCAGGGCTGGCTCCAGGTTTTTGTGGGCCCAGGGCGAAAGAGTCTCAGTGGGCCCTTTAACACATACCACAATTTATGATGCTCAGATACGGCAGAGAAATATAGGTATAGTACAATGCCAAATACTTCACTTCTTACATTACATGACTGATATCTATTTTAACCCCTTCCCGACCTTTGACACAGCGTATGCGTCATGAAAGTCGGTGCCAATCCGACCTATGACGCATACCCTGTGTCATGAAAGGATCGCGTTCCTGCGGGCCGGGAGACCGGGGTCACTCAAAGGTCACCCGACCCGCAGTTACAGGACCCTTTGTGCTTCACCACAGGGGGGTTGGCTTAACCCCCCCGTGGCCACGATCGCTCTGATTGGCTGTTAAAAGTGAAACAGCCAATCAGAGCAATCTGTAATATTTCACCAATTTAATTGGTGAAATATTACAATCCAGCCATGGCCGATGCTGCAATAGCATCTGCCATGGCTGGACACCGAGACCTGACCCCCCCACACGTAGTCACGGCAGCGATCGGCCGCCGCCACCGAAAGATGGCAGCGATCGGTCACCGCCGTCACTAACAGCTCCCCTCCTCCTTTGCTCCGGTGCCCCCACCTTCCGATCCCCCCCCTAACCTTCCGACCACCCTACTCACCTCTCCCGATCCACCGATGTCCCTGGATCGGTCCCGGCGTCCGCCCGGGCCTCTTCATGGGCGCCGCCATCTTGGAAAATGGCGGGCGCATGCGCAGTGCGCCCGCCGGCCGGCGCATGCGCAGTGCGCCCCCCAGTGTCCAATAATTTATTTTGACCACTGTGATAAACTGTCACAGTGATCAAAATAAAAAAAAAGTAAATGAACCCCCCCTTTATCATAGGTAGGGACAAATAAAAAAAATAAAGATTTTTTTTTTTTCCTATTAGGCCCTGTGCACACGTTGCGAATTTTGCTGCGGATCCGCGGCGTATTTTGCTGCGGATCCGCGGCGGATTTCGCTGCTGATCCGCGGCGGATCAGCAGCGAAATCAGCCGCGGATGCGCAGCGATATCCGCCGCGGATCAGCAGCGAAATCCGCCGCGGATCCGCAGCAAAATACGCCGCGGATTTCGCTGCTGATCCGCGGCTGATTTCGCTGCTGATCCGCGACTGATTTTGCTGCGGATCCGCGGACTGATTTCGCTGCGATCCGCATCGGATTTCGCTGCTGATCCACGGCGAATTTCGCTGCTGATCCGCGACGGATCCGCGGCTGATTTCGCTGCTGATTCGCTCGGATTTCGCTGCTGATGATTCGCGTGCGGATTTTCGCTGCTGATTCGCGGCGGATTTCGCTGCTGATCCGCGGCGGATTTCGCTGCTGATCCGCTGCGGATTTCGCTGCGGATCCGCGGCGGATTTCGCTGCGGATCCGCGGCGGATTTCGCTGCTGATCCGCGGCTGATTTCGCTGGTGATCCGCTGCGGATCCGCAGCGGATTTCGCTGCTGATCCGCGGCTGATTTCGCTGCTGATCCGCGGCTGATTTCGCTGCTGATCCGCGGCTGATTTCGCTGCTGATCCGCAGGCGGATTTCGCTGCTGATTCGCTGCGGATCCGCGGCTGATTTCGCTGCTGATCCGCGGCGGATTTCGCTGCTGATCCGCGACTGATTTTGCTGCTGATTCGCGGCTGATTTCGCTGCTGATCCGCGGCTGATTTCGCTGCTGATCCGCGGCTGATTTCGCTGCTGATCCGCGGCGGATTTCGCTGCTGATCCGCGACTGATTTCGCTGCGGATCCGCGACTGATTTCGCTGCGGATCCGCGGCTGATTATCTGCTGATTCATCTGCGCTAGCGGGTATAGCATAACGCGATCGCGTTATGCTATACCATTACCAGCCGGTCAACGCTACGTGTTGAACGGGCTGGTAAAACGCAATATGAACCCAGCCTTAGGGTTAGAAGTAGGGTTAGGGTTAGCATTAGGGTTAAGGTTAGAATTACGGTTAGGGTTGGAATTTGGGTTAGGGTTGGAATTAGGGTTAGGGTTGGAATTAGGGTTAGGCTTGTAGTTAGGTTTATGGTTAGAGTTGGGATTAGGGTTAGGGGTGTGTTGGGGTTAGGGTTATGATTAGGGTTTGTATTAGGGTTAGGTGTGTGTAGGGGTTAGGGTTGGGGTTAGGGGTGTGTTGGGGTTAGGGTTGGAGTTAGAATTGAGGGGTTTCCACTATTTAGGCACATCAGGGGGTCTCCATACGCGACATGGCGCCACCATTGATTCCTGCAAATTTTGCGTTCAAAAAGTCAAACAGTGCTCCCTTTATTCCAAGCCCCGACGTATGCCCAAACAGTGGTTTATCCCCACATATGAGGTATCAGCGTACTCGGGAAAAATTGCACAACAACTTTGGGGGTTCTAATTTCTCCTGTTAACATTGGGAAAAAAAATTGGGGACTAAAAATTATTTTTGTGGAAAAAAAATGATTTTATATTTTCACGGCTCTGCGTTATAAACTTCTGTGAAGGACTTGGAGATTCAAAGTGCTTATCACACATCTATAGGAGTTCCTTAGGGGATCTAGTTTCCAAAATGGGGTCACTTGTGGGGAGTTTCTACTGTTTAGGCACATCAGGGACTCTGCAAACGTAACATGATGCCCGAAGACCATTCCATCAAGTGGGCATTTCAAACGTCACTACTTCCCATCCGAGCCCCGACGTGTGCCCATACAGTAGTTTTCTCCCACATATGGGATATCAGCATACTCAGGACAAATTGGACAACAACTTTTGGGGTCTAATTTCTCATGTTACCCTTGGGAAAATAAAAAAATTAGGGACTAAAAGATCCTGATTGTGGAAAAAATATGATTTTTTTTTTTCATGCCCGGGCGTTATAAACTTCTGTGTAGCCCTTGGGGGTTCAAAGTGCTCACCACACATCTAGATAAGTTTTTTGCCGGGTCTAGTTTCCAAAATGGGGTCACTTGTGGGGAGTTTCTACTGTTTAGGCACATCAGGGGCTCTGCAAACGTAACAAGATGCCCGCAGACCATTCCATCAAGTCGACATTTCAAAGCGTCACTACATCCCTTCCGAGCCCTGACGTGTGCCCAAACAGTGGTTCCCCCCCACATATGGGGTACTAGCGTACTCAGGAGAAACTGGACAACAACTTTTGGGGTCCAATTTCTCCTGTAACCATTGTGAAAATAAAAAACAGTGGGATAAAAAATCATTTTTTGAGAAAAAAAAATGATTTTTTATTTTCACGGCTCTGCGTTATAAACTTCTGTGAAGCACCTGGGGGTTCAAAGTGCTCACTATGCATCTAGATAAGTTCATTAGTGGGTCTAGTTTCCAAAATGGGGTCACTTGTGGGGGAGCTCCAATGTTTAGGCACACAGGGACTCTCCAAATGCGACATAGCAACCGCTAAATATTCCAGCATATTTTCCATTCAAAAAGTCAAATGGCGCTCCTTCCCTTCTGAGCCCTGCCGTGCGCCCAAACAGTGGTTTATGACCACATATGAGGTATCTGTGTACTCAGGAGAAATTGCCCAACAAATTTTAGGATCCAATTTATACTGTTACCCATGTGAAAATGAAAATAACTGAGGCTAAAAGAAAATTTTTGTGAAAAAAAAGTACTTTCTTTTATTTACGGATCAATTTGTGAAGCACCTGGGGGTTCAAAGTGCTCACTATGCATCTAGATAAGTTCCTTGGGGGGTCTAGTTTCCAAAATGGGGTCACTTGTGGGGGAGCTCCAATGTTTAGGCACACAGGGACTCTCCAAATGCGACATAGCAACCGCTAAATATTCCAACATATTTTCCATTCAAAAAGTCAAATGGCGCTCCTTCCCTTCTGAGCCCTGCCGTGCGCCCAAACAGTGGTTTATGACCACATATGAGGTATCTGTGTACTCAGGAGAAATTGCCTAACAAATTTTAGGATCCAATTTATACTGTTGCCCATGTGAAAATGAAAAAAACTGAGGCTAAAAGAAAATTTTTGTGAAAAAAAAGTACTTTCTTTTTTTTACAGATCAATTTGTGAAGCACCTGGGGGTTCAAAGTGCTCACTATGCATCTAGATAAGTTCCTTAGGGGGTCTAGTTTCCAAAATGTGGTCACTTGTGGGGGAGCTCCAATGTTTAGGCACACAGGGACTCTCCAAATGCGACATGGCAACCGCTAAATATTCCAGCATATTTTCCATTCAAAAAGTCAAATGGCGCTCCTTCCCTTCTGAGCCCTGCCGTGCGCCCAAACAGTGGTTTATGACCACATATGAGGTATCTGTGTACTCAGGAGAAATTGCCCAACAAATTTTAGGATCCAATTTATACTGTTGCCCATGTGAAAATGAAAAAACTGAGGCTAAAAGAAAATTTTTGTGAAAAAAAAGTACTTTCTTTTTTTTACAGATCAATTTGTGAAGCACCTGGGGGTTCAAAGTGATCACTATGCATCTAGATAAGTTCCTTAGGGGGGTCTAGTTTCCAAAATGGGGTCACTTGTGGGGGAGCTCCAATGTTTAGGCACACAGGAACTCTCCAAATGCGACATGGCAACCGCTAAATATTCCAGCAGATTTTCCATTCAAAAAGTCAAATGGCGCTCCTTCCCTTCTGAGCCCTGCCGTGCGCCCATACAGTGGTTTATGACCACATATGAGGTATCTGTGTACTCAGGAGAAATTGCCCAACAAATTTTAGGATCCATTTTATCCTGATGCCCATGTAAAAATGAAAAAATTGATGCTAAAAGAAAATTTTTGTTGGAAAAATTAAAATGTCCATTTTTTCCTTCCACGTTGCTTTAGTTCCTGTGAAGCACCTGAAGGGTTAATAATCTTCTTGAATGTAGTTTTGAGTAGCTTGAGGGGTGCAGTTTTTATAAAGGTGTCACTTTTGGGTATTTTCTGCCATATAGACCCCTCAAAGTGACTTCAAATGTGAGGTGGTCCCTAAAAAAAATGGTTTTGTAAATTTTGCTGTAAAAATGAGAAATCGCTGGTCAACTTTTAACCCTTATAACTTCCTAACAAAAAAAATGTTGTTCCCAAAATTGTGCTGATGTAAAGTAGACATGTGGGAAATGTTATTTATTAACTATTTTGTGCCACATAACTCTCTGGTTTAACAGAATAAAAATTAAAATTTGAAAATTACAAAATTTTCAGAATTTTCGCCAAATTTCCATTTTTTTCACCAATAAACGCAAAAATTATCGACCTAAATTTACCACTAACATGAAGCACAATATGTCACGAAAAAACAATCTCAGAATCGCTAGGATCCGTTGAAGCGTTCCTGAGTTATTACCTCATAAAGGGACACTGGTCAGAATTGCAAAAAATGGCAAGGTCTTTAAGGTCAAAATAGGCTGGGTCTTGAAGGGGTTAAATTCTACAATAGCTCAAAAACCGGATAGTATATTCCTCCATACAGTATTATGGCCACCACATAGTGCGCCATACAGAATAATGAGCCCCATATATTGCTCCATACAGAATAATTGGTCCCATATAATGTTCCATACAGTATATGATGAGCTCCACATAATGCTACAGTATATGATGGTCCCCATATAATGTGCCATACAGTATAGGACGGTCCCCATAGAGTATAATGAGCCCCACATATTGCTACATACAGTATAATGAGTCGCATATAAAGCTCCATACAGTATACACAATGTTCCAAATTATTATGCAAATTATATTTTTCTCTGATTTTCCTAAGTGGTTGGTGAAAATGACAGTCAGTCTAATAAAAGTCATCACCCGCTAGAGTATACATCGAATTTTATTGAAGAAACCTCCCAATGATAACAGTATAATCTCCAAAATGGAAAAAAAAACTCAAAATGCACTGTCCCAAATTATTAGGCACAGTAGAATTTCTGAACATTTGATCTGTTTTAAAGAACTGAAAATGCTCATTTGTGGAATTTGCAGCATTAGGTCACATTCACTGAACAAAAAAGCTACTTAACTCCAAAACATCCTAACAGGCCAAGTTACATGTTAACATAGGAACCCTTCTTTGATATCACCTTCACAATTCTTTCATCAATTGAACTTGTGAGTTTTTGGAGAGTTTCTTCCTGTATTTCTTTGCATGAAGCCTCCCAGAGCTGCTGTTTTGAAGTGAACTGCCTCCCACCCTCATAGATATTTTGCTTGATGATACTCCAAAGGTTCTCTATAGGGTTGAGGTCAGGGGAAGATGCTGGCCACACCATAAGTTTATCTCCTTTTATGCCGATAGCAGCCAATGACTCAGAGGTATTCTTTGCAGCATGAGATGGTGCATTGTCATGCATAAAGATGATTTTGCTCCTGAAGGCACGTTTCTGCTTTTTATACCATGGAAGAAAGTTGTCAGTCATAAACTCTACATACTTTGCAGATGTCATTTTCACACCTTCAGGAACCTTAAAGGGCCCTACCAGCTGTTTCCCTATGATTCTGGCCCAAAACATGACTCCTCCACCTCCTTGATTACGTCGCAGCCTTGTTGGGACATTGTGGCCATCCACCAACCATCCACTTCTGCATCCATCTGGACCATCCAGGGTTGCTCAACACTCATCAGTAAACAAGACTGTTTGAAAATTAGTCTTCATGTATGTCTGGGCCCACTGCAACCATTTCTGCTTGTGAGCACTGTTTAGGGGTGGCCGAATCATAGGTTTATGCACCACAGCAAGCCTTTGAAGGATCCCACACCTTGTGGTTCGAGGGACTCCAGAGGCACCAGCAGCTTCAAATATATGTTTGCTGGTTTGTAATGGCTTTTTAGCAGCTGCTCTCTTAATCCGATGAACTTGCCTGGCAGAAATCTTCCTCATTCTGCCTTTATCAGCACGAACATGTCTGTGCTCAGAATCAGCCACAAATCTCTTAACAGTACGATGATCACGCTTAAGTTTTCGGGAAATATGTAATGTTTTCATCCCTT